>WOFM01000637.1:3454489-3991769 GCA_011428145.1 Ericerus pela | reverse complement strand
AATATCCGCAGTCGTGATCGGTTCAAAAGATTGTAGGGGGGTGTTGAGACCACCAATCCTTCTCCCCTCTCACTCCTACGAACACACGAACATATATCGAATACATTTATTTATATCTACTCGCGGCTACACTGATATACCACTTCCGCCGCTCACTCGTTCATTTCCGTTACCGTTCGTTCATTACTCTGAAAATGTACTTTGCTTAAATTAATGTAACTTCTGAAATAAACATTCGCTTCTTGGACATAACTTCAATCAAATCTCTCTTTTTGTTACACCTCTGATCCTCAACCTCTATAAATATTTACTGGAAGAAAATCGGTCGGTGAATCGAGTAGAATCCATCGATGGATTATAGTCAAATAATATGAAAATGTTATCACATTAATTGAAATCAGCTTCAGCCACTGATACTGACCACTTGTTTTTTTAATACCTACCTATTCATTATTCCTCCTGGAGAAAATGTTTCGATTACGTTTTTTAAGAAAACTACAAAAGAAATAAGACTGAAGTTTTCACGAAAGGAACTTTTTATATGGGACCAAGTGTGATACGAGTTTGGTGCCGCCTGGAGCATTGGCTCGGTATACTTTTCGAGGAAGCTGGAAAAATTCATTTTGAAAAACTAGTTTTTCCATGATTTTGCGAAAACAAGAGAGATCGAGCTGCGATTTTCACGAAAGATAGACCTTATACACGGTGTTCCACGAGTCATCGGCACTATCTAAAATCACGTCAAATAAGAAAAAAAAGTTCCTCAGTGAACATGAGTCAGCAAAATCTTTTGTTTCGAATTACAGGCTTTCAAAGTTATAAATTTTTCACAGCAACATCAAATTAGGAAATTCAAAAATATCATTCGAATTCAATTCAAAACGATGGAATCTTCAACAACAAAGGTTCTTTTAACCAATTGTCTATATTCAATAATCACGGAGTTAAATGCATTCATCACGTCACGGGAGTTGTAGTAGGCAACTTACTCATCACGCAGATTGTATTTTTGGTGCAATTCCGCGAGTATTGAAGACGAAAATCAGTCAAAAGAAACTTTTTTGTACTACTCTATGATTTCTAGATTTCATCATTAGAAATTGAATTCTATATTGATTTTTCGAATTTCTTCATTTGATTTTTCAGTGGAAAATTAAAACTTTGACTGCCTTTAACTCGAAACAAAAGATTTGTGGACCCATATTCATAAGGAACTTTTATGCTTATTTTGACGTGTAAGTACTAATTATATTTCAGATAGTGCTGACCTTTCCCGGAGTCAGAGGCTCTTCGATGGGGATCACCTTGGCTCGATCTCAGTTGGCAAAATCGTGTAACTGACGACCTGTTTTAGTTTTTTTTTGCTTGTTAATTTATCAATTAGGAATTTTACCCCCCTGTCTGAACTATTTCGAAAAGCCATTGTTCGACGTTCACTTTATAGGTACAAGTTTGGTGATAACTAATACAGCAGTTTCCGAGAAAACTCGAAAAGGAAAAATGGCTGGAAAATGTTTTTTGATCACGTTTTTTAGAAAACTGTACAAAGGGTAGAGGTGAAATTTTCAGAAAAATTAGCCCTCATATCGCACCAAGTCTGGTAGGAGTTTCGTGTCCACTGAGTCAGTACCTAGTTTCCGAGAAAACTGTAGCTTGAATAATTGCTGAAAAAGAGGTTTTTTCACTATTCTGAGAACATTACAATTTTTCTTATAATTTTGGGAAATTTGCGACTACTTTCATTGCAGCAATGAACTTTAGATTTTGAATTGCCGATGAACAGGCAAACTGGGTTTTCTATCGAGTTCTGCTACGCTAGAGTACTGTTTTAAATTGCATATAGCATATAAAAATTTAGTTCGTAGGAAAAAGCGACAAGGAGAAATTACTTGAGTTGAAAAAAATAGTTCTAGGCATGACGGATTTTTAAGATTTGTGACTTTGAGCAAGACGGATAAGGAAAACTGTACCCCAATCGTATCGGGAGTTGAGGTCAAACATTTGAATATTCTACTTGTTTTTTTTGTTTTTTTCTTTTGTCAAAAATGGGAATATTAAGTTAAACAAACTGTGGGGATACATATCTATAATAATAGCTAAAATAATAACGACGTAACCATGCGGAGAGAAACGACCCTCTCACCCAAAATATTCGTGATATCCAAAAATATTGGAACTTACCTAAAGAATAATGCTGGCTTATTATTTAAATAAGTACCTACTATCATACTCGTACCCAATGGTAGCTAACTACGCAGCTTCGTAAGGTTTTTGCAACATTTTACTTTGAAAAAGCCATTTTAGCAGGGTTTTTACCCAGTTTAGCCTGCGAATGGAGTATTTTTTTAGGTTCCCACAAGTTTTCGAGCAGAGATTTTTTCTTACTTCCTCATACTTCAGTCCGTATCTGCGTTCCCTCTTCTCATTATAAAATTATTGAATGTTCATTGATCAGTTACTTATACTAATGACAGCAGAAGTGGAACAAATTCACGTTATGAAATTCGACAAGTATATATCTAATTTTTCCTAAATAAAACAGTAATTAATTGGATGTGTCACTAAATTGAAGAGGAGACTGCGAAGAATGAACTGACCACAAGTTAGGTAAATAACTAAAAATCTGCGAAGCTTGAAGCAGAAAACATTAAAAGACACGATAAAAATTGTCAAAAAAACTGGCAGGTCACTGCTACATTATGATATATCTTGGAAAAAAGTCGTACAAGCAAAATAATATAATGTATGGAAAATGTTGGAAAAAATTCATTCTTTCAATACGGATCAACACTTTCCATTGTAATGTCTATTAGTTTCAGAGTTATTTCAGATAGAAGAACAGAAACTACTTATTTTTCAAACAAATTTTTATTATTTCCTCACCTACCTCGAAAAATGTAAAAATAGTGCTCTTTCGACTCAAATAAAATAAAACTGATATACAAAAAATACTGAACCTTTTTAAAGTAACAAACTTTTTCCAATGTATTTAATTTTCAAAATCTTATTTCATAATGACCCTTTTAATTTATTCAGAAATCTACAACCGGGTGCTTATCCTACATTGTATCATCAGAAAAAGTTTTGGCGTCCACTCTGCCTACACAGTATATCGATATTACGTTCTACATATGGGATGTCTGGATGTTTATCGCTATTTTAACCCCTGAAAACGATTTTTGGGTGTCTAAAGAACAAAAGAGGTCAATGCTCGGAATGTTTTCTTTCTTAGTTATAACTTCGACGCCACAAAGGGTTAGAAAGATATGACTATTTAAAATGTGATAAGCCCCAACATAAAGGTAAAACTTTCATAGCTAAATAAAAACAAACAAAATAAAACTAATATACTTTCATATTTCCGTACCCCCAATTTCGTTCATTTTTCCAAATTTAGGGAAGTAAGAGCTAATTCTGAATTTCCCAGTCCTTTGGAAGGCTATAAATAAGAAAGAAGTCATTTCCCAAGATTTTATAAAAAGGAAATTCTCATTCTCTCGGCCCCAGAAATCCATCCCGAAAGTAATGCTGTTAAACTACCGGACATCCTGTATATCGATATTTTTTATAGATACCTAACATCAATAGGTACGATAAATGAATAGAGTTCCAGTTAATTGTTATGGTTGACTATTGTAGATTAGAATTTTAGATATTGTAGCTCATTTGGAGCGAAATTATAAGAAGATTTAGGATATATTGGCCAAGCAGAAAATAATTTTAAGCATAGTTACTTTTTCTCTTCGCAGAAAATATATCAGCAGTTGTGAAGACAACGTTTAACAATTTTATATGATTTTCAATAGCTTCGGCATATTCTTTGAAATTTGATGCTTTATTAGCAGTCTACTTAGGGCCTCCATCCTTAAAAGAAGTTTCATGACATTTTTCGAGCAAACAATATGATCATGGATCAATTTTTCTACGAAAAATTAGAAAAAAAAAAAAATTAATTCAATATTTTTTCTCAGATTTTGGTCCATTATTCGAAAATTTTTTAGTTTCACGAAAGGAGGGGGTTAGGAAAAGGGAGAACTTAAAAACGGCGAAATTTACAAAACAAACTACATCAAAAGAAATCTCTTCCGAACACGTTTCCACTAACAATGATAAAACTCGTAGGCCTAATGTACTCTGTAAATGAACTGATGCCTACTAATAATTATCTACTGAAAGAGTCAAAGAACTCAAAATACACAGCTATTTAAAAGTTGATGAAAAAATTAATCGAGAGGAATTTTAATCTTTGGTTGATTTTTCGTTTTTTAAAATCAGTGATGTACTCCCATAAAATAATTTATGAGTTGTTTTGAGAACATATAAAAAGCTTCTTTTTCTAAATATCTACATAATTTTCTATCGATTTGTTAACCTCTAAGTAGCCACAAAATGGAAAGTAAAGGTAGATGAATTCACGTCACATACTTAGTTGTAGTAATATAACCTCTAAAATCCAGTCTATTTATTGAAACAAAGGTGGAAATAAGCAAATTTTTAAAATTTGATGCAATCAAAAACCAGATTTTCCAGAATCATCAGAGGTAGTCCATGGTTGCCCTTCGAATATTATGTTTATCTTATGGGTACGTAACACCATAAATGGAACAAATGAAGTATTATCCAACTTTATTAAAAAAACTCAAGAAAATCTGAAAAAAACTTGAAAATCCATTTTTGCTTTTGTGTAATTTATCCAGATTGGACAAAATCCATTTCTAAACTTTGTTCTATGCCAACATAGACAATAATAACGATAGAACACACGCACAGATTGGACTATTGGAGCCGACCAATCACATTAGGTACAAGAAAGTTCTAATATCAATTTCTTTCAGCATTTTAAAAAATGGCTTGTCATTGGCTCAACTAGGTACCTTTTATAAAAATTAATTCAGCTAGACGAGTCAGCATTTTCGATTACCTATGTTATCCTTGTATCGATATTGAGAAAAGTTTTTATCATCAAACATTTAGTTAACCATTGGTACGAAAAAACAAATTCAATTTTTTCAATCCCGAGTATCGATCATGAACTGAATTGATATAAGTTGATAACTGACAAGAGATGAGAGTATATGTGTTTTAAATGAAATATCAACCACTATCAACAATCAATTCACATCGATTCAGTTCATGATCGATACCCTGCCTCAACACAATTGTTACTACATACGCAGCCCATTAATAACGCTATCGAAAGTCAATCGGAAATATTTACAAGTATTTTCGTCGTGTCCGTAGTCCTTCCATTTTATGAGATACTGTATCATTCCATCTATGGTTATCCTTTTATCCATTATTTTTTCAATCTCATACTCGACATCACTCATGGTAGCAATTTTTGATCTGAAAAATATAAAATTTTCGTCAAAATTCTATCCATTAAGACACGAACATCAGGTTATCAGCTATGTACAGAACTTCGAGTGAATAAGAATGAATAAGTGAAAAATTTTCAGTATTTTATAGCGATAGGATATACCAGCAGTTTAAGAACCCAAATTACCTAAATATGTACCTACCATGAGTATAATGATGGATAGAATAGAGGAAAATGGTTTCTTGACCTGAAAATAGTAAAAAAGAAAAAGAAGTGTATGATAGCCGAATTTATTAAATTAATACATTTTTCAAGAAAACATTTTCAAGATTCATGTATTTTTTGAGGGGTTAAAGCCTCCTGTAGCTTTTTTCCAGTCACGCATTGGGAAGTTAGATTATTTCTTCAAGTGAGGTATGAAAGTTTCTAGGGGACAAGAAAAGAGTGAGATAAACTATTTTTGGTTTATACTGCAAAATTATCATCCAATATCGTTTAAATTTTTCTTAATAATTTTCTTTAGGGCAGTGGAGGGAAAAATTTTTTTTGGAAGGATCATCGCTTCTTCAACCCCTCCCACAGCTCCATCACTGCAGTTACACTATCAGTGATGAGCAAAATTTATGTTGTTCTGACATTCTCGATCACAACTTGACTATCTATGCAAGAATATGAGTAGCAAGATCAAGACTAATAATGCTAAACCAGATCAAAAGAAAAACTAAAAAATATGAACAAACGGTAGTAAAATGCTCACAATTTTGTTACCTGGGTACACACTTGAAGAAAATTTGTAACATTTAATTTTTTTTTGAAGTGAAACTTCCTCACTGCCAGTAGTGAACTAAAAAACCGTTGCGAAACGCATCATCGTGATGGCGAGAGCTTGGCCCGTTCAACTCCAATTGATTCATTGAATGAAAATTAACAAAGTTTCACTTCAACCGTGTGTACTGTCACACACTCACTTTTTTGTTTTGGTTTAATTTCATATTTAGGTTGAACATAATTGGTGAGTTTATTTAGTCACCAATAACAGAAAAGTCGTGCAAGAAAAAATGAGACCACAACCAAAACTTGACAGTGCAAGACCAAGGCAGAGTCTAAGACCAACGCATACTGGTGCAAAACCCAAGACAAAGTCTTGGTATACAATCTAAGTTTTACTCATTTGCATATACATCACTGCCTCTCTCTCTGGAATTAGTACATTGAAGAAGTGAAACTTCAAATGTTTTTGACTAATGGTTGCTTAAATTCAAAATAATAATTTTTTTGATTTATTTTTGAGAGGGAAAGCTTTCGTTATAAAAAAAACGATAAAGATGACTGCTATTGCAAGTTCATCGGCCAAGATCTTTGGTGACACCTTGTACATTACAAAAAAACAATATTCATTGAAGCCTAAAATACGATAGAAAGAGGAAAATTTTTTCAATAGTCCAGAAATCGAAGGTCTAAAAATTTTTCGAATTTCAGGGTATATGACAAGAGACTAAATTTAAGTCTATGGTTAATCATCGGATTTCGTTTGCATTTTAATAAAATTCTTCTGAATAACTGTCGACGGATAAAAAGCCTTTACGAAAGAAATTCGACAAACTATATTCTGCAATACTCTCTCAAGAGAACACTTACGGCCGAATACAAGAACGATACTTAGGTAATTCTTAAATTTTTTTCAATATCAATTATATTTATACCTAAACATATTATATAGATATAACTTTGCTAGGATAAGTAATTCGTAAGTGACAGCTGGTACTTATGTATTGTTCTTACATACCAGCCTTGGGATCAGTTTTTATTCGATTTTATGTCAACTAATTACTTGCAGTTGGTTAAAATTGGTCGTAAACTTCAAAAAATAATTTAGACAATATACCTATCAGGGCGCACAGATTTACTTACACTGAGTGTTTACTCTCTTTATGGTTAAAAAAAAAATAGAATCTCTCTTTTAGTCCAAAAACGGTACTTTACTCTCTTATTGTTTTCTTCACACTCTTAGTATCAAAATTTTCACTGAAAACTATTTTTTTACACACTTTTTTCTTACTTTTTCTCTTCTGTGACACTAAAAAGTTATTTTATGACAATTCTTTTTTCTTCTTTTCTCTTGTAGGTTTTTTAATTCTTGTCACGTACTTTTTTCCTCTGAAAAGAATCTATATAGCCTGCTACATATATTTATTTAATTTCATCAAATAGAATATCCTACATGCGTCAATTATTCACGCATATACATATAAAGACAAAGTTGCAGTCTTTGGTCGTAGATTAGGAGAAAGTACCGGCGGTCAAGACCCCTAATTCTGAAAGAAAAGCTTGACATAAAAATATTGTTTTTTTATGGTAATAGTATTGTGGTGGTAGGGGATTGGTGGAACAGTGGAGAACAGGGTTGGGCACGAATCCACCAAAAATGGATTCGAATACGAATCCGAGAATCCACATTTTTTAGGAGATTTAAATATGATTCGATTCATTCGCTTTTTTTTTATTCGAATTCGGATTTGAATAAGGCAGTTGGATTCATGGATTCAAATCCGGATTCAAAACCACGAATCCGATTGCTCAGCTCATTAGGTTTTTTTTTATTGCAATGATCTAAAATAAAAACTACTGTATAAAAAAATCAAATTTCATTAATCTCACATCCAAAATTGAAATACACATTTTGTTTTTTCAAAGTTTTAAAATTTCAAGCAGTCGAAATGATTTTCAGTTCCGATTCTTTGAAGCAAAAACCAAAATGAATCTTGATCTTTGGAAAATCACTCAAAAATTTCGTATCCTTCGAGTCTGTCAAACGGATTCGAATAAAGTTCACGAATCCAGTATCTTTTTCAGATTCAAATCACCGGTAAGAATCCAATTTGTCGAAGTGGATTCGAATGAATTCGCCGAATCACAAAAACCGACTCGAATCCGGATTCGAATCATGCTCAACCCTGGTTGAGAAGATTCGAGCCCCTTCCTTTACCATCCAGCTATCTACACCCTTGTGTGAAACGAACCCAAAATAACGCCATTAAACAGAATTGTATTACCCAAGCAAATGGCGAACGAAAATAGTATCGACGAAGACTTCAGGTGTAGATAACAGAATGATCACTAACTTACCTCAAGTGATAATAACAAAATACACGATAGTTGGTGCGGTAGTCTTCAATCGGATCTCGACTTTCTTCTGGAATTTGCAGCTCTGCTTCTCCGGCTGCAATAGCAGTTAAAACAAACTTGGTTCAGCTCGCCGACGTCACTAATACTTTTCACTCAAAAAACCATTTATTCATCCAAATCCGGTCGAGTATTCACCAAAAGGCGTACACCTGCAGGAATTAACACGTATTGTACAGGCCGAGCCGTTTGCAGACGACAAAAAATATTATGTAAAATGCATACCTACCCAACTATGTACAGATCGCGTAAACATTGAAATATTGAACGAAAAATTACCAACAGCGTAGCTCTAGCATTGAATATTCTGTTTTTCTCCTCCATATTCAACAGATAAATAATAAAAATTACGTACTCATTATCGCGCAGCGCACACATAGTATTGGACTGCTGGCGTTATTTGGCAACGTGGGTCTGGTCGAATCTTGACAAAATGATTAGGTACCTAATCCGATATCGTCGTTTCTTTCTTTTGTTTGTAATTGGTTCGCCAGTATGTATGGGTGAGTCTGCATCGTTTAGCCTTGATGGCTCGATTTTCGATGGCGTCGAAGCCAATGCCTTTTTTTTTTTTTTTTTTTAAAAACGAAAAATTTCGAAGTTGATCTTCGGTTCGGCGTTTCGTCGCATTTTATTTCGTATTCAACAATGTAATTGTGACGTGTTTAAAAACTCAACGTTATTTCTCGCATCACGAAGTAAGCTGCAAAACTGCAAGCCTCGTTTGGGGGGAGGGATGCCCTCGTTACTCTGCCCTCCTCCACACCACCCTAAACACCTTGAAACATACAATGTTATTATTTCATTATTTTTTTTTACGCACTAAGGGGAGTTCAAATACCCAGGGTCGGCTCTCCTCACATTTAGTATCTACGACCTTGTAAATGTGTGAGAGGAGAATAAAAATTAACGATTGCATATTCAACGAATCTACAAATAACAATAAATTGCATCTGCAATTGGGGAGATTAAAGATGGCCTTGAGAAATCAATGAATGATTGCAGTTGATGGAGGGAGTTTCAGGCTTCGTTGAGTGAAAATCGAAATACATAAATTTTTATCCTTGATGCATTATTTATAAGATATTTTAGGAGACTAAAATCAGTAAGTACGGTGTGCTTATAGCAGAGTCGACGAATAGAGAAACATTTGCTTTCACCCTGGAATCTCGATCAACCATCGATCAAAAATCGATCACCATAAAGATCGATTGATCAACTTCCTTTTTCATACACTTTTATTATTCTACTCACTCAATTTGTTGAAGTATACCGGATGACCAATTTCAGCCCTGCTTTCACGTGTTGCGACACCCGCACACATACACATAATTATATCCGATTTTATCAGTTGTTTTTTCAATTTTTGTTTGTTTCTGTCTCTGAAAAAAAAAGTGAGAAATTTTATTTTCTTTTTCGTCGTAATTTTCTTCTTCAAATTATAAAAGCGTATTCTTTAAAAACTCGTTTTTTCACCTAACTTATATTATTTTGTTTTTATCACTTGTGAAATTTGTGAAATTTACCACTAATTCAATACGAGTAAAATTGAGTGATCGATCAACTGAAAGATCGATCATTTTTTTTTTCGATCTTAAATTATGATTGATTAAAATAAAATAAAATTCAGACCCGTATCCAGGGAGGAGGGTGAAAACTCCCCCCAGGCGACGCTCTTTGCCCCACTGGAAAAATATTAATTTTTTTTCTAAATTAAAAAAAAACGATGTTTTTTAATTTTTAATTAAAATTTTTAATCAAAAAACATTTAATTTTTTTTCTAAATAAAAAAAAACGATGTTTTTTAATTTTTAATTAAAATTTTTAATCAAAAAACATTTATTATTCAATAAAGTTGTAAATTTTCTTGCCAATTGCAGCAGGGGTGCCAAAATTTGTTTGAGGAGGGTCATGTATTTCCAGGCTCTTGAGGCTTCGCCACTTTTCATCAATTTATACTTTCACAATAACTATCCCTCATTACTCCTTAACAATTCTACCAATCAATAATGTTATTTCTATCCTGTGAGATATACATATATATGTATATGAGGTGTAAAAGAAGTGAAAGTCAAAACTCCTTGTGGTGGTGTAGTAGGCTAAGTACCTACATACATACATGCATGTAAAAGCAGTTGCATACCAAACTGCAGATTTTTTTTTGAATTTAAAATAAAATATGGTACCGTAATTCAAATTTGCCAGTTCATATTAGGAAATTAGATTAGACAATTATTTAATTGTAACATTATTTATTAAAAAATTAAGGTAGTTTATGTAACAGTCAACAGAAACTCTGGTACTACCATTTAGAACCACTTTTAGTGTTACACCACACAGGAAATGTAATACTGAAGACGTATTAATGTTTCTATAATATTTTCAAATAGATTTATTATCCACGAACCATTGTGAACCTTAACTTGTTGAGAGACAATAATAATATTCAAACACAATTGGTACGTTGAATAGTTTTACTAAAAAAATACTTTGTTACATTCAATAATATTTCAAACACAAATAATTCAACACTGGGTTAAACCCTTAGACAAGAATCGTCTATTAAATGTACATTAAGTAAGTAAACAAACAAACCAGTAACTGAAAACTGATTGTATTGTCACTAGGGTTTACATACCATTCAGGGTATGTAAGTGTACATGGTGAATAGACTAGGTGAGGTAGGGACTTGTTATAATAGAGATATGCTGACTTGCAATATAATCGAGGAACAGGCATATTTAGGTCACTGAATATGGAGACAGGATTCCTATATTCATGATATTTCGGATGGGTAATTTTAGGTTGTTTACAAAAGAATAGTGGGATGTTTAGATTATAGTTGAATACCTGTATTTCTTGTATTTGAAACAGTGTTAACGAATATTGTTCGCCATAATTAAAAATAGACGAAAACATATGTTACAGTTTACTGTTTATGCCACAAATTGAGAGAGGACACTTTAAAGAATAAATTAAGATAAAGAACAGAAAATTTTATTTACCAGAAATGAAGAAACCTAAGGGAAAATATGAAAATGGTTGCAAAAAACTGGCAGCTCACAGTTACTTTTTGATGTATTTATCTTGAAAAAAAGTCAAGTAAATATCATAATATTACTGCAGTGAATGTTTGAAAAAATTCGTTCTTTTGAAAAGGTTCAGTACCTTTTGTCTCTATCTTCATTATTTTTCAAATTATTTCAGTTGAAAGGACAGAAATTACCAATTTTTCTGACTAATCTTAATAGTTTACTTTCCCCAACTTTCGCAAAAATCACCCTCTTTCAACTCATAACAAAAAAACTAATGGAGATGGAGACAAAAACTACTGAGATTTTTTAAAAGAATGTATTTTTTCTATCATTTCTACAAGTAATATTATGGCGTTTATTGTAAGCAGAGTTTAAACTTTCTCTATTCTCTTATCCTAACCTATGTTTTGTTGTCAGAAAATTTTAACCTTTAGAGAAAACACCGAGAGAAACGCTATAAACCACAGCACGGTGTTTCTCTTTAGATTTTAGTCAACTTTGTCAAAGAGAATGAATCACTGAGTTCTAACCGTCCTCTTATTTTGTCCAAGATGTATCAAAAAGTAGCAGGGAGCTACCAGTTTTTTGCAACAATTTTCATCTTCTCATTTATTTTTCTTCACTTCTAGCATTAACACAGTCGAAATTTTCTGTTCCCTACCTCAGTTTTTTCTTGTACGTCCCCTCTTTCAATTAATGACGTAAACAGTGAGCTAACTTTTTATTTAAGAAATTTACAAGTGAAAATTTGTCGAATTTCGTAATATAAATTGACATATTCAAATAACCTCGAAAAAACAGAGCTACAGCTGGGTATGCGATTTCTCCAACTGTATCACCATTTGGTGTTCTGATGTCCACTCCGTCAGCCCCCTGTATGTCATGTAACGTACCAAGTCCGAAATTATACCATCCTAGCATTGCACAGACGATTTTTATAAAGTTGTATTTTTGACCTACTTTGTACAAGATTTGTTGTTGATATCAAATCTGAATTAATCGACACGATATATAATGGTTTTTTTCCACCAATTTATCTATTTTATTATACACACCTCCTTCCATCTTCTCCATCGACATTATAAATTTAAGTTGCTGTTTTTTTGTCGCAGCGTCGTGCCTCTTCAACTCGATATATTTTCACAAAAGTTTTACCTCATATTGGTGTTTATCCTTAGATGGTTTCTACCAAGTTTCGTTTCAAAATCTCTTTTCTGAGTGCTGTAATCAAGTTCGAAAGTTTCAGTTCGGAATCTGTTCTTTTCAAAGTTAGTTCTCATTCCCCATTGACGGTTTTAGTTCAGGGTCAATTCTGATAAGTGGAAACTCGAACAATTGACAGATTTAATGAAATTAGAAAGTTTTTGCCTTACAATTTAGTTTTGGAACAGTTCTGTTTGAAAGTTACATCTCAGTCCAGCTAATTTTATGGTCAGTTCTGCGAAGTGAAAACTCAAAATTTTGAAGTTCAAGTGCCGCACTTTGTCAGACTGAATAGCCAATTTGGAAAAAAAAAATTCGATATTACTAAATAAGCTACGTGAAACTACTGCATTCTTTTTATCGAATCAAACGAACCCTTACACTATCCTACAGTTTTCTACAGCTGTCTAATATAAATTGAAGTTGTTTTTTTTTTGTCACAGCATTCCGCCTCTCCAACGTGACAGATTTTTACAAAATTTTGGCTCCATATAGGTGTGCCCATACTTAGATGATTTTTGAGGAGTTTCATTTCGAAAGCTCTATTCTGAGAACTGTAATTGGGCTGAAAATTTTTCATAAATAGTTTTTAATTCCAGACTCGTTCTTTTGAAAGTGAGTTATCAGTTCCCTTTTAGTGTTGTATTGTTAGTTCTGAAAAGTGAAAACTCAAAACATGTGGAAGCTGTGATCAAGTTCGAATGTTTTCACTGAAAGTTTTCTTTTAGACAGCTGTTCCATTTCATTGTTGATTCTCAGTTCTTCGTAAGTGTTTTAGTTCTGTGGTGATTCTGAGATGTCAAATCTTAAAGCATTGAGAGCTGTAATCAAGTTCGAAAGTTTTCGCTGAAAGTTGTAGTTCTGAACCAGTTTTCTTGAATGATAGTATCTTATATCCGCCCGACGGGCGGGTAATGCAGATTTTAATATTATAAATTGCGAAATTTGTCGCAGTATCACGCCCCTCCTACTTGACGGATTTTGGCAAAATTTTTACCTTATATAAATGCCTATTCTTAGATGGTTTTTGAGAAATTTCGTTTTGAAATCTCCGTTCTGAGAGTTATAATTTAGTTCTAAAGATTCAGTTCTGAATCAGTTCTGTTCAAAGTTGATTCTCAATTCTATTTAATGACTTTTGGTGTCAGTTCAGAGAAGTAAAGACTCGAACAACTGAAATCTTTAATTATGTTCGAAAGTTTTCATCAATAGTTTTTGTTCTGGACATACTCTGTTTGAAATTTTGTTCTCAGCTCTACTTTATAGTTTTAGCATTTTCTCTAAGAAGCGAAAACTCAAAACTTCGTCAAGGGCTGCCTTTTACCGAATTGAATAAGCAGCTAAAAAAAAAGAAAAAAGAAAAAGAAAAGCAGAATGTATATACATGAAATCAATTGTCAAATGCGAACAAAAAAACTTATATTTTCATTACATAACTGTACTCTCTATTCATCGACTAGAAAGAAATAAAGAAATAAAGGCCATCGTCTGCAGGAAATATTATGAAAAATGATAATTCGGACTTAGTAACACTAATCATGTACTAAGTTGGTCAAAAATACAACTTTTTTAAAAAAACATGTATGCTATCCTAGAATAGTAGATACAAGAAAATTTGTACCAAGTTCGAAATAAAAATATCTCGTACCATCTTAGAATTGTACAAAAATGGCTGTCCCATTCCAGGATGGTCCAATTTCGGACTTGATTTTGTAATATATTATGTACGCATAGTTCTGCTTTGCAACACCAACATTTCTCGTACGCCACTGAAAATTTTAGTTAAAAACTATAATTTTAGTTAAAAACTATAAATACGAGACCAAGGTACAGAAAAACGTTGTAAGTACACCCTGTAGGTACACATCCATAAGCGTGTATACTATATATATAGGTATACACCCTCGTAGTTTTTCGCTTCGTTCTCGGAGTAATTATTTTAAATTATTATTGTCTTTTCAAGAAGAGAGCGTATACAAAGTTTCGTTTTCCCTTTGCATAAATGGTACCCAGGCACGCCGATGAAATCTAATACCGCAATAAAGGCGAAAAACTTACGTTCGAATTATTGTAACTACCCGACCAAAAATTGAAACCCTCTGAAAAACGTAACTGAGAATAACACTTTTCGCTGATAAGTAAGTCGTATTAAAGAGAAAAAAAGAAAAGAAAAAACAAAAAAACAGAAGAAAAAAGAAGAGAAACAGAGACAGAAACTCGGTGGTAACAAAATAAGGGATACCACGACCCTTAATAAAGAGAATTCTGGAAGAGGAAAAAAAAAAAAAAACACAACACAACCACAACGACGATAGCTTTTCTAATTAACAACGAGTTAAAAACTCGATTCCAATGAGTTTGTTTTGAATATTCGACTGAAGAAAAAAAGAAAAAAGAAAGAGTTAGAAAATAAGGAAATATGAGACAGACGAAACTGGAAAACTAAGTTAAAGAAGAAGCCAAAAGCAGTCATTTTTTTTCTTCGTAGCTTATTAAAAAGGCTGACGAACAAAAGAAAAAGAAAATGATAATAATAATAAAAGTTTAATTTACGCGGGGACGGGGGGGGGGCATAACTTTTTACTCGTTCTATCGTTTTCTTTGTGATTATGTAATTAAAAATGATAGGTGAGAGAATGAGAAAAAGCTTCTTTTTGTTTCTTTTTTTTTTCCTTTGGTAGGTATAATAATATGAAAGAAGGAAATTTAGTTGCAAAAAAGCCGCAAGAAAGACGATTACGTCGATGGAGATGAGAGAAAAGCTGAAGTAAAAGAAGAGAAACTGCGAGTGAAAAAAAAAAAATGAGAAAGGAATCGAGGAACGTAGTTATTTCACTGGCAACCATTTTCTTTTTTTTTCACCTCATGCTTAACTCAAATAGAAGAGACAATGAGAAATGAGTAGAGGAGTACAGGTGTAGTTGCCGATAAGATACCAGCAATAACCGTTCGTAGACGATTAATTCGCAAAATTGAAAATGAAACGAGAAAAAGCTATGGAGGTGTGAGAGAAAGAAAGAAAGAGAGAGTGAAAGAGAGCGAGAGAGAATAAGAAAAAGATAGATAGAAAATAGGAGAGTGAGATAGAGAGAGAGATGAAAAAAATAAAGGAGATTGAGTGAAAAAGAGTAAGAAGTGATAGAGAAAAGAGCTTGAGAGAGGGGGAGTGGCGAGAGAGGGAGGAAGAAAGTGAAAAAGAAAGTAAGGTAAGGTATGAAAAAAACACAGGCTAAAGAAAATGACTTCGAAAAAGCACCAACTTTTCGTGGAAAGAAAATTTTCTCTTTTGTACAAGAAAGCTATGTATGTATATATATACAGATTACAGTTTGTTTTGAAAGTTTTATGCCAAACTGCTTTTCACTGCTGCCGTAGCGATAATTATAAATTTCGATTTTGGTGTAATTAATTTTGTAAAAATTTTTTCCATTATAGTATTCGTGTGGGAGTTAAAGCGAAGAGAGTAGGTAGACTTTTTTTTGTTTATTTTTGGAGGCCATTATGAATGTCGAACGAATCTCATAATTTTATAGCCAACGGAGTTTCGTCATTGAAATAAAAGTTAATGACCGCAGAAAAGAACTTTTACACGAAATTTTAATTTTTTTTTTTCAACTTCTTTGAAACCACAGGTAAAAAATGTGTTATATTAGGATTGAAAAACTCTTTCGACGTATACAAACTTTTTTTTTGTCAAACAAATTATTTGTGTTTTCCCATCGGTAAAATCAAAAAACCATTCGTCCCACATTGGGGATAAAACAACATGAGCGTCAAAAGATGGTGACTTTTTTCGTGATTTTATTTTCATGTCGTTAAAATTCATAACATGTGAATGATTATGCCCGGGAGTCGAAATCTGGTAGTGACCCCAACAAACAATTTTCTGTAGATATAGGAGCATGATGGCCCTCGAATGGAGGAAGGCCCACCAGCCACTTCCCCCTACTCCCTCAAATAAGACCGTGGATATTGTACTCCCAAACAGGAAACTATCCCATGCAAATCAGCCTCATCCGTTTATCTTTTACTCGATTTACACCGACAAAATATGTGCTTTGTTACGAGTTTTGTACCTATTTTTAAATAAATAGAAAACCCCCAAAAAAGACTCGAGCTCCCATCTTGCTTTATCGTTGGTCCTCGTTTCTCTGAGAATCAGTTCATTATGTTGAAATTATTCCTCATTTATCAAATAAAAATAACTCAAAAATTTAGCGTGCAGGCACCAGCTGTCTTATAAGGGATACGGGGTTTTTTCCCCTCCCAAAAAACAAAAACAATTTTTTTTATATACGTATTTATCTCTTAATCCTAAAATCCTTTCATCAGAACGAGAATTATTGTTGATTCCCCCAAATGAAAACCTGGATCCATCCTTGCTGGCAGGAACAAACCATAGACACCAGTCACCGAACCATCAAGTTCATATATAAAATCGAAAAGATAGACTATAAAAACCTGGAAATTACGATATGCAAAAAATTCCGGTCTATCGGTAACAAACCCTACCTTTTAATCATTGATAAAGAAACATTTCTTAAGAGGTTATAGACGTCTACTCAATTGGAAAATGCAGGTTCCAGCCAAAGGCAGTTCTAGACGAAAGAAAAGCAGGCAACCACCTGCTCGATAAAATGTAGAAGTGTGCCAAAGTGGCCCCTGTCATCTTTCAAGAAGTACAAAATGATATGTTTGTGCTTATCAGAGGCGTGGTCACACTAGTAAACAAAAACTGCAAGGTATGTGTGGCCTATCAGATACTGAATGTATTGTTAATTTTTTCTAATATTTGGGATACTGCAAAACGCACTAAAACTGTAAAGAAATGTTTTACACGGTATTTCTCATTGCGTAGTAAAGTGTACTTAAAGCGTATTTTAATTATTAAAAAAAATTGGCTAAAATTGCAAGATTTCTACAGCTGAGCTTTATAACCTCTTCAGTATTGACTCCAGGATTCAACACTTTATTCATACAGCTTGCTTCTTTACTCATCGATACATCTATATTAATGGTTTGTATTTCCTACTTCTTGCAAAGGGTGGTATATCACCACTTTGGGAAAATTTCACTACAGTTTTTCAGATCGTAGTCTTCAGGCCCTAAAACCACCATCCACTCAAAATTATATATATATCACTATAATAAACTTACCACTGGGCTAAAATTAATTCGTTTGTCAAAATTATTTCAAATATTATTCCACTAAATTATTTCACCAATATTTTCCCTTATATTCGATGGGGTTTGTTATTTTCACACCCAACAAACTCTAGGCGTTCACTTTTGTTCACTTGTGATTCAAATCGTTGAATTGGTGATAATAAAGTTCACTTCTGTAGAGTAATAGAGATATGAGGATGAGATAATATTTTTTTAAACTATGAAAGGTAAAGAACGTAACTTTTTTCTCTTCATCATTTCAAAATCTTAATTAATATGTTCTTCCGTACCTGAGGAAGAACTTCTATTGCAGTATGAGAACAAATTAATCGCAAGTCTGTTACTAAACCTAACCAGTTCTTTTAATGAACATTGGTGGTATGTTCAGAATGTAGTAATTAAATTATTTAATTCTAGTTCATTTCATATTTTTCGTTCTAAATGTAGTTATATGCTTCAAAAATTTCTATGAAAAATCAATCTTATCAATTATAAAGGTTTCACCTTTACACAATTATATTCCTAAGAACTGAACGAAATTGCACATACTTTCAGCCCATTGATTCACTCATGAGTTTGTTGGGTATGAAAATAACAAACCCCATATTCGATGCGCATATGCCACTACCTACACAGGCACACACAGACAAGAAAAAATAATATTCTTTGCTTCCACCAAAACAATGATTTCTACAGCAGTGTTACCTACACACCAGCAAAAATCCAGGGTTGGCACAAGCCAAAGAGTCGCAAAATATATATATATATATAGGTATATATTAAATGGGATATAACAAAATTTGTCAACAAACTGGAGGGCATATTTCTCTAGAGATTGGGGCAGAATTTAGCATGTTGGCACTTTTCAGCCTTATATCAGTCAAGTTCAAAGATGAGCCAAATCAGTTCATTTGTTTCTGTGGGATTCCACCGAGTCCCACTTGCGTGTGTCCGATAGCCTTATAGTTATAAGCCAGGCAACCGTCCGTTTATCACACACCTCACTGGCACTGCTGCTGACGCAGCAAATGTCTTTATTAGCCTTACACAGTGAGGTGCGGCTATGTACATCGACATATCACCATGTCGTGGCCACTACGTGAATGTTAGGTTCATGTAGTATTCCCTACATGCGCATAATTAGACATTGTGTATTTCATGTTATTATTTGCCAACATCGGCTTTCCATTGTCGGTCATCTGTCAACGAGAGGCCGAGCCACATAAGGGAAAAAATCCCCACAGTTTCAAAATGGCGGTTATTTGAATTTAAAATCTGAAGGCAGTAGGTATAGGGCGCAATCTTTAGGATTGAGACAAAATTTGTGGTGAACATTCTTTGGGTGTCTTTTCAACTTCAATGATGTACCAAATTGGCCCATTAGTTTATGAATTAAAACTTGTTGAACTTTTCATTATTGTACAAAATTCGTAAAAGCTATGACGAACCCAACCCACACAATGCACGTAATTCAAAATTCTGTCTATTTAAGACGACATTTACCTTTTCAACTGGCGAGCCATTGGCGTTATTTTTATTTTATTAATAGAAGTTTGAGAGTAGATTCTAACAAAGTAGCAAGATTGTAGCCTATATAGCCATCCTTCAAATTCACTAGTCTATCACATTATATTCTTCGGTTAAATGCACCAACAAAAACTGAAAAACATTTTTCGGTTTAAGCGCCGAATTCAAGGCAAAAAATTAATGCGTAGGTAGTGACTAAAAAATGAAAGGGCCAATTCGTGTAGCTGATCTTTCAACTTCAGCAGTACCTAGCTAATATAGTGCTCTGAAATTCACAGCAAATATTTTCATTATTACGAACCCCTAATTTATTCCTAAATTATTCACGAAAATCCACCACTAGAGAATTTTCGTCGTTCTCACTGGAGTGCGACCTGATTTCAGCGAATCTGCTTAAATACTTTTTGTTCCTACTGCTGCAGCGCAGTGTCTACACTATACGTACGTTTGCTGTTACGGAAAGTTGAATTTTTCGAGCATACCTTCGGTTATTAAAATAATTACGGCAGTCGTATATCAAACGAGGATATCGCAAAAACTTCTTAAGAGACACCATCGCAACGAAAATGGGAATACTCTAACCGAGTATAAACACCATATTCGTTCCAGTAACCGCTGTTTTTTGGCAAGACGATAAAATATTAGAAGGTTTTTAAGGGCTTAAACATTACACTGTACAGGGTATACGATGTATATATATATATATATATATATATATACGTACATATTCAGCAGTAAGTATATACATACACAGTATATAGTGTACAGATACAGCATAACCAGTAAGCTTTGGCGATAATAAATATTAGCATATAGTATGCGGGTGTAAAAGGCTAAAAAACGATGAATGAAGGAAATAGCGCGTTTCGGGGGTTAAGTTTTCTTTAATTAAATTTTCAATTTAAGGCGTTCGCATTCTTTTCGTCGAAGTCGCGTCCTTTCTCATAGTTTTAAATGTTAAAAAAACTTTAACGCAGCGGCAGCTCCGTTAGGAAAAGTAGGTTTTCGCAAAATGTAAAATTAGATTGTCGCTAAAAGGTTATTAATAGATCGTGATGAATATTTGTTTCGAGTTACGTTTCTATTGGTCCAAAATTAGGCATTTTATAGGCGAAATGAAAAACAAAAATAGCGTTACCGGAAGTACCGTGCGACCGATGCGCACCAACATTTATAACAAGTTTGGTATAATATTTGATCACAAATTTCGTAGCTGTTGATCGAAAATTGATTATTTTATGGCCAAAACAAAAACGAAAATAGCGTACACCGAAAGAGGCCTACCGTATGGCCGATCCGCACCAAAATTTATAGCAAATTATAATTTATCACGGTGAATATTTTTTTCAAATTTCGTAGCTATTGGTCGAAAATTTAAGAAGTTTTACAGCCAAAACAATAACGAAAATAGCCATACCAGAAGTACCGTACGGCCAAAAATTGCGACCTATATCGTGGTATCCAGAAACGAAAAACGTATCTACCCCCACCCACGGGTCATTACGTGACACCAAGATTAATAAGTAGATTTTCAATAGAAAACCTACTTGAAAAATAATAAGTGTAAGAAACGAGAATACGATCAACGGAAAAGATGATAAAGACAGTGTGAGACGGTGCCAGAGAGGGTAAGACAGATGAAAAAAGAGAATATGAAAGACACAGTGCGTGAGTTTAAAAGGGTACAATAGGGCCGAAATTATAGAAATGAAAAGAGACCGACAGCGGACGTATTTGTGAAATATACCCCTATCTATCTATAGTTATGTACCATTCACGTGTATAGTATACAGGGTGTTGTGAATAAGGTAGATTGCCTACAAAAGTTAGGTAGAACCTTTGACTATATACATACTGGACTGCTAATACTGATAAAAAGCTGTGTTCAAAACAAACAGACGTATCCCTGTTCAAAATGTTAGTTCATTATCAAATTTATTAATACTTATTGTCTTTTCCTTTGACTAGGTCTCTTCTTATCACAATTATTGCTTTTAATTATGAATTAAATCGGTAATGTTGTAGTTTTATAAAACTCAGAAGTTCAAAAATTTCAGTTAAATCAATTTAAAATTTGATTTATTGATGCATAAAAATAATATTTTTTGTTGCTGTATGACGAATGTTTTTATCTACTTGCGAAATATTCTTACAAATATGTCTAATTCTAATTTTTACATAGAAATTTGTAATTAATTCGGTTAAATGCGGATCAAAGAACTCTATGTTTTTAAACAGAAAACCAGTAAACTAACATTTTGAACGGGGATATGGGTGTCTGACTCAACTTCACCTGTTGTTCATTAGACTCTGTGTTATTCTTATCAGTATTAGCAGTCCAGTATGTATATAGTCAAAGGGTAGAACAACTTAGGAGACGTTGTTCGCAGGTAACTTTATGGCTCCTTGTTGGTTGTGCGCATGCGCCTGAACTTGCTTCTTTCCATAATATTGGTTAGTTTATTTTTTGATATTTTGATGATCAATCAAAGGGAATTTGTCGTTGAATTCTCTTTGATTTGTTTGCGTTTATTGGCATTAATTCGTCGACAAATCAAAGAGGATTCGTCGACGAATTAAGGCCGTTAAATACACCTAAATCCCCTTTGATCTGTGTGTGTTTATAGATATTAATTCGTTGACAAATCGAATAGAATTTGACGTTGAATTCTATTTGATTTGTTTGCATTTATCGGCATTAATTCGTCGACGAATTAAGGCCGTTAAATATACCTGAATTCCCCTTGATTCTTGTGTGTTTAGATTCATGAATTTATCGACAAATTCCTTTCAATTTTTGTGTATTCAACAACTGATTCATTCACACGTATAATTATCACAGTGGGATTTAAATTTCATGTTTTATAACAAACTATATGGAAAGAAGACAAGTTCAGGCGCATGCACAGAACCAAAGAGGAGCCATAAAGTTACCTCCTGAAAAACTAAATCGAAGACTACCTTATGTATAGTGTTTTACAGACCCTGACAATAGAAAATGCTAATATGGAATTTTGGAAAAAATTTTCAATGTTTTAGACCTGCTATTTAAAATTGTGTGAGTTGGTAGAGTTAGTGGTGGGACCATGATAGTTTTTCATTTCATAACAAATAATAACTTTTGACATAAAAATTAGAATGATTAGGTACATAATTATTACCTTATATATGTACATCAGACACTTTTCTTGTAAGCACGATAGACATGAGCGCAGCCAAGGAGGTGCAAAGGGACAGTTTCCCCCACTAACCTTGTTTTTTTGTATGTTTTGCTTATCACTTTTGAAATTTGGAAGAAATTTTAGTGGTAAATATACAACATGGGTTCCATATAGATGCAAATTTCTTGGATTTTCTAAATTTCCAAAGTGAGCAAAAAAGGTCATAAAATTGTTTTTGCTCCTCCCACTTGAAAAAATCCTAGCTATGTCCCTGACGCTAGAGGTCATCCAAACTTCACTTAAATTGAGCTAAAATTTGATATGTTGGTAGATTTGGGCACAATCTCGAAAGGGATTGCTTTTGGTGCACTTTGGTCAAATGGTTGAGGCATAGAGGCCAGAATGAGTTTCGCCAATGAAAAATTCCAGATACACCAAAGAAGCTGGACCAAAAGCAGACTTGGTGTTGTTTCATTCGCTAAGTACTTATTTATTAACCCGTATTTTGATTCCACTGCATTAGAGTCATTCTTATAATTATGTAACTTGACAATTAGTCCAGGAAATACGTGTTTCAAATCATAGTTTTGGAGAAAGTTTTGTGGGAGTTTTGGAAGTTAGCGCAATTAATAGGTCTTGTGGAGAAGTTTTTAAGGTTATTTTTTGCACCCTAAATGTTTTGCAGGAACCTCAAAATAACTTCAAAACTGGTTTTAAAAAAGAGTTTTTGCGTGTAATTCCGTTCCAGTGTACTTTTTCAAAAAAATATTCATGGAATAAAATACAGAGTAAATAGTTTTTGACAACTTCGTTCCCATAATTTTTTTTTGTAGGATTCACAGTTTTCCCACTAGAGCGCCGTAAAGTTAGTTCTATTTTCAAAATTAATTAAAAATGTAGGCCTAATAATTTAAAATCATAAATAAAATTAATTTTAAGAGTTTTATGTCGAGAATTAATAATAAGCAAGTTAATGTCGTAGAGGAGGATCCATGATTTTTGTTAGGGAAGAACATTAATTTTGAGACATATTTACAGATAGGTCTTGGAGAGAGACCATAAAAGTAAAAAAAAATATTTCTTCTTCATTACCCACTACAAAAAAAGTTAATAAATGTAACATATAGTTTCATCTATTTTTAAATAGGACAAACATATTCGGCTACACACTCTCGAATATCAAAAATGTTGGTATTCATCAATAATCAAAACATCCTACAGCTCTTTGTAAACAACCACTAAATTGCCCGTATTTAATTTTATGAATATAGATATAGTGTCTGTATATTCATAACCTCATTTTGTCTCTCCCTCGATTATATCGCGAGTTAGCACATCCCTATAATAACAAGTCCCTACCTCACTTAGCCTATCCATCATATACACTTACATACCCCGAATGGGTATATAAACCCTCAATTTGAAGGAATTGTTACAGTGCTACCAGTTAGCTTTCTAATGGACAGTCTTTGTCTAAAGGGTTTAATCCCAAATGTTCAACCTAGTTTATAGTGTTTGAAATATTATTAATTAACGTACTTGTGTCGTACAAATTATTATTTTATTAAAAGTGTTAAATCAATCTTGTGTTTGAAATATTATTAAAGTCTCTCAATAAGTTAAGGTCCACAATAGATGTGGATGATAAATTAATTATTTAAATTATTATAGAGATATTAATGCTTGTTCAGTGTTAAATATCGTGTATGGTGTAACACTGAGAGTGGTCAAAATCTATACCTACACAACCTCTTTTGGCAGTTACAATAAACAAAACAAAAAATTTTAAAAAACTGTGCCTGTGCGTACACTGTTATATTGTCTTATTATGTGATTAGCCGCCTAAGTAATTTTCTAAGAAGAAATTTGTTAATTGTTTTTTGGTTTATTCGTGTTTTATTGTGGAGGCAATGAAGGATGAACAATATTTTTTTGAGTCCCAAGTTAGGTCTCTCCTAGACTAAGAGCCAGTTTAAAGTATTTTGCCTCCCTGGGCTAAAATATTTCTGCCGCCTTATTTTTCATCATCCCCCACAACTATAGTAACTGTTGTTTTTTGGATTTTTTTGGCATTGTTTTTGCCGCCTCACAAATTTTGCCACTCTGGGCTCAAGCCCTTGTAGACCCACAGGAAAAACTAATCCTGCTAAGACCTATCTGTAATTATACGTCTCAAAATTAATGTTCCCCATCTCAAAAACCATGGATTCCTCGTGCGACATTATTATTACTGTAATCATTAATATGAGACTTGTTTTCGTTGCTTATCATTAATTCTCGACATAAAACTCTTGAAATTAATTTTGTTTATGTTTTTAAATCATTAGGTGTCCAGTACAGGAAGGCGTAGTTACGAAAAAGTATAATTTTTCGGCGCTTCAGCGGGGAAACCGTGAATCCTACAAAATAAATTATGGGTACAAAATTGTCGAAAATTAATTATTCTTTAATTTATTAAATAAATATTTTTTGAGAAAAGTGCACTGGAACGGAGATATAGGCAAAAAACCATATTTTTAAATCATTTTTGAGGGTTTTTTTGGAGTTTTCCCCCAAAAATTGGGGTGAAAAATAGAACATCAATAACTACTCCCGTAGACCAATTAATTCCGCCAATTTATAAAACTCCCCCAAAATTTTCTTTCAAAAACTACTAATTACTGGACTAAATACAATTCGTTAGGAATTTCCTCGACAGCTTGGTGATGTCGAATAAAAATATTATTTGTGCAGTATTGGGTGGGGGGACTTATTTCTGCCATTTTTAAACTAAATAAATTGTTTTAAATATCATATATATGATAAATGATGTTTGATAATTTTTAAAAACTTTCTTTTCTTGCGTAGCTTGCTTTCTTTTTTACAATATTTTCTATAATTGTTTGATTTTACATAATTTGTGGGAACCTTCGCTACGTAAGAAGGAAAATATTCATCTGTTACTCACTGATGATGAAATGGTTGAGTGGTATAAGGGTCACCGCTTTTCAACTTGGCCAATTTGTAGCTTCTGGCTTTGGCTTGATTCCCAGAGCGTGAGTGTGTTGAACATGAATGCGTTCCAGTGATGTTCAATGGAACTCAGATTACTCTCCTTGGTTGTGAACGTCACAAATAATTGACGGCGATACGATAGGAAATCATACCTATGATAACCGTGTGGTGTGCAGTTGAGCTAACAAAACGTGTCAGACCAATTAGACTCTATCCATTTTCTCTCCGAATTGGTTGCATTTACATAAGAGAGCATTTTTTATGTATTGGAGAAACCTGGAGTTAGGTATCTCTGTTTCCTGTATCATCGAAGGATGATATATCAATATATAAACTAATTTCATATAAATGGGAGACTCTCTGGAGGAAGTATGGGGACCCATTGCACCGTTAAAGGAGTAAAGTATTTGCTGTTATTCTCACCAGTGCTGGCAACTATACGTCGATAAAAATTCTGCACTTGAGCTATTCTGTTAGCAGACCCATAGTCACGCTGGACAAAAAATGTTATGTGAGATGATGGATAATTGAAATGGCGTACTTGAAAATTTGATTCCCCACAAAAGTTCTGGAGGTACCCATATTTTTTACTGTTTTTCTAACATTATTATTATATTTCTTAAGTTTCCTTTTTTGTGGTGCACTCAGGCCCCCTGGTCTACCGATCGTCAGGTGAGCCACTGAGTAATGGATTTTATGAGAATAATTTAAAGATTAAAATTATTAAAATTCTAGGTATCTAGTTTTTGTGTTTAAACATCTCAGCTCTTAGTCGGAGCTGCCTAACATTTACAGCATAAGATCATAAGAGTATATAAGTTTCGTTAATGTGATTCTGTTTGTGTGTGTGGGGGCTGAGCCTTTGTGCACATTGTAGGCGTAAACTGTACGAGCTGATTCATCGCTGGTTAAATGAGTAACACTGTTGCCACGTTTAGCTCAAATATCTATGCATCAAATGTTTTTGCGAGTATTACGTTATTCACTCCTTTTTTATTTTTTGATTTTCAAAGAATAATACTAATATTTTAAAATTAAGTTCCACCTACCGTATGCAAAACACCCTGTATATACGTATTCGAAAAATATGATAATCGTATACTTTTCTCTTTGTGTACCTTTTTTCCTTTCGTTTGGGGACTGGTCGTATTTCATGGAGTGCAACCGCAAAAGTTTAGAAAATCTTCGTTAAAATTAAGGCAAGAAATTCCGAGCGTCGTATACGATTATAAGTAATTAAAATTTTGCGCAGAGTATACTGTTGGGGCTTACAAGATGTGCGCGAGAAGAGTTTTAAAATTGTCTGTCGACGATGAATAATGCTCGCTGCTGAAGGAGAGTGTGGATTTGGTTTCAAAATAAATTTAGGAAGTTCGGTTTTTTCTTCTTCTTCATCTTCCGGTTCTTTACTTGAAATTAAAATGTTACCTACTACTTATAGTTTATGTCTCAAGGGGGAAGCCTGTCATTGCCATTTTTTTTTTACCCATGCGAGTATTTTTTCAAAGCTGAATGCAGAAGTTTAAATTGAGTTGAGCTCTTCGAAGTTGAAGGTGGTTTGCTGAGGAAATGTGGATATCTGCAGTTACCGAAAAATTTTCCAACCAAATTCGGGCAGATTATTTTCCCGTATGCTACTGGGTTGCATTAGTTCACGTTTTTCAGAGTGACAATCCCCATAGGCCTACAGCTCTCATCAATAATCGAGTGTTTACTAAAATTTCTGCATTTATACCCCTCACAAGATGAATTACCCGCAGATATGAGGTAATTAATTTCAAGATAACTGGTACAGAACTAAAACTTTTACTAAAAACTTTCAAACATAATTACAGCTTAAATTTTTTTTTAAAGTTTTTCTTTTTCAGAACTGACACTGAAATAAAACCCTTCTGTAGAATTGAGAACTAACATTCAAACAGAACAGTTCCAGAACTAAAAACATTTAGTGATAATTTTTGAACTTAATTGTAACTTTCAAAATTGAAAATTTCAAACGAAACTGGCAAAAACAATCAAATGGGCGGCTAGAATTTGGTGAAAATTAAGTTAGAGGGGCAGAATGCTGAAATAGAAAAAAGCAACTTCAGTTCATATAAACTGAAAAGTCCGAGATCTTGGACCAAAAATAAAAATTATTTTGAACTTGATAATGACGTCACAATTTGAAGACAGCTTTTCAAAAACGAAATTCAAATTTGGACATTATAATATCTGAATTTGAACTCATAATCAGATGAAGACATGAAGACAGAAATAAAATTCAATTCTTTTTCAGGCAATCTTAATAAATTTTATTTTAGTATCGACTCATCCAGATTTAGACAATTTTCGACAAATAATTTGGTTCGATCCAACAGACTGGCGCCATGAAATATATGAGGATGAACACAAATTCATTGGAAAGTAAAAACCCATCGACGGACATGAATGCAGCCAACCTTATTTACTTTATCTCTTGCTTCTCCACGCTTTGCTTACAGTTTGCAGTCATATTATATTTTATTGTATTTTATTTTATCATTCATCCACGTGCGCTTTGCCCATTATATGTCGACATATATATATTTGCTATCTGTAATTTTATTGGCGGCATATATATTAATTCCTCTCACTTCTTGTGTATTATCGACATTGCATGTTTGAAGGCAATTAAGTAGACAATGAGTGGGGAAATCTTGCCGACAAGAAGAGCTAACTTGTGAAGACAAATTCTAACGGCAAAGTCAAAAAAATAAAATGTCTTGAAGTTACATTATCAAGACCCCTCGACTCAGTGTTTCAGCTGCATGATGCCATAGTTTTAGGACATTGTGACGTCATTAGCATTTAAACACCACCTTATATTAAAGGTTGACTTTATGAGCAAATCAATTTCAAATCGCCTCTTAAAATAAGACGATCGATTTGGGACGCCTCAAAACTTACAGTTCTGTCAGTTCAGCAGTAATTGACACAAAAAAACAGCGAACCACAATTAATTAAGTACACAGAAATTAGAGAGAGAAAATGAAAACTGAGAGAGCGCTATTGAGTAAAAGTCTAATTTATTGTACGAGAATTTATTTACATTTGAAACAAAATTCCAAGAACCTATATATATATATCGAAAATAGATAAAAAGGTGAAACTGCAAGTGAAAAAAGTAGAGGTCGCAGATGCCTACAAATTGTAAGATGCAACCAACAATACTGAAAAAGTAGAAAAGTAGCGTAGGTAAGTTGAATTAGCACTATAAGGTTTTTTTTAAAGATTTTTTTGAACGTTTTGACCAATCAAGGCTAACGTAAGAACTCCACTTTTTTCCCCCAACAGTTTAAAGATAATATAGATAAAAAGTGTTCAAGTGCTGTCGCAATCAATAAAAATACCTAACTGAAGTAACATTGTTCAAGAAATTTGATGTTTCATGTTCGAAGCAATATTTTGTTGAATGTTTTAATAGAATTTCGCATAATTATTTTAATCTTTTAAAAAGTGTATTAATAAAATAAATAGATAATTTTGTTTATTATAATAAAATTAGAAGAATTATGTGAGTTCAACATTTAGACAGCCTGTTAACGATTTATTAGCTTTAATTTTGTTCCTACATCAAATATTGAGGACGTTATATATACCTATTACTAAAAAATTTCAATTTCTGTTTTTTCATTGGAAACCATTCATAAGAGAACTTTTTTCAATTTATTAGTTGAAATTTTGAGTTCTTTGAAATGATTAAACTTCTAGAGATTAGACCCTTCTAGATTTTGAGAGTATCTACCTTTATCGAATTAAATTTCTTGAGTTTTGACCTTCTTTCTCACTTCACGACTTCTCGTGATAATTGGTCTCATCTCAAGGTAGTACTAAAACTGTAAGTTGTAACTATTTTTTCTCAATGTAAGTGATTTGTAATCTGTATGCGTTGATGGGTGAAAAGTAGTTGCCTGAGACAGAATATGAGTGCGGTGAAGATGAACAATAATGTACCTATCAAATAAATCGATTCCGTTTAAAAAAATATAGGTGTATTTTATTATTTTAATAAGTTTTTACCTGAAAAAATACAAAATAATAGTAATAGGTGTACGTAATCAATTTGACAAACATAATACAATATTAAATATAAGTGTTTATAATATACCATTCTACGATATTAATAATTTTAATAATTATTTCAATTAATCCAATTTCAAATTTTATCAGAGGCAGCCCGACAGCGTGTTTTTGTGACTGGAGCCACTCTCATTTGAAAAAGGGGCGCCAAAAAGGCGCGAATAATTGACGTTAAAAATGAATTTTTTTAAATACGCTTTTAAAATAAAAAAAATTCAAGTGCTGATGGGGTTCGAACCCGATACTTTCAGATTAAAAAGTTTAGATTCATTATATTATACATTTTTTCTGAGATGGTTCAAAAAAATTTTAAGGGGTCTCAATGCATGAGTGGCGCAAAAATATTGTGGAGCCACTGGCGTACAATTAGCTCGGGCCGCTACTGAATTTTACTATATACCATCACAATACTATTATACCTAATCATCAAAAAATGTACTTATTATTAATTTAATTTATCACTAATAAATACAGGGTCGTTACGAGCCGAAATTTTTAGGAGGGCTAAATCTCAAAATTTTCTAACTTACTACAGAAATTTTAAACTCATTCTTAAAAAATATCCCATGGTGTACTTACAATATAATATTGGCCTTTCTGTTGCCTATTTTCATTTTATTCATTTTTTTTTTTTTTTGTTAAAATCACTACAAAATCGATATCTTCAACGAAAATATTGATCTTTCGATGTTTTATTGGTAAAGTTTTAGCGGTTTTTTTGAAAACTTTTAGACTAATAGGCACGAAATTATAACCAAACTTGTTTCTATGTGTCAATCTTCCGTATGAATTTCAACCTTATTCTTCAAGTATAGTTTTCTTATAATATTGGAAAAATCGATTTTTTATGAACATTTTCTTTTACAGTTTCTTACGTTTTTTGCAAAAATTACGAAAGCTGTAGTCTTGAAATTTTCACCAGATCTGCTCCTGTATGAAATATATCTGTCACTAAAATTTCAGCCCTATTCTTACTGCAGATTTCTCAGCTTTCCCAGGAAACTTTTTCCCAGTTTTCTCCGAAAGTACTGAACCAATAACCACCAAACTTCTTTCAAAACTTTTTCCTGTATGAGTACCACCTTTATGAAAATTCTAGTTTAATCCCTTTGACTGTTTCCTCAAAATCCTGAAAAAACCACTTTTTCCGGAATTTTTAATTCTTCAGTTTTCTCTGAAATTACTAAACAAATAGACACCAAACTCCTTATGAAGATTTCTGTCAGTGAAAACTTCAGCCCAGTCCCTTTCGTAGTTTTCTCAAAATCGTGAACAAAAAAATTTTCTCCAGTCATTTTTATTTTCCAGTTTTCTCAGAAACTATTCAACAAATAGGTGCTATTTTTCTATCAGACAATTGCACCTACATAAGGAAAATTTCAGTTTGATCCCATTTGTTGTTTTCTCAAAATCCCAGAAAACCACTTTTACTGGAAAATTTTGTTTTCCAATTTTCTCCAAAACTAACGACTGGTTGAAACCAAACTGCTTTCAAACCTGTTCTTATACGATGAATATCTCTCGTGAAAATCTCCGCTTCATCCGATAAGAATTTTCTCTAAACTGTAAACAGAAAATTTTGTCCAGCAAAATTTTTTTTCAATTTTATCAAAAAATACTGAACCAATAGACACCAAAACTCCTATTAGACTTGGCTCCATGTGAGGCATACTTTTCGTGAAAATTTCAGCCTTATCGCTTTCGTAATTTTCTCAAAATCGTGAACACAAAATTTTTCTAGCAATTGTTTTTCTCCAGTTTTCTTGGAAACTACTGAACTAACAGACAACAATCTTCTGTCAGATTTACGTTTATATAAAGACAATCTTCCGTGAGAAGTTCAGCCCGTTCCATACTATCATTTACTCAAAACCACTTTTCCAGGAATTTTTTGTTTTCTAGTTTTCTTCAAAACTACTGAACCGATAGAAACTGAACCTCTTTCTGATCTGCTTTTATATAAGAACTATTTCTCGTGAATGCAAAATTTGGATGATGCATGCATACGTACATACATACATGTATTATTTATGTCCTTTACTAGTATACGAAAAAAACAATTAGGTTAAAATGAAAAAATAGTACCAATCGTTCTTTTTTCTCATGAAACGGATAATTTTCATTATCCCCACCCCTAATCATTTTGTGAGGTCAGTTTTAATACACCGTCTGCAAGCAAACTGCGTAAAAACACACGATTGAAACAATGTTGAAAAATCGCACCTAACGTAAACCTAAAGTCATAAAATTAAAAGAGAATAGCCCTAATATGAGGTTATATAAAACCACAATAAACGCCTATAATTTGATACAATTTTCTCCAATTTTGTTCTTTTTATTTTTTTTTATTCATTTAAGAAAAATGTAGGTTTTTTTGTTTCATATGTGTTTAGGTAGGTATAAAAAAACGTTTACCTATAGGTACCGATACCATTCCCTGCTGATATGTCCGTTTAATTTATATAATACGCGACAAATTTGTACGGATACGTTATACTGCATTTTATGTGATACAAAACAGAGGTGCGTATGCGGTGGAGAGCAAAATGGAGAAGAAAACTAAAAGGTTTAGCCCACGCAATTACTATTATATCGTAATACCTATGATTAGTGAGGTCTGCAATGTATCCATACCCTTCGTACTACTCTTGGAACTGAGTAACTGCTTTTTTTTCTTCATTTTTTTTTCTCTTTCTTCATTTATTATTGTAAACGGTTAAACCCTCTGGTCGCCTTACCCCTTCTACCAAAAATATTATTCACTCTTTCTTTCTTTTCTTTTAATCTGATGTCTGTCTATCATATTTTTGAAAGGCATATAGGCCAATAAATCATCAGAAATCGATTCTGTTTGTCCGCCCCTACTCAATGCAATGCTGGTGTATATTTCGATCATCGTTACCTTTCTATTACTTATATATAGAAATATAAAAAAATATGTAATTTAATTATTACTGTATCCCTTAATCAAACTATATCTATAGGTGTTTTTTTTTTGTTTTTTTTTTTCGTAATACTCTGCTGTTTTATTCTTCATTCTTTCTTGCTGAAGACGACCTGTTTTGTAACAAGAAAAAACAATTTCCTTTTATAGCTGCTGGCAATTTTAATACATTAAAACATGGTTGCGTATATCTACTCAATGTAAAAACGTTCGAGCCTAACTGTATTAAAAGAAAATATAATCATAATCATAATCATAAAAATATTCAATCATAAATATATATGAATTTCCAATTTGGATGGTTTGGTTGAGGGCATAGCAATAGAAGAAATTTGTTTGCCTTCGGTAGCCTGTGCGTACCAGGATGTTAATGGAAATTATGAAAAAGTCGTAATTATTAGCTTCTTTTGTTTTTTTTATAAGTTTTATTCTTATTTTTTGATTCAGTTTATTTAATTAAATTCGTCCAATTTCAAAAAAAATAATATAATTAGAGAATGTCTATCACAATTTAAGATGCTAAAAGTTATTTGTTATCATACAGTGTGTATACAGGGTGTCCCAGTTTCTTTTCCTATCCTGCAAGTGTATGATAGGACCTGTTCAGACGAAAAACAAAGTTCTCTTTACATATGATCTCGCTTCAAAATTGAGCAAGTTATAGACCAATGAAAAAAAAATACAAGGAAAATTTCAGAAAAATTAAAAAAAAAACTCTTGTAAGTCCTGCTGATTCATCTTCATCGTGTCGAAATTACCTTCAATGGTCTGAAAAAGAAAAAAGAAATTAAAGGTGTATAACTTCATTGATGAATGTAATCTCGATGTAAATGAACGCGCCTTCATGTAAAAACGTGAAGCATCTTTTTACATAGAAGCACGTTTACTTTTCATGGAGGTAAAGGTTACACATTCTGAATTAAACGTTAAATCTGCCATAATGAGGAGGTTGATATTTTGTTCCATTTTTAACAATTTTTGTGAAAGACTCATCGTGATAGAATTTTATCATTTTGTAGCTTTCTGATCATTAATTATATAAAATATCTTCCTTAACAAGGTTCAAAAGTGAGTTTATATGTCTTGGAAAATGATCACTCGTTACGCTTGTTTCACCAACTTCCTTCACATGTAAATGCTCACTTTTGAACCTTGGTGTGTAATATACTATTTTACAAAACTGTTTCTTAACAAGCGGTATGCAACTTGTTTTACACACATATGTGTTTTTCTGTTTCAGACGATTGAGTGCAATTTTAACTCAATCAAGGTAATTAAGCAGAATTATACCCTAATTTTTTTAAAAGTTTTTTTAATTTTTTGAAATTTTTCATTTCATATTCTTTTACTAGCCTATAACTGGCTAATTTTGAAAAGAGAACATAATTATATGAAGTGAACTTTTTTTTTATCTGAATGAGTTCTACCATACTCTCGTGGGATAGGAAAAGAAACTTGGACACGCTGTATAATATTAAAGGTGACAATTTCACTTAAACCTGTTGCTTGGTCTGCCAGTATAGCAAAACGGGAACTGAAATTATGGGAATAATTATTATCATTGCCGTAGTTTATTACAGTTTTTGATGAATTAGTTGCCATTTTCATATAACTAAGACCTAGTTCTCATTAGCAATAGTTGATAATAATTTTTGCAACTGATACACCAGAAAGAGGTTATTATAGGTATTAAATCCATTTTTGTTAGAAAAATGCAAGTTCTCCAAATCAATCTGGAGTATTGAAAATGATTTTCATTGGTTCGCTAGTGTAGAAATGAGTTTTTTTTAACTTTTTGTTGTTTATTTTTTCACAGCGTCATTTACCCGTACTCAAGTGACAAATTTTCATTATGAAAAAGGACTGTTTTACATGGTAATTCCTACACAAGTAAAGTAATTAACTTCTCCATAATATTTAATTATTATTTAAAATTTGGTTCAGAAATGAAGTTTTTATATCCTTTTTTTAGTGAATTTGTTTAAAAAAATATCGTACTCAACTAATTAGTCACTTGTGATAATCGACTCGGTTTTCTAACTAGTTGAGTAAAATGCTATTTCTTAACTCATACTCCAAAAAGAGTTATTATTAAATCGATTTTGATTAGCAAAATACGAGATTTCCAAATCAGTTTGGAACATCGAAAATTATTTTCATTTCTCTACCAAGTGAAGAAACAGTGTGGAAATGTGTTTTTTCTTAATTGTTTGTTATTTATTTCTTTACAACACCTTTCGCAAGTATGCAAGTTGCAAAATGTCACAATGAAAACGAGTCATTTTACATGGTGATGCTTACACAAATAACGAAATTCACTTTTCATATAATTTAATTATACCTAAAATTTTATTCATAAATGATGTTTACCTGTTCAATCGAATAAATATAATCTCTGTTTGGTGGATTGGTTGAAAAAAATATCGTACTCAGCTAGATAGCCACTCGCGATAATCACTCATTTTGCTAACTGTTAGAGTAAAATGCTATTATTTTATTATCAGCTTAATCTCATAGGAGAAAGAATTGTACATCAACAACAATTTTTTTACATTTATCTGCCATCTTCTCACAACGGCAGAAAAATATCTAAAATTAAATTCAACTTGTTATTGTTCATTTTGTGTAACCTGTTACAAAATGCGTTATTAAAGGGTTGGACTTGATTTCTGTTCGAAGAAATCAACTTCGAGACAATGTTTCTAATCTACCAAATTCGTTGATTTCAAAACACATAGAAGTGGATTGGTTGCGATTACACAACACTGTGAGAGAAGTAATGTGGGTACCTATATGCGAAAAAACATCGACAGGTTCTGCATTAGGTATGCGCTTTACTTTCCACGCAAGGGTGGTGCTCTTCCAGAAGAATAACTTACACTTTGGTGAACCTATTTCTTCACTTGCACGAGTATTTCTCTTTGAACTCGTGCTGAATAGTATATAAATTTCGTGTATCTGCAGCCAATTTCTAACTCCTAGTATATTTGTGCGAAGCTAGGTATACCCCGCCACCCGCTACCGTCGAAATGCGTTATATGAGATTTTCTTAAATGTTTTCATAACTGCGGAATTTATATTTTTTACTTTCCATAAAAGCTCGTATACTATATATTTTGCAGTCTATACAGCTGCACTAACATATAGATTCGTTCTTATAGGCGAGAAGAGTACACCCTCCAGCGAAAGTTAGAAAATTCGACTTTAAACGCAGCGCAGGAAAGAGCGCCGTAGATCAAAGCCTCGGGAACTGAAATACTGCCATGTTTATGGATGGCAAATGTGAAAACAAATTATTTCGAAGGAATTTCGATCACTTTATAACTGCCTTTTGACGAATACCGCTGCCAGTGTCAAACGAAGGAGGAATATTTCATACACGTAGTCGTTATTTTTGACTTCCTCCGATTCGTGTATTTTCCTCCCAATTGGACTAAAATAATATTAGGCCACGGATAAGGAGTTATGGTCTATTTTTTTACTAGCGTGTATAGGTAGTACTGGTACTTTGGAATTTTAATTTATTCGACAAAATTGTTTGTAGTAAGTAGGTACCAGATTTTCATCGTGGCGTAATGCAAAAAAGAAAATTAAAGGGTAGTGTAAATGGAGACAAAGATGTGAGTTTTTAAATGGCTTAATTAATAACACAAAAAACACTCTGAAACCTATATAATAAAAGGCTTAGATGGGGTGCTAGTTTATCGGCGGGGATTTGTGCTTTGAACCCCAACGTGAGCTGTATTTATTATTTTGATATAAATACTAAAATATCAGTTATGGTTATGTTTTATGACAAAGAAAAGATCTCCATCAGGTCCGACGGTCTGCAGACCTCGCACTACGGAGAAGGGGCGAGGCAAAAAGGCCCTCACTTAATGTCACGAAAATATAAAAGAACAAAGGACAGTAAAAAGGTGAGGCCCTCGAAACTAAGGCGAGGGGATCAAAATTTTTAGTTACACCATCATTTCTTCATTAATTGGTGGTAATGAACAATATTACTGTGGTGGCCTCCACACTACGTCGGCACATATAAGTACATACTCCCTCAAACACTGTCACCCGGCACCGTGGCTGAGTGAGTACGGTGTTGCCTTTTGTGACGGTGAACGAGGGAGGTTTTAGGTGTTCAGCCAGTACGGGTTCGAATCCCCGTGCCGCCTGAACACCTAAAGTGGTGACCCCGACGTGATCCAAGGGATGGTTATTCACGCCATCTCTCGGACACTAGTTGAACCGACTGTAACTGTGGTGCGTCACACCGCCGTTTCTCTGCGTGACGGCGCTGGTGGGTGTATGCCACGAAGCGGTGATGGAGGGAAGGGCATCACCATGTTCCGGTGTATGTCCCTACCTAGGCGCCTCCGTATGGGAAGCCGTATTTACTCTCCGCTATACTGGGGGGGAGTGGTGTGGCAGCTGCCACACTATGTTGGCACATATAAGTACATACTCCCTCGAACACCATCATCCGGCACCGTGGCCAAGTGAGTACAGTGCTGCCTTTTGTGACAGTGAACGAGGGAGGTTTTAGGTGTTCAGCCGGTACCGGTTCGAATCCCCGTGCCACCTGAACACCTAAAATTACAAAACAGAAAAATGTGCGAGTCTAACAAGGAGTACTCTCATAAGGTGTGTTTGATGTAGCAAAAAAGTGTTACCCTTGAAGTTTTAGTTCTGGACCATGGGGACTATATTCTGCTGACCCGTATTCCACTGTCACATAACCCAAGCGCCAAATTACAGAGAGCTTGAACATCGTAAAATACTTGAATGTTAGCGACATACTGACATAACCCTTCTGGTTCAGAACTAAAACTTTAAGTTAAACACTGTTTTGCCCCATCAAACATGGTTAAACGATTTGTGAGATTCAAATCATTTGTGATTTTGACCAACCCTGTATCTAATCACAATTTTATTGCCTCGACGTTCCAACATCGCTTCCCCCTCCTCCAACTGCTTCTCGTATATAAAATTTTGCTGAGGCTAGTGCTAAAATATTTGCACATCAGTAATTACCTATATTATGTACCATCAATCCCAGCCCCTACAACCACACAGTTAATAAGGAATAATAATAATTAAAGTAAGGAAAAAACATGAGATTATATAATAATTGATTTGCAAACCTAAAGGAAAGGTTTGAGCAATTTTACAGAATGTTAGAGAAGGGTTTCAGTCTTATTGGTGAACAGAAATGTATGTATATGAAGTATGACCAATGGTCTTGTGATAATATAACATAAAGTGGATGTTCACAAATAATTTAGTAGAAATTAAGATATATGCAAGATTGCAAAAAGATTACAAACAAGAAATGAGATTATAGGACTGTGTAAACAAAGTAACTGTTTATGTAGAAAGATGATGTCATCAGGCAAGTCAAGACTTGTTTGAATGATGATGTGAGTGTATATGAATGGAATAAGAATGGAAAATAGATTGAAAGTAATGATGATGATGGTAATAAATGTATGAATTTTGGAAAGTATTATGTACAATACGAAAATATCATTACAGCAAGGGCTCTCAAATTTTTTGATTCACAGTTCCCTCAGTGCTTCAGAATTTTTCCATGGCATCCTCAAGTCAGAACATACCCAAAATTTTCATTATGTGGGTGACATTAGTTATTATCAAAACACTATATTCAGACAAGCGTCTGCGATAAAACGAAGAGGATTTCAGAAAAAGTGTACGATACACTTAACAATACAAGAGTAATGAGAATTAACCATTTTTTGGCACTTTTTTTTTTAGTACAGTATTATAATTTGGCTAATCCATTCTTAAAGATACAACGTGAAAATAAAATAAAAAATAGTTGTGAAAAAATAAAATTACAAAAAGTTTTTGTTGTTGAGAAGATTAGAGCATGCGGTTTGGTAAATTGGTAGTCAAAGCCTCATGGCAAGGAGCTACAGAGGAGCTTACAAGATTGTCTCTTCAAACATCACTACATAGAACTCCACGGTAAAAATACATATTATAACATATAATAACACAAATAAAAAAATATATTCTTTGTCTGAATGTAAACTTTTCTTTATTCAGTTGATTCAGTCTATCCAATAACTGCTAATTATATATATTCAACTGCAAACAACAGCGTAGTACGCTTTTTCCACACTAAATATCTTGTGTGGTAAATTCATTTATGAAATCTTTTAATAAACTGCAGTGCACCCAAAAGCAAGTCCCAGGGGGAACCATAGTTCACTGGTCTAGAACCACTGTCTTATGCTGTAAACTTTCCCAAGAATTTTTTTTTCCATTTTGGCTTTAGCTACATGGCCATTTTATCCAAAATCTGGTGGATATATTTGACAACGGAGTGGAGGAAGGTATTAATCGAATCAGGTGGTCAGTGGTCTACCAGCATTAATTTTTCAATCACATAAGTACAAGAAAGCACTCAAGAATGTATCTTAATTATGCTTCCTATTATGTTTGTAGTCCTATGAGAGGGTGAATTACAATATCTAGAATTGTAGAAAAAAGTTAACCTTTAGAAAAATGAATCAAGGAAGTAAATAAGGGGGGCCTATTGGAATCTGTATCCTCCTTTGGCTTAGAAGAAAACCTTAGCATAAAAAACAGAATGATATTTTTCGGTGGTAGTGATGTTGTATCAGGATCGAGGTTAAAAATGATGGCTGAGAATACGTGGACCTTCCCTCCTAAGGATGAAGCTATCTACCCCCTTGACTGATGAATAGTCAAAATAATGCATTCGGGGGTTGTAGTTTGTATAGTAGTTACATGGAAAAAAGGAAAAAGACTCTTGCGCAGCAAGCTTCGCAAGAAAAAGTAGATTTTCTTTATTTGAAAATCACCTCAATCACCAGCATTCTTTTAATAAAGTAATATATAAAATATTTATATTTTTCGCAAAAAAATACCAATATACCACAATATAATACTGATTAAATATCATGTTTACAAAATATTATATAAATGTGTTAAAAATCATTATTTTTTTGTGAAATGAAAAATTATTCCAAGTTCTAATAAGCACAATTTTAGGAAATAATTCGATGGTTTTCTTTCCTGCGGTGGCAAGAATTGTGAATTATATATATATATATATATATATAAAAACAAACAAAAAGAACACTTAAATGAGAAGAAAATATCCCACATTTCAAAACGAAGTATAGTGCAGCTGTCTACGTTCTGATTACAAAAATAATAGTGAAGATTTTATTGTCCATGTTCAAATCGAGGGTACAGCAGCAGGTGGGTGTGCACGAAAATTATCTTTTTCTGAGAAGGGGTGGATTTTATTTTAAAACGAGTGGTTTTTTCGATGAAGGTTGGAAAATGAATTTTTCAGGACCATTATTAGAAGGGTAAAAGAGAGAAAATCGCACTGAATAGCTACTAAATTGGGAACAAACTGACCAATCATAACTAAAATTAGTAGGTCTGGTCCTTGTATGAGGAATACCGTTTGTATGAAATTTCGTGATTATTGAAAGAGAATTGCAACTTTTATTGAGATAACATGAAAAATTAGCACCTCCAACAGCTTCAGGGAATGAACCATAATACCAATAGAAATCAAATTTAGAACCGTGTTAGATATACTTCAAATCAATAAATGTAAAAAAATTTTGTGACTGTAGCTTGAAAATTACTTCTTTTAGAGCCATTAATCTGTCAAAACTGTAAAAAAATCGCTCTTTACAGACGTACCGTAAAGCCTATCCGCATCAAAATTGGTACCTAGGTATTGTTCTTGATCTAAAAAATATAAGTACACCTAATTTCAGGCCTATCGATTGAAAATGGCGACCTGTACTCTGTTAAATAAAAAATGAATATAAACTACTCTACCGGACGGGCTATGCGCCCGTTTCAGACAAAATACAATAAAGTTCTTCCTTAATGGATAGATTCAAATGTGTGTTTCAAATTTCGAAATTACGCCTGCGGAAATGGACTCGACACAAAAGGGGTACATAAAAAAAATGAATTTCCAAAAATAGAGACAAAATGCTCAGAAAATCATGAAATGAAAAAGTACCCACTCCCAACCTTATGTCCAAATATTCAGGAAATTTTAATAGGTAAGTAGATTTTTTATAAAAATTTACCTACTTAAAAATAAATCTACCAGTAAGCTTATTTAGCTATTTACCGGTCAGTCCATTATCGTAGTATTAGTGCAGCTCTATTCTTTTTTTGTATTTCGGTGTCCAGGAGAGAAAAATATTGTAAATCAGCCAAATGTCAGATGCAGTACGTATCCTGATAAAATGTGAAAACTTACACATAAAAGCTGTGCCTACTTATACGACTGGACATGCCCATCTTTAATGAAAATTCTGTATGTTTCTGGTTTACAATTCTAAATAATGCTATATATCTATATCTATACTGATGTTGTATAACCAGTGCACACTGCACAGATACATAAACGCGCCATTGAATCTCCCATTCGATTTCTGCCCATTGTATAAGCTCCTCCTCAACACATCCGTAATGGATTCCAGTTTTTTTTCTTTTTTTCATTTTTTTATTGTTTCTATAGGTATACTGCATATCGTATTCACATTCCAGCAGAACATTAAAATCGGATAATTTTAATTAAACCCCGTTACCCATATTATTAGTTTAGCTGTAGAGAGAGTAAAAAAAAAACAAAAACAAAAAACATTATTCCAGAGAGACGGTTCGTGATATTCGAACGTAAACTCGTAATATCTTAGCGACTAAAATCCAGAAAAAAAAAATAGACATTTAATTTGATAGCCTGGAGCATGTTTCTTCGATTAATTTAAATCAGGAACAAATAAATCAAAGAACAGAAGAAAATGAGAGAATATAAACAATATTTAAACGTCGGTCGAATGATTGGCAACTTTGATTTCGAAGAAGAACTGGAGAAAAAAAAAAGTAACACAAAAAAAAAAAGATGGAAGGATAGATGGAAGACTGACTGAGAAAAAGCGACGCGGAGTGATGGCTGATAGGTTCTTTCGATTCTCATCGCGATACCATCGAACTATGTAATTATTACTATTATACATATGTATACATATATATGCTGTATTATATTATCATATCAATATTACGATATTACATCAATATATTTAAAAACCTTTTTCTTAATTCTCGTCCTCACTCTCATTTCGTCTCTCTTTGTTTGGCTTTGAAGCACTCGTTCGCCCCTCCATTCTCTCTCTCTCTCTCTCTCTCTCTCTCTCTCTCTCTCTCTTATCGTTATTTTCTTCACGATGCTCGTTTCTTTTATAATATATACCTACTTACTACTCAAAGAGTAGTTTAATTAACACAAAATAAAAAACCATTCATTTGTTTCGAAAAATTTCAGTTATTAAACACTCGTCGAATCTCTCATTTCGTCTCCCTTCGCATCAGCGAAGAGGTTTTCTTTTTCTTTTTATCTTCCATTTAATTATAATCGAAGTCGAAGAATATTTTTCCATGAGCAATGTGAATTTGGGTTGGTGATTTGGATGTAGCCTATTGTATAATTATGTGCATTGTGGTTGGTGTGCGGTGCTGCGCTGCACGATGAAAAGGTGTGGCTTGTGTTGGAATTAGAATTATGCTGTAGGAGGAGATGAGATTGTTCACAATCTCGAATCGATTGAATGACGAATGAAGTTATTCAAGTTTCTCCAACTGAATTTGTATCACTTTGACCGAATGCCTGTATTTAGTGGTGCGTAAAAGTGGTTTTGGTATTAGCTTTGCTAAAAAAACAATGCGAAAATCACGACCAAGACCAAGATCAAAATGCAAAACTATAGAAAACTCTAACGCAGCAATACTGCGCTAAAAAACCCAGTTTGTAATTCAAAAAAACAAACCTGATTTATAAATTTGCAAATACTTAAATAAGTTCAAATTTTGGTTCCATACAGTGGCGTAGGAGCGGGAGAGGGTACAGGGGTACAGAGATACAGGGGTACAATGTACCACCCACAAAATATTGTTAATAAACAAAACAATTGTTTGCGTATCTGATACATACAGTGGCGTAGGAACGGGATGAGGATACAGGAGTACAATGTATCCCCAACAAAAAATGGGAGTACAAAGTATCATGTGTACCCCCACAAAATATTGTTAATAAACAAAACGATTGTTTGCATATCAGATAACAGGTTTCAAAATTTTACACGTTACTTGAAGAATGAGTATAACCGCCAAAAGAAGATCTTTTGTTTGAAGTTTGACCACTTTCAGTGTTACACCATACACGAAATATTACACTGAAAAAGAATTAATATTTCTGTAATATTTTAAAATAATTAATTTATTATCCACGAACTATTGTGGACCTTAACTGTTGAGAGACTATATGAATATTTCAAACACAAAGAATAAGTTAAACACTTTTAATAATATAATATTTTGTACACACAAGTACATGCAATAATATTAATTTAATATTGAGATAAACCCTTACACAGTGATGGTAACTGTACCGTTAATAGAACTAAACTAAACTGAACATTGGTTGTATTGTCCTTAGGGTTTATACACCTGTTCAGGGTACTTACGTGTATGTGGTGAATAGACTAACTGAGGTAGGGACGTGTTATAATAGGGATATACTGACTCGCGATATAATTGAGGGACAGGCATATTTAGGTAACTGAATATAGAGACAATATTCCTATATTCATAATATTTAATGTGGGTAATTTAAGGTTGTTTATAGAGAGTTGAGGGATGTTTAGATTATAGTCGAATATCTGTATTTATTGTATTTGAAACTATGTCACCGAATATTGTTCATCATATTTAAAAATAGATGAAAATATATGTTTCAATAAGAAAGATGATATTTTTATTAATTTCCAGAAAAAACAAGGTTTCTTATCAATTTATTTAATTTGTACATACAGCATAATTTTTAAATGTTTTTTGAGTATAACTTCTCACTTTTATAACCAAGGCTGTCTTAGCTGAAAGCCAAAAAAGCTGTATTATATTTTTGGTATTCTCAACTTTAAGCTGGAAGCCTAAGCTTTTTTTTTAAAGATGAAAGATAGCTGAAAGCCATATGTTTTCTTCTATTTTTGGCTTTTTTTTGTTCTTCTACCACACCACAGTTTTGTTAGTTTTTCGTTTCATTATCAAATTACTCGTATATTCATAAATTATGAGTTTCAAAAACCTTATTTTATCTTATTTAGTGACAAATTTGAGAAAATATTTAAACTAAAGAAGCTGTATTTTCTAAAGAGCAAGTCAAAAGCCTAAAGCTTAAGCTCTATTTATTCAGCTTTACAGCTCTGCTTAGAATTAATTTTTGTGAACTTTTTTTAAAATGATATCTGAATGATGATCTCGTGGTGGTCCCGCCGTAGATTTTCCTTTTGTTAGTGCAAGTCTGATTTTTGTTAGTGCAAGTCTGATAAGAGTTTGGTACTTATTCGTTCAGTAGTTTCTGAGAAGACTGGAAAAGAATAAATTGTTGGAGAGAATTTTGGTTCATGGTTTTGAGAAAACTACAAAAGGTATAAGGCTAAAGTTTTCAAGACTCGCTGTCCTTATATAGGACCAGGTCTGAAAAAAGGTTGATGCTTATTCGTCCAGTAATTCCCGAAAAAAGTAGAGAACAAAAAAATACTTGAAAAGTGATTTTTCATAATTTTGAAGTACCTAAAACAGGGATATAGTGTTGAAATTTTCCCGATAGATTTTCCTTGTGCTAGATAAAATCTGAGATTTGTTGCTTATTTGTTCGGTAGTTTCCGAAATAACTGGAAAAGAAAAAATTGCTGGAACTGGGATTTTTCCATAATTTTGAGGAAATTTCTGAAGAGATCGGGTTTAAATTTCCACAATACATTTTCCTTACACATGTGCAAATCTGAAAGAAGTTTTATGCCTATTTGTTTAGCAGTTTTCCAAGAAACTGGAAAAGAATTTTGGTTCACAATTTTGATTAAACTACCAAAGGGATTAAGCTACAATTTTCACGATGGATTGTCATTATGTGAGTACAAGTTCAGTAGAAGTTGAAGTATCTTTTTCTTATTTACGAGTGGTTATAAGCGTCGTTTTTAAATAGAATTAATTTAGGTTTTTTTTTGTTTTTTTTTTGGTTTTTTTTATATTTTTATTTTTGTTTTTAATATTGTCATTGAAAATTGGTAAACTGGGTTTTCTAGAGGAGTATCACAGCGCTAGAGTTTTTTTTAAATAATTTCATTGGTTGAGAGGGAGGGTTATAATTACCAGTAGCCCACTCCTGGTTTTGTCACTGCTGCAGAGATGTTTCAAATTCTTGGTTCTTTGATTTTTCAACTCGAACCCCCTCTATACGAAAAACCTTCCTACGCCTCTGGTTCCAGGCATTAAGAGTAATTATACCTACCAAAAATATTTCTGAACAGAAAAAAGTCGCCTGTGTTGCTTGAAGTATCTATTTTCGTATTTACGGCTCTCAAGGGGTTACGAGCGTCTTTTTCTACGTGGTATTTGGCAGCAATTTCATATTCAAGGCATAATGGACTGCGATGTTGAAGGGAACTTCTTTTTAATATTATTTCATAAGATTAGAAGGGTGGGCATTCTGGAATTAATTGAAATTGGAGCCAGGATTTATTAAGTTACCTGCACGTGCGTTGATATTTTTGAAAATATTTTTGAATATTGTTTTTTGAAGAACTTTTATTCAGCCTACATTGAGATTTTTTATCATTTTAACATTTAGAATGATGAATGAATTGACAAACCGGCTATTCTAGCCTACTTACAGTGATGCGCTTATTTTTAAATAGTTATTCAATGAAAATCTGCTAATTAATCTCAGTATCATCAAATAACCTGTGGGTGGGGGTAGGTATGTTTTTCGTTTCTTAATTCGAGGAAAATTTTGACACCAAAAACTCAAATTCATTTGTTTAATATAATAAATAATCCAATTTATTTGTTATTACTATAGTACAGGTCGCAATTTTTTTCCAATATTTACATAATTTTGAATGAACATTAGTACTAAGTCAAGGTCCTGATCAATTGATTTTGGTGCGGATCGGCCAGGTGTTGGTGTTACTTCCGGTACCGCTATTTTCATGTAGGTTTTCGAAGAAAATCTACATATTAAAATTGAATTTGTACTGAGCCCCAGAGGTGAGAGTAGGTTCGTTTTTGGTCTTATGACCACAAGAAAATTTTGGCACTATTAGTTGAAATTAATATGTGTATGTTTATAGACATAATATATGTACACATTTATGTTGAACTCGATGCAGGTCATAATTTTTATTCGATGGTCTTGAAATTTGGTTCACTTATTTGGATCTGCACAAGGAAGAACCACATTGTTCTATATGGTTCGTCTATTACATCTGTTATGTTGCTTTATTAGGACTTAAATCGTTCTAAAACGCGTAATTGTCAACCAATAGACATGAAATTTGATACAGACATTGAATATATTATATTCTATCATTCTGCAAAATTTTGTTTTAATCAGCTGAACAGTTCATCCGTAGAGGTGATTTTAAAAAATATTGAAATATTGAACGATTGCTGAGATAAGAAGATAAATTCGAGATGAACCAGAAAAGTTGGTCGAAAGCAGGCTTGCTTTTATTTTATTTGCTCAGCAATTACTTAATAACTGCGTACGTTTTTTATATAACTTCGCAATACACTTCTTTCTTTCACTTCATTATAAGCTTTTATTCTATTCACTACTGCAATTTTAAAATATATCAATACTGCAACCAACCTTCCGCAACGAAATAATGGTTATTTCGCGTGAAGCTAAAGTAAAAAAAAAAAGGTAAAAGCTCATATTTTGAAAAGTCGTTTTTAATCGAAACTTATTTTATTAATTTCCTTGATACTTCATTTAAAATGTAATTTTCACCCACCTTCTTTTAACAATACTTTTCATATTTTAATTTTTTTATTGTATTTATTTAATTATTTATTCACTTATTTTTTGCAACACCTGTTTATGAACTTTATTTTTATACGCACCTTGACGATGTATAAAATAGGCAATTTTAAACCAATTTAGGACCGCTATATAACGTAATATTTACTTTATTCATCGATCATTGCTTCATACATCACTTTGGGTGCATTCATCATTTTATACACTGGTACTAATTACTACTATTGAACATAGCCTAACATCCTCATTTTATTAAAATATTTTTTTTCATAAAGATTTTTCTGATATGGAGAATCGAATCTTAGGTATCTGTGTTTACATGCAAGCACCATAGCCACTATGCTACGATATTTGATTGAAAGGAAGGTTTATAGTTAGCACATATTATATTATGTTTCTCATTTGCAAAACTATTTATTTATCTAAAATTTTTTGTTTTTTTGAGGGAGAAGTTGTTGCAAAAAATAATATGTGACATAAGTGTATATAGTAGGTGATGGATACTCGTGTGATTTGCATCACTCACTTTTGGCTCATGTTGCAAAAATCACACTTGAATCAATATTACCTACTTTGTACACTTATATTACAAATAACTATTTTGCAACACCTGTTAATAAAGTAGACGATTAGTTGCCCCTGACGATATATAGAGGTGGACAATTTTAGAACAGTGCATAATGTAAATTCTTTATGCATATTGTTCTATATTATACGCCATATTGTGCACGTACGTTTCTTCATACACTGACTGTAAATTCTTCGTGCCCAGGTTTGTGCGCATATGTTACTTTATACATGTTAAGGGATTTTTACAAAAAAAAAAAAAAAAAGTGTCACTGTTACGTCTCTAGCCTGGATTGTTCAGAGCGGATACAAAATAAGTAGATATACTTTTGTCTACTTTTATTTAATCAATATTCGTCACAATTAATTATGTTACAAATCAAACATTTATACTTAACACTTCCTTAAATTATGACATTATATCCTATTTACGTTCTGCCACTACTAGGGCAAACTACTTAACATGCTGATGTCTTTGACATCTAAGACTTGTCAAACTCAAGCAGGTGACCACTGCTCCTTAGAGCAAGTGAAGGCCTGGCTTATTTCAAACTTCCATGTCGCTTCTTTTGATGCCTATACTGTTTACATTGTCAAAAGTGTACCTGTAGTACTTCACCATTATAGTGCTGACAAATATGCTGACTTGGTGTTTGTCCACATATTTGTTAGCTGCCGATAAGTGGGTTGCTAATTGGAGGTAACGGTGAATATTTCACTAGAAATATTTGCCATTGTTTGTTTCAAAATATTTAGGTTTGCGAATGTGTTCGTCTACCTAAATATCATGGAACAGTCACCAATGGAATTTAAACATGGATTTTACGACATACTGATCTATTCACAAATCACAGGAGAGCACTATTACAGCATTTGATGAATTTTGTAATAAAAACAGTATTCTAATTTTTTCTTGGTTTAACTTTTTTTTTGTTTTCTAAGTGGGGGGGGGGGGACTGTTGCAAAAAATAGTGTATGACACACGAGTATAAAGTAGGTGATTGATATTCATTTAATTTACACCACTCACCTTTGGCTCGTACTTCAAAAATTACACTCAAATCAAAATCACCAACTTTATACGCTTGTATCAGTATCGCAAATAAACAATTTATATTTTTTTATTTTTTTATTTAATAAAACCTATATTTTATAGCATGGCTTGCTAGGCTGAAGTTTTATTTTTATTTTAGCTATAAAATGCTTAATTTTGAATCAATAGCTATGAAATTTGGAACAAACATTTACTATGTATCTTTATAACATGCTATTAACTTTGGTTTGGATCGTCGGGGGCGGTACTTCCATTACGACTACTCTTGTTTTTATTTTGACTGTAAATTTTGGACCAAAGCTACGAAATTCTTAACAAATATTTATTATGATCTATTCTAACGTGTTACTAGTTTTGGTGCGGATTGACCGGACGGTACTTACTGTACAGAAATTTATGATATTATTTTGACTATAAAATGCCTTATTTCGAACCAATAACTACGAAATTTGCAAAAAATACTTAGTTCATTATTACAACATACTACCAATTTTGGTGCAGATCGACTAGAAGGTACTTCCATACAATCCATTTATATTTTGATTTTGAAATAGGAAATTTGGTTTTAAACTGCGTAAAATTAGGTCACCAGATACAAAATTTGATACAATCATCAATTATGATCTATTATTAACTTTTTTGCACTAATTTTCTACATTTTGAAGACCTATTTTTTCTAACGGAACTGGTGCTGCATTAGAGTTCTTATTCTTTCGGCTCTCTTGAAATTTATAGCTCTCCACTCATTCATTCGAAATTCCCAATTTATTGTCTTTATAATTTTTATTTGTCGAGGCACTGAGTCAAATATTTACTACAACGTTAGGGTGTAGGTACATACTGTAAATTAACGTGCAATAAACACCTTCGTATAGAGAAAACATATTTAGAAGAATGTTTATAGTTGATGTGCAAGCACACATGTTAGTTGAGAAAAATCTGAAATAAAATAAATTAATTTCAGAAAAAAAACAAAAAAAAAACGGAGAAGACAAAATACAGAAAAGAAAATATAGTGAAATAATAGGAAATTCGTAATGGTTGCGTGAAAAATAGCCTTTTGGCACGAAGCAATCTACCTTTTTTCTTTTGTAACCAAGTAAGAAAACTTTTCGAATTTTCTGAATTTCACCTACGCCTACTGCTTCCTCACCAGCATTCACCGTTTGGCTATTTGCTTCCTTTGGAAACTCGAAAAAAAAAATGAGAAGAAGAAGAAAAAAGTTTGGATATTAAACTGCAACAGTGTCGCGGTAGCGTGCTCTACGTCGGTTTTCATTTTTACGACCCAGCTTTTCTATTTTGTTGTAAAATGAATTGCTTTTTGGCAGGACGAAAAGGACGACGAATGGAAAACCAGCCAGAACAGAATATCCTTTCTTCACCAGTTTCAAATACGGAGGTAGCAGTTATACCTACTGAGAAAAACGAAACTGTTCATTTTAGATGATTTTCATTTAATTTTCTGGCGATCAGCTGTTTTTAGTGAATTTTACAGGAAATTTTTGTTAAATATGTGTTGTAGAAAGTAATTTTTACAATAAAAAAATAAAACCTAATATTTCAACAACAAAAAAACTATAAAAAATGCTCTAAAAAGAGAAAAATAATTGTTTTAAAATTTCTCCTGCAAGATGTAGGTCTAGGGACTGGAATTATTAAAGTCGACGCCCTTTTCCTTACCATGTAGGCTTGATACATCAATTCCGTCAAATTTTATGACAAAACCTTTTAATTAGCGTCAACTTCAATAATTCCAGTCCCCAGACCTACATCTTGTTGGAGAAATTTTAAAAATATTATTTTTTGTTTTTAGCGCATTTTTGATAATTTTTTTTTTGAAGCTAGTTCCATTTTTTCAAAAAAATTATTAATTTACCATAAATACTTTTCATACGCTTTTATTCTATTCACTCAATTTGTTGAAGTACACCAGATAACGCAACTTGAGCGCTGCTTTCACGTGTTGCAACACATGCACACATACACGCATATCTGTTTTTATCAGTTGTTTTTCTCTTTCGCCAGTATCTCTGTCTTGTTATTTTAAAATAAGTATACGTGTACCTACGAGAATTACGGATTTATCACCTAAATGTAAACGTCAGTTTTAATTTGTGTCATTGTGCAAATGCAGTGTTTTTTGGGACAGTAAAAAGTTATTATCAGTTATCACGCCTTATCAGTTGCTTGCTTTTTCAATGTAAGTTTCATCCCTTGCTAAATACATGACCTTGGTGTCATGGTAACAACTTGTACTTTCATTCAAAATACCTTATGTCCTAATCCTATCAGGGATAGAAAATTTTTTTTCTAAAATTATAAAAGCATATTTTTTAAAAACTAGTTTTTTAATCTAAATTTATTTGTTTCATTTTAATTCCAATAGATTTTATGGGAAAAATTTTAAAAGCAATTTTTTTTCAGAGCATTTTTTATTTGTTTTTTGCTTTTTGAAGTTAGTTAAATTTTTTTATTAAAATTTTTTTTTTATCATACAAGATCAGATAGGCAATATTTACAATTGTATTTTGGCAAATATGAAATAGTACTTATTGTGGCGACACATATCGGAGGAGTACTCTCGTCACCATCACCCAGCGCCATGGCAGAGTGTATACAGTTGCCATATTTTGGTGATGGTGGGGGTTGAGGTAGGTTTCCTGTCAGTCAACAGTTCAAGTCCCCGGGCCAGCAGGAAACCTACATTGGTACCTCGACTTGATCTGGGAAATGGTGAACAGCACCATCTATGGGAAGAACACGCCAGCCCGCTAGTTCACCTGCTCTCCACCTCACAATGTGATGCCATTGAGCGCACTAGTGTTGAAAGCGGTAGTGTGTTCTGGTGCAATGCGGGGATATATTGGAATGAGGCATCCACTGCTTCCTTACATGCATTCACCCTTCCATTAGTAGCTCCGCCTCCATTGAATTGTACTGCAAACTGCTGTACTGGGAGAAGTAGTGGGGTGATACATATTGGCAAAGTACTCTCGTCACCATCACCCAGCACCAATGTATTTATGTTGGAAACACGTACAAAAGTTATTACCTATACCTACCCTAAACATACCTAATTCAAAATAACAGTGTCTGACTCACTCTAAAAAAAATGAAATGTAAAGATGTAGAACATATATTTCAAATAAATTTGTGATTGCTAAGTACATAAATATTCCATCAAAATTTACCTGTAAACATCGGCTAAACATTATATATATATCTATATAGTTACTTAGGTATATGAACATAATTAGCACAAAAAATATACGTTTTTAAAATAAAAATAACGTTGTTCTAACGAACCGATCCCAATAAAACAAAATGCAAATAAATTTATTCATTTTCATATACTTACCAAACTTCAAGCCAACTGGTTCAACCGTATTCAAGTCAACGTTAGTCGAGCCAAACAAATCGTACCTACTGATTAACAGATCTCATTAATTTTTCACCCAGGATCTTTTCCTGGTTTCATCGGCTCTATCGGTCTGATTAGCTTTTTTTTGTACCAACAAAAGATAAATTGTATTGATTAATAGGTATCATTTTTAGAGTTGTAGCTACCTGGTGAAGTCTGCTCCTAAGCCAAAAATGAAAAACAAAAGAAACGTGGTATTTTCAAATGCCCTTATGACATTGGGAAATATATAAAAATCCATTTTACCTCATTTGACTCTCTTAGGGATGGAATTTCGCAGAATCTAAAAAATGAATTCTAAATAGAAGTTTTTCCATCTTTAGTTAAGAGATCAGTTAGTTTAACTGGCAGATTGCGCTAAGAGTTAACTAGGATTTTAGCCTTAGCTGACTGTTAAATTTCTTAGTTGGCTATTGAAAAACCGGCTCATAGAAAATTTATTAGCCGAATGATATTATAAAACAAGAGCTGGTTCAATATCTTACGGGGCATAATAGGGATGGCATAAATATCGGTAGTTATCGATAGTTATCGATAAACAAAAAATCCGTAAGTTCCCATCCCTAGGGCATAAAGGATAACAAGAGATACGTAAAAATACATTTTACATAATTTAACCTTCTTAGGAATAGAATTTTAAAAAATCCTCTCTTAGGGAACTCCTACAACATGTTAGGAGTGTATTGCCAAAATGTCAGGTCAGTTGGTTCAATGGTTTTGGCTGGGCGTTGTTGAGTATATCAGTTAGTCAGTTAGGGATCTATTTTATACATATATAACAACAACAACAACTATATAGAAGATAGATTAATATTTTCCTGCCACAACAGATGGAAGTTTGTGTATTTGATAGGTCATATACATATACATATCTCCAACCAAATCTGTCGTAGTGTCACAGGCAAAACGTGTGTCCAACAAACTACCACAAATAATTTAATCTCTTTTTGAAGTATGAGTGGCGAAAAAATTTAGATATACTTATCTATTTCCAGATAGACTGAAAATATTCATTTTGCTAATTACGACCACCTCACTCAATTCCTACACTCAAAATTTCCTCGATTGTTCGTGTCCTCGACGTAAATTTTCATTCAAAATAGAATAGAGTGGAGCATCAATTACTTAAAACAACAAAATTATTTCATCTGTACTTAGATTTATTTATGTTATCTTACTCGAAGGCAAAACAAATGGTGGAACCCCCAAACAAAAACACTATATTCGGCAACGTTTAAAATATTTCTATTCTACTTATTCAAAATTAATTTTTGCGGACCAAAATGAGTGCACAGAAAAAGCTCTTTCGAAAAGCAAGATTTCATTAAAAACTATTAACATTTTCGTCGTTAAAAGATACTCACATTTCATATACAGCATATCTACCGCTGATACTGCTGCTGCTGTCCCTGCTGTTGCTGCGTATCCGAAATAGTTTGCCATTAAATTCGGTTAGTGCGGAGAATTAAATTAAATTCGTACAAAATTCTCTTTCCCTAAAACGAAAGGCAAAAAAAAAAAAAAAACCTGCTCAAAATACAGCTAACATAGATATATTAAATATAGGTTTTTATTATTAAATTATTTACTCCGGTTTCGTTTTGGGTTATAAATTAGATGAAATTAACGTCGGGTAGATTCGCAAGTCGATGAAAACGGAGATAGAATGAGCGAGATAAAGGAATATAGATCTATAGAGAGCGAGAAAGAGAGTAAGTGTGAGAGGGAAAGAGAGAGAGAGTGAGAGAGAGAATGAATGCGCGTGAGCTAAAAAAAAAGCATGGTATTTGCGGCTTGTATATTGTAAATAACTTTATGTTTTCATCATATTTGAGTGAATAAAAGAGTAAAATCGAACACAATGCGAGCTTTAAAATGATAATAATATTGTTCTATGGTTAATGGTTTTTTATATCAACTTTTTATTAACGTCGTTTATGGGGGGTTTTCCTCTCATTTTCTTTCTCTAGCTCTCTCTCTCTCTCTCTCTCTCTCTCTCTCTCACTCTCACTCTTTCTCATTCTATCTCGCTCTCTTTCTTTTTTCATCTCCCTCTCGCTTTCACTCGTTCTTTCTCACACATACACTCACACATACACTCACACACTACAATACTCTCATCTCTTTTTGCATTTAGAAAATTAAAAATATTAACTAGCTACAGTTTTTCGTGAAATTTATAAAAACAATAGATAGATAATTATATTTTTTATTTTCAGTTCCGTAAATTGTATATAAAAATATTCTGTATAGGCCTAATTATAAGTTATCATTGTAATGAAACATGTATGTTCTAATTACCTACTGTTTGTTCCAAATTTTATGGACATTGATCAATAGATAAGTTAATAGTCCTAATTGATTATATTTACTTATTTTTACCAGAAATTATAACACCCTTTATTTCACAACCCTTCACCTCAGAAAAATTAGCACTCGGCTAAAAAAAAACTAATTTTACCAGAAAATGAAATGGAGACATGCCAGTAAGTCATCAAGTCATCGAAGTAATTAAGATACATTTTTTTAAATAATTTATGATCAGAAAGGCCATGTTTACAATTGTATTTTTTGGGCAAAAAGCAGCTCTTTCATTTGTGAATTTATGCTAGCCTCAAAGTAAAGTGATTTCTTCCAATTAAGAATTATAATTTTTTAGAAAAATTTACTAACTGTCTTGAGATTTGACTTCATAACCAGTAGGCTACACAAGTTAGTTGAGGAAAGGCAGTCAGTATAACTATATCTGTTTATATTGATTACTTTTTTCACTTTGAAATTGCTAATAATTACAATTAGTAAGCATTAATGGTTCTGTTCCAATGATTTTGTTGTTTTCTGATCATTAATTATAAAAAATATCTTCCTTAACAAGGTTTGAAAGTGAGTACATGACTTGGGAATCGCTCACTTGCTACACTCGTTTCGCAAACTCATCCTTGCATGTAATTCCTCACTTTCAAACCTTGTGTAATATACTATTTCACCTCATGTTGAAATATTATAAGCTTACTTTCTATGTAATTTGAAATGTTTTTATTTTTACACAAAATGTCAATATGGTATCAACACTCAAACAACAATGTCTAAAATACACGTTTTGTTTGCTACTTCGAACTGAGTTAGAAATCTGGGACCAATAAATTTGAAAAGAATGAACCTTCATCTACAAAACAAATCCAAAAGAAATATTAACGTATGACCATTTTTTTCTAATTCCATCATAAATGACGGTGGTGTACCATGGTACATGTTAAAACCATGAGAAAAAATATTTTTAAGCCAAAAAATTAAATTTATTTTATCTAATACAATATGAAGTTAACTGCATTTAAAAGTAATTATATTTAGATAAAAGATGATACTTGCTATTTTAATTGAAATAATACAATTATTATTAGGAAAATTGGTTGATTTTCAATTATGACACTTTCCCCGTGAATTTGCTAATTTAAGATATCTTTCACAGCAGTGTTGCCAGATGTATGGCTTCAGCCGTAAACATAGGGCTATTTTAATGTGAAATGGCTGTACGGCTTAAGGTTGGGCCGTACAGCCAAATGTACAGCTTTTGAATCTTGATAGGAAAAAAAAAACAACTGTTTTAAGGGAGAATTAGAAAGGTTGTAGCCTCGTAGCTCTATGGCTCTCTAAACAGCTGATGAAAATTATTAATTCATTAATGATGGGAACATAGAAATTTCTGAGAAGTATGAACTTGGCTTATTGTCATGATGGCTGCAGTTTTTCTAGATTTTAATGATTTCATTAATTTCTTTGCAATTTAATTTTTAAGTATTTTATTTACTGTTTTTAAATGTTTTGTTAATAGAACTTTCAAAGTAAATATTATTCATACTATCACTTGAACGGAGATTGGAGCAGAGTTTATTCTATTATGAAAAATTTCAAACTTATTCCTTCCATTCCATATAATCACAGTTATTGTACGCAATTGTTGGAGAATCATTGATTATAGAAAGCTGACATTTTTTGGAGTAATGTAAGTATGTTAGCTCAATATTCTGTGAAAATTTGGTTGAATTCGTACGTTTTATTCTCAATGTATCGCTGAAATTTTATTCGAATTATGTGATTCAAATGATATCAATTCAATCTACACTTATCTGGGGAACTTCCAACGATATTTCAAGAATAAAATGTATGAATTTAGCCAGATTTTCAAAAAATCTTCAGCTAACATCTGTCAATAACCCAGTAAAATTTCAGCTCTTTATAATTAAGGGTTCTCTCACAATTGTATTCGATGTTTTTTTTTTCTTCATCAAGGCTGCAAACTGATTTTTTTTCATTAAGATACCAAATGGAAAGGAAACATGTCAGTTAGGGAAAAAATGTCAAAACCAAATCCAAAGTCATGTCATACCCCATCTTATCTCCAAAAAAAGTTAAGAAAAAGTCAACCCTGCAAGATGTATGGTTCTGGATAATCATATACAGCCTTTCAAAGGTTTGTATACTGCTATTGTGCTCTCAAAATTTGGCAACACTGTTTCACAGTATCCTTAACTTTTTCATGAGCCAATCTTTCATGGTTTTGGACAGTTTTAATTAGGAAAATTATTTTTTAAAAACTGAATGGTATTTTTAGTATGTTCCATGGTACATCAGAAATTTTACACCATGGTACACTAGGTTCACCTTGTTACTAGAAATTAACATTATATTTAATCCAAGTGTTTTTGAGTATTGATGACACTGAATAATTGATTAGTGTCAACTAAACCTTTTTGAAAAACATCCAAAAATTTGAAAGCTCAACTCCTCTCTCTCATTGGTCACACTTTTTGCGAGTTATCAACATTTTACTTTTACTATAATTTTGATAAATATTGTTATAACTTTTGAACCACAAACTGAATAATGATATAGTAAACAAATGAAATATTTACTAGATGTATGATGCAGAATGCTATGGGACCAGTTTGTCCAAAAATTAAAGGGAAGTCAGTTTTGTCCATGTTACATTTGTTCGATGGTTTTCCAATCTATTCACTAACTACATCTAGCTAGTGGAATAATCAATTTTGAAATTGCCTGCATCACTTACATCGAGCAGTTAGTGTACCTGTATGGCTGCACTATAATAGGTATTGAAATCATTACAAACCAGTCGATTCCTACCTTCCGTACGCTCTTTTCTGTATACCTATGTATAGTCTTTAATTTCTTTACCTGTCCTCCGAAACAGCTTCCATTCGTCGTCCTTGGATCGACTTTCTATATAAAAAAGTTACAATTTTTTAATTTCGTGCTCACATCACTCGTCGCGCCACCATAACTCTTACCCTCGTTTCGCATTTTCCTCTTCATTTTTTTCTTTCGCTTTTCCGCCTTTTTCACCCCTCTCTTCAGCCCCTCGCACGCGTCTTTTTCGTGTTCCACCATATATACTCTCTACTGTGTACAGCTTTTCCTTTTAGTTTCGTCTGCCAGTGTCGAAAATGAAGCTGTAAATCAAATTGCCGTACAATTTGTTTTCGTCTGTAACGGTTTAAGGCGTAAAATAATAATGGAATGAAGCAAGAGCGCGGAAAAGTTTTTAATAACATTCTATATACGTTCCTATATAGAGAGCATCGTGTTTTGGATGAACCACGGTATACAGTGTAGCCTGTACTATACTATATGTACGTAACGCAGTGTATACATATGTAGACAACAGTATATCTATGGTAAAGTAAAAAAAGGAAAAAAAAAAAAATAGAAAATACGAACACTACTTGGCGAGAAAAAGATGCCATCGTTTTTCTATTGCCATCCCTTTTTTATTCGTATACTCTTTCTAACCGTCTCTTTCTCTTTTTAACTCGTTTTACTTACTGTTCGTGTGTAATTTAATTGGAGGTGACGTTCGAAAGCCTGCTGCTGCGGCTCTTTTTGTTTCATTCGCCTATGTAGTAATTTCCTGCGTACAGCATTTCTCTGCTATACGCTGTAAATCATATAGAATGTTGCTTCACCGTCGCGCATAAAATCCGCAAACACAATATGTGTAATCGTTTTTACACATCCCTCATCTAACAACAGAGGATGTAGATTTTACTCTATATATTTAGAGAAGTCTGAAGGCAAACTTTCGAATGAGAATAAAAAGTCAATTCGATGATGGAATAAAAAAGTGAAATAAATTAGGATCTGCGGTGGCGGGTCCAGGGAAGAAATGGGGAAATTACTCCCAAACGCTGAAAAAAAAAAGAATAAAAAAAAGAGTGTGTACTGCAGCACGAAGTGAAACTTGTCACGCTAAAATTTGTATTTTGAAGAATGAATGTTTTGTTGGCAGCTAAAGGAGAAATGAAAGTAATAAAAATTACCATGGTGGTTAATTTCTAGGGGAAAAATGGAGTTCTCTCTCTCTCTCTCTTGCTCTTTAACCACACCCTCATCAAAACTAAGTTGAGGTGGCTCACTCACTTAACAGATGTTTGACCATCTACTCACTGATGTCTGTTGTGCTTTGCAGAGCTAGATACTCGCTTCGAATCATTTGTCCTCAGCGACGACTGTAGGTGCATATTCGAAACTCGTTCTTTCCGCATTACTTTTGTTAAACCAATGAGGGGTTATTCTTCCATGTCTTACAGTCAATATAAACGTATAAAAATAGTCAGACGGAGCTTCCTAGCTCCTGGAAATGTGTTCTAGGCTTTTAATTTCACTCGACGTAAATGCAAATTGACGCCACCACGAAGGGTCGAGGGTACCATAAACCGATTTTACGTAAAAATTTTGACTCGAGAATGTATCACTTCCTCCTATACCCAAATAATGTGCTTAAGGTGTAAACAGGAATATACATTGTTGTTGTTGTTGTTGTTGTTGTTGACGTTGATGTTATGTTTTTCTTTCAGTTTCTTTCTCCCTCTCTTCTTATTTCTTCCTGGATTCTACTCCATCCTCTGCTTCTGCTGGGCATAAAAATGCTATACCAGCATATTCAATATATTGGATAGGATACGATGACGTATAGAGAGAACAGCACTGCGTCTTCATCGACGGGGAATTGGATTCTCATTTAATCTTGCCGGCTTTTAATTCGATTATCGCGATATTTCGATTCAGTTCGCCCCCTCCCCAAACCCTACATCCTCACCCTTCATTCCCTTCGTCGTCTCCAGTCCATGACACTGTAAAGCCGAACGAGGAAAATAAACTTACTTTTAACCTGATCCGTATATTACATTTCCACGTAATTGAAACGTTTCTCATTTTCCCAGAACAACGACGACATCGGATGAGCGTGAAATCATTTCGAAAATAAGAAATTTTCATTTCGTGTGTTTGTGCGTGCCGCATACCGCGTACCTATCTATATAACCGCCGTATATCATTCCCTCCATTTTATTTACAGGGTGTACCTATAATACACGTATCTATAGACTACCCTACACGGTACTCATTCATAACTACAGGTACAACGCAATAAACCGCTAAGGAGCCCAAAAATTAGGTGAAGTGTGGAAGGTGGGCAGAAAAGAAGGATGGGTGGAAAAAGAAAGGAAAATAACAGCCACTGGATGGAAGAAAAAAAAATTGATTTACGTGAGAAATTCCTTACGTAGGTGGTAATCCTATTGGAATTACACTTCGTAATTGTTTTTCGAATGAATTTGGGAGAGAGATGTGTTGTATTCGTATTTTGTAGTGTATTTTTTTTTTTTTTTCGATTTAGACATTTACTTGCTGGTAGTTCGATGGGCTAAAGCTAACTTCACTTATCAAGCCATGAAGTAGAATGAAAATCGGTTCCTCAAACACAGTTGAAAACTTCACTACTTTAGCACATATTCAAGGGTACCTAACTTGTGAAAAAATAAGGAAAATGATCAGAAATTTATAAAAAATCACATTTTGGGGAATGAGGAATTTGAAAATCAACTTAAAATACTCTAGAGCCCATATTCACAAGCGTCACTTTAACCTCCCTTCACTTAAATTTCACTTTAAAAAGATTTTGGCACAATTTCATATTTAAAAATGTGGGAACATTGTAGCTCTTATGAGAGTTCCAATGTAAAAATAAAATGTTACCACACTCCTTAATAGAAAATTGTGCCAATAGTCATTTTCAAGTGAAGTTTAAGTGAAGGGAGGTTAAAGTGACATTTGTGAATATAGGCCTAGTTCTGTTAAAAATCAGTTCTCTGGATATCAGTTTGCAATGTTGCCATTTTCACTTCACAGCTTGATAAGTGAAGTTTGCTTTGGATAGGCAAATATTGAGATTAACAATTCCACCACTCACCCTCATTTTCATAATCTATACTTACATTTCCTGTGATATTTATTCACACAATTTTATTAGATTTTTGATCAAGTAAATGAGAGACAAGAAACTCTTAAACAATAATATTCAGATCAGGCAGGCTATTGGGATTTGATACCTGTTTAGAGTGCTAGTCTTTGATTATCTATTAATTAAGTACTAAGTATTGATTACTTTTACTGATAATTGCAGCATCCAAACATCTTTTGTCAAAACGCATACATTCGAATCAACTGACCAATCAACATCAATTAAACAACTAGAACCGAGATAATCAACTAAAAACAACATTTTCAAAGTAAAAAAATTAAAAACTTCAGTAAATAAAACAACTTTATCATTGAGATAATGCCCAGTGTCCCACTTGAAGAACTTTAATTTGATAAAATCCGAATGTATGAAAGTCTTTCAAGAGATATTTGGATATTTATATGGCGAGTTTTCTGTGTAATCTTATCAGTAAGAGTTGTTTATATTGAGAAGTCCGAGATCTGGACCTTAAAATAAAAATTATTTTCGACAAAAATAAGACAAAATAATGATGTCACAATTTCAGACAATTTTTCGAGAGACAAAATTCGAATTCGGACATTATATTATCCGAATCTGAACTCGTATCCAGATGAAGACATGAAGACAGAAATAAAATCTAATTCTCTTTCAGGCAATTATAATACATTTTATTTCAGTAACGACTCTTCCAAATTCAGACAATTTCAGACAATAATTTGGTTCGATCCGACAGACAGGCGCCATGAGATATATATTAGATGAAGACGAATTGAATGAAAGTAAAAACCCATCGACGGACATGAATGCAGCCAACCTTTTTGCTTTATCTCCGGTCTTTCCACGCTTTGCTTGCGGTTTGCAGTCATTTAATATATTTTATTATATTTTATTCTATCAGTCATCCACGTGCGTTTTTGCCTATTGTATGTCGACGTATATATTTCTGCTTTCTGTAATCTCATTGGCTATACGCATTTTATATTTCCTCTCGCTTTTTATGTTATCGACATCGCATGTTTGAAGGCAATTAAGCAGACAATAAGTGGGGAAATTTCCTTAACAAGAAGAACTGATTTGCAGACAGGAATTCTAATTTTAAATCACTCTCTTCTTTGCACTGGCGACACCTGGTACTGGGTTTGTCTTTGCAAATGAGTCCTTCTTGTGTAGGTGGATAGCAGCAGGTCCAAGTTACAAGTCGTACGTTTAAGTCCTCACATTAGGCAATTTAATATGTGTACCATCTTCGAGATACAGAATACGATTCAATCTGATCTACCTTGAAGACAACTAGGATGGTAGTTGATATTCCAGATAGGTTCAGTTGAAGACAAAGGCAAACTAGGAATGTTCTTTCATCATGAAGGATTAGTAGTGATGACACACAAGTCATTTCTAGTTTTGCCAGTTGTACATCGCACTTCAAGGCGATCTTTTAAAAACACCTGCGAGGTGAAGTATCAGTCAACAATACGATCAGATGGAGTTCCTGGCATCTGCTAGCAGGGAAATTTGGTGTGTTGAAGACAACTTTAAGAAAAGCTTGTTCAAGATGACTGCCTTGCTCTGTCATTTAAAGGCTGCGTCGAGCCTTCTGTTTGCGCATAGTGGATTTGACTCCATCTATGTTAGTTATTTTTCTCACCTCACCCTCACTTTTTCCAAAAACTCTGAGACCTAAAGTTTCATATTAGGAGTCTTTTAAACAACAAAACCATCACTCAAGAAGACACACAATTAGGTGAAGACACAACAGCTTTCTGATGGTTTCCCCTACTTGTTGTCTGCCATAGCTTTTTTTTTAACTTTTTATTTTTCCGGTACACACTTTGCTTTGTTCCGCTTTGTTGACACTATGGTTCTTTTGTAATTATAGTCTTTGACAAAATAATTCTGCTGTTTGTTTTTGTAGGTTTCGAACCTTGTATGGATCAAAATTTTGTTAGGCTCTTCTATCCGCACAACTTAGCTTATTGCTGATTCGTCATATTAATTTGCTGAGGTATGAAGACAAATGTAAGCTGCGTTTTGCCGTGTCCGAAGAAGTTTAATTCAAGTAAAGAAGAATTCAGCCGTAGGACATAGTCAAAGTCAAAAAAATAAAATGTCATGAAAACACAATTCAAAACCCCTTGATTCAATGTTTCGGCTGCATGATGCCCTAACTTTAGGACATTGTGACGTCATTAGCATTTAAACACCACTATACATTAAAGGTTGACTTTATGACACGTGAAAGGAATCAATTTCATATGCCTCATAAAATGTGGCGACTGTGGCAGGAATCGATTTAGGGCGCCTCAATACATACTAATATATAGTCAAAGGTGCTAGTGTTGTTTGCTTAAAAGAGGCTTGAAAACTGAATAATGCGTGTTTTTTTTTACATCTTGGTTTTTTCAGTGATTAGTGAGAAAGGTATTTTCTCCGCAGAAATGCATAGTTCACATCAATGTTGATGATTTTTCACAGTAAATGTAGGGAAATAATTTCTACCTTAAAAATTACATTAATAAATTTTGAGTAAAAAATTTATTTTGTGTTGCTTAATAACATTAATTTTAAGTAAAAAATTTTATCCCGAAGCCAAAACCCAAAGTTTTATTGTTCAGCTGGAGAGCTTTGCTAGAAATAATATGTTAATAAAATTTAAATTATAAGTAGATAATTAGAATAAAAGAGTACTAATAATAAAATCAATAAAACGCATTTTTACTCAAAAAAGGATTTATTGAGGATTTATTAATTTATTTAGCATTGTGTTGAATACATTTATGCTCATTATCCTATTTCACAACTTCTAAAAATGATGACAGCTACTTCGATGTCAGTGGTATGTGAATTCAAATACATACCAACCAAATACCTAAACTTGATCACCTCACCACCACCCAAAATATGGCACTGTACTCACTTGGCTATGGCGCTGGGTGATGGTGAAGGAGAGAATACACTGATAATTGTGTGCGTGGCTTCCACATCACTCCCCTCCAGTACAGCAAGCTCAAGCACAAACAATGGAGATGGAGCAAGAGTACGATGGGTAGGTGCATGTAGGGAAGTGGTGGATGCCCCCCATGCATCATAACATCAGACCTGTTCACTTACCACAGCTACTATTGCACTCAGCACACTAACATTTTAGAATGGCAAGTAGGTGGACCACCACACTTGGCAAATGTGTTGAAAGAGAGCACTGCGCTCAATTGTCTCGATCACATCGAAGTCACCACTTGTGGGTATAGGTGTGTGCTCATAACTCACCACCACAAATGTTGGAAGGTGCTGCGTGTTCTTTTTAAATAGACGAGTATGAGTAAGTCAAGCTCAGTATTCAAATTGGCAGTATTGATGAAGTAAAGCAATGAATGCCAAAAGGTTGTTCATGGACTTTATGTCCACTAGCCGGTTAGGTGATTGAAGAGTGCGCAAGCACACTCATTTGTCTAGATCACCCATTGTTACAGTGTTAAATGTATTTATGCTCATCATCCCGTTTCACAGCTTCTAAAAATGGCTACTAGATGATAGCTACTTCGATGTCAAATCTTCATTGGTATTTAAGATCAAAGGGGCTGACATTTAGGGAAATAAATAAAGTATTTGGTGAACAATAATAAAAATAATTTTTTTCAGATTTATGTAGATGTCATTTGTCTTCAAAACAAAAAAAACTCAATTATCCTCCATATTGATTAATTTAAGCCAAAATCAAATCAAGGTACATACCATCACCTTTTCAATTAATAGGGAATGTGGCTCTTATCTCCACAATCACCAATTTGCAGCACATTTTCAAGGTCATCTAGTTTCGTCTTAAATCCCAATACCAATATAGGTAATCTGTATTTTTACGAGGTAGCCCTTGGTGGTAAAATGGCCGCTTGATTGTGATACTTAGATTATGATCTTCTGCATATGATTCACGGACCTACCATCCAAACACTATTACAAAAAGTGACAGCACTTTCGAAGCCATTGTCTCCACTCCTTTAGTTTCGAATTGAAATTTGCTTGCTCTTTTTTGGGGCATATAATTTAATTAAATGAACGAGTAAGTTTAATTATTAATTTAGAAATCACAATGAACACGAATTTCGTAAATGAAAATGAGATTGAAAATTGTTGGTACCCTAAAAAGCCAGGATATTTTAATCGTGAAAGTGGTGCCATTTTTCGTTTTACGGGCATCTTCTATTATATGTATTTAAATGGTACTCTGTGATGGCCACTGGCAATAGACCAGGGTGACATCTGTAGCCATGGGTTGAGCTCCTTTACCTTATTAGAGGAATTAATTCCCTTAGGGGTATTAGTATGCAAAACAAATGTATGACTTATAAGGGGGACTATAGCCCCCCACACAAAAATTATCCAGTTCCATTTATAATCAAAAATCGGTTTCCTTTTATGTCTTTTTCAAATCTGAGTCGTTTTTAGCGTTAATATTTCTTGAGCTGTAATCTAATCTGCGCATGCGCGAAATTTTACTTCTCGACATTTGAGTAAAAATACATATTTTCAAAAATTATTTTTCTAGGTGAATTTTTTCTGAGGAAGTATTGCAAAAAATAGTAGGTGACACTCGTGCAAAGTAGGTGATAGCTACTCGTATGATTTGCATCACTCGCCTTCGATTCGTGCTGCAAGGATCGCACTCAATCAAAATCACCTACTTTACGCACTTGTATCACAAATAACTATTTTATTCCACTTGAATACGAGTGTATACTTACCTATTATTGACATACCATAAAATCTGTTTGATTTTCTAAAAAATTTTCCTTTTTTCCAGTAATTATGGACTTCTTTCGAAAATTTCCCAGTAATTTCAGATTTTATCGTTTTCAGACCCGTTACCAGAACATAATGTCAATTGTGGCTTACGTTATTTCAAGTGTGATTTAAATTTTGCTATGGCTGACGCAGTTCCTAACTGTGGCTCAGCTACAGCCCGATCCCCTCTGACTACCGGACTGAGTACCTTTATTGTTCACGTTTTTATCATAGGCCCAAAAAATGCAAGATTTTCATTGTGATAAAAGCTCATCAAAGGAAGAGCAGGACGTATAGTTTTAATTGAAAATATTTCGTCATGAACTGGAAATTAACAGCGGCTTGAGGGAGGTCGGGTAAACATGAGAAGGAAGAGGGAACATCCATGAAATAAGTGCCCCTTGCCTTACTTCGACTACAGTGCTTGTGGTTCTTACTGACCAATATACTTCGCAAAAGTATAAATGATCACCAATAAAAAGTTATGGAAAATTTTGTTGATCTACAAGAGCCTCACGGTTGCTAACCAAACTTTAATTTAATTGCATCGGTTCGTAACCCTGACATCATTTTGTGCAATATTGCAATAAACGACATAGTTTTCCGCTACACCTACCCACTGTTCCTTCACCCCTTGCAACAGCGTATTAATATTTTTAGCCAGCTCGATAGAACCCAAACAAAATCCAATCAAATATTTGCATAATTAACAGCCACCATTATGTTGTTTTTTTTAGAATTTTTTTTTCATTTTTCGTCCTTAAAAATGAATCATAAATATATTAATTTTTTGGTGGCATTAAACGAATTTCATTCCAAACGTATTATTGCAAACAAAGTGAAGCCGAGGAAAACGTGTCAAAAATAATGAATTTTATTTTTCTTATCGTAATGCAAAAAGAAATGCAGTAAAAATGGAATGAAGGCCAAAAATACGTGGGCTATACGAACGAAGAAACCTACCCGAAAAACTGATAGATTTGATAAATTGGAAGAAAACCTATTTCTTTTTTTTCTTTTTTTTTTTTCTTTCTACTTATAAATAGTATGCATTGTACTGTGAAACGAGAAAACCCTTCGTTAGTTTTTCAGTTAAGTAATCGGTTTTTTTTGGAAAGGAGGGAAATGGGGAGGGACCTAAATCGACGAAAAATGCACGCCCTGCGGTTACACGATTTGTAATTTGCGTGTTCGTTCATTCGTATGCGAATTTGATAAAAATTATAGGTAGTTTTTTTTCGGTAGCTTAAAGGCATAAATTTCGAATGACCACTGTGTTTCATTTTGGGTGGACGATGCATGAGTGAGAGAAGTGTATTACGTAGGCACCATAGAAGTGACGGTTGCAATATATCATAGCTACGAGGTGATCGAAATAGGGATGTTTATTTGGAGGCAAGTTCAAATTGAAAGAGTATCGAAATCTTATCGCCTTTTTACCTAATGGGTCCAGCAAATTAATGGAAAGAAAATGTTTCAGTTCCTCGCAGAAAAAATCACACATACTTGTATGAAACTCGAAGATTGTGCCCACCCTTAGTGGCAGAGAACAGAGGGTTACGTACGTTTATCGTATGGGTGAATAATAGAAGTAACGATAGAGATATTTTTTCGGACACCGTATCCAGGGTAAAGATATCACAGACCAATTAATTATTTACAGCTAGAAGATGATTTAAGGTACCATCTCGCACGGATCGAGCTAAATGGACAGTAAAATTGTCAGCCATACATATCATCACCTTGAAGATATAACGTAGCTTTATCTTCTCATGGCGGTAATTTCTGTTTGTAGAAGATATAATATAGCTATGTAGGTACCCACAAGTGAAGAAAAAATTGGCAACAATACGGTGAAAATTGATAAAATGTGTAGAACAATTAATTTGTGAATAAATGACTTGCAAACAGCATGTACCTGCATACTGAATTACTAGTGGCTTCAGAATGATATGTAATTGTGATCAATATAGTCCATGCTGATAGCATGGATTGTGGTTGTGATTGGTATTCGCGTTGGCCACTGTCTGAGCGATTGATGTTCAGCCTTGATAGGTGGTGTTGGTTGGTGTGGCTAGTGGTCAAACTATTATTTGGTGATCGTTGTTGGTAGCTTTTGTGGGTGGTTAAGATTGATGGATGAGGTCAATAAACAGTGGCTATGGATTATGACCGTGGCTGAAGGCCTTGGTAAATGGCTGGTATTGAAGGTTTTAGTCAGTGGTAGTAGCCAGATGCCTTGGATAATGCTTGTAACAGGAGGTTTTAGTAAGTGGTTGGGATTGATAGCCTTGGTCAGTAGCATGGGACAGTAGCCAGGGATGATGGATGTTACTGGTGATTTTGGTAGGTGGTTGTAAGTAGTGACTGATTTCAGATACTGCGATTGGAGTGTCTTAAAGCAGTAATTAGAGTAGGGGGTTGAGGTTGATAACTGTGATAGGTAGGTATGTTCTATGGTCATAGTTGTTAATGATACTTTTTAGTAGTATTCGTTGTTGGTGAAGGAATTAATGATGGTAATCAGTGACTGTGGTGGTACTGGTTAGTCGCTGTGGATGATTAATATGGCTGCAGTTGACCTCGGACTAGAGCAGGTGATTGTTGTTAATTTTTGTTGACATTTTACTATGGTTTGTGCATTTGGCCAATGACCAGGGGAGCTATTCCACTAACATTTTACGTCGTTTTAGCCATTTATGCCCTTCACACCTTCCTTTACAGATATTATAAAGTGTCATAAGAATCTTACAGAATCATCCCCCAAAGTGAAATTTGCTTAATCAGCCTAATGGCTAAAATGATGTGAAATGTTAGTGGAATAGCTCCTAAGAGTAGGAGGCTATGATTGATGACTGTAGTTGATGATGGGCATCAATAAATATTTTTAATTTCTGCAGTGGGTAATAGTGACTATTGCCTATATTTGAAAACAACAACCAATGGCCATGATCAGAGACCATGGTTCTGCCAGTGGATGATGCTGGGATGGTACTAAATATGTTTTTCTTCGTTGCAACAATAACTGCAATAAAAGTGTATAAATAACAAGACTTCATTATTACCATTATGTAATTTAATAGTACTTCACGCAATTTTTTTCCAAAATTAATGATTATTGACAAATTATGTAGTTGCAGCACACTGCATGAGTCATAGATTGACGTATCCATAGAATTCTCAAATAAGATAATTTGTTATATTCGTCTTTTGATGAATAGAAGGTCTTATCTGACGTTCTTTCCCCATATCTAAATATGTTTTTGCTCGTAGCTTGTTCTATTGTCAAGCTACTATCAAAAATGAAATTAAATAAAGTGATTTCTCCTTCTCTCACGAGTTTGCTGGTTAGCTCTAGCCTTTTTTTGATTAGAAGAAATCACTCCGTTTGGAACTCTTGTCTATTCAAGTCCAATGTATTTTGTAATGTCTTTATGCAATATTTTATTCTTCCTATTCTGATTTTGAACTTAGAAAATTTTCAATAAATGTATGAATTTGTCTACAATTCTACCTTGTGTTTTTTGTAATATGTCTTATTTTTATTTTAATAATGTTTCTCATCTTACACTGAACACAATAATGTATTGAAAAAGGTATGTGTTTCTTTTTTAATATAATTGGTATTTTGTTTCTGACTCGTTGATTTTCTTAAAAATGTCTGGCTAACAGGGTCAAGTGACGTGGAGAGATGGTTTATAAACACAATGGGTGAATTTTCTAGGGGGAAATTAGAGAAAATGGGGTAAAATTTAAAATGACTTTGGGTATATCTTTCGACCTTCAGTAAACCATTTTTAAAATGTAAAATTACACGAGTTCGGAGAGAACAAACCCTGGGTCTTTCCCTTCCGGTTTTTCTCCCCCACAGTGAATTTTGGATTTTCTCACTGTGGGTTATTATCAATTTGATACTCAAAATTTCCGCTTGTTTTTTGTTTTAATCTTTTTATTTCAACAACTTTTCAATTTCACATCATCATTCTATCATCGGTAAAACATCTGTTTCTTCAATATTTTCATCTTCAGATATCATGTGTATAGTATCTCATTACGTACTCTGTGAATCAATTCAGGTAAGTGATTGGTTGAAAACTTGTAGGAGCTGATAAAAACCAAGTTTTTTGTAAATAGGTGAAAACCGATTTGGCATACCACAAGATGAGTGCTGTAATTGCAACAATTTGATGTTGCATACAATATTTTTGCAACAAATTCATCAAAAAGAGGTTTATTTGTTGAATTAGTTGGTACGTATTTTCTTCTATTAAGAAAATATAATATTGTAACGGCCAAAAGAGGTTGTGTTGTACCTGGTAACTACCTCTTTTGGGAGTACACCATACACGAAATACCACGTACTTCAAAGTAGTAATATTTCTAAAATAGATTCAGTTTAGACATCCACAAACTATAGTGGACCTTAACATTTGTTTGAGACTCAATAATATTTAAACACATCAGTGAGTTAACACATTTAATAATATAATAATTAGTACATACAGTACATATTTCTACGTTAATATTAATACATATTCAATCACAATTCAACAAGCAAGACTATCTGTTCACTAGAGACTTCTACAAGAGAGGTTCCAGGTACTTAGAAGTAGCTGTTGGAGAACTGAACTAAACTGAACTGAACAACTATACAACTGAATCGAGAGATTATATACTCGTTCAGGGTATGCAAACGTACGTGTCGGATAGGTAAAGTGAAGTAGGGTGTTGTTATTATAGGGCTGTGCTGACTCGTCGAGTACTCGAGGGACAGGTACAACCAGGTCATAAATATACAGGAGGTATATCTGTATATGTAAAATTAAATACAAATAATTTGGTGGTTGTTTACGAAGAGTAGTAGGAAGGTAATTGTTGACAAATATCAATGTTTTTGGTATTTGGAAATGAGTGAACGAATATGTTCGTCATTTCTCAAAATAGACGAAAATATACGTTACACAATTCTCCGGGGGGAACAAAAAAAATAAGGAAAAAAAAAATTTCCAAAGTCCATCCAACACATACATATGTCCAGATAATTCTGCATAATTAAAATTACGTCATATAATGCGAGTATGAATATATACTTAGAATAACATTTTTACGAATATTAATTATGAGTAACAAATTTTTCTTACGTATATATGAATGATTAGTATATCGTATTATTTTGCGTAATTTTTTACAATGCTGTGCTTTTCGTTAAATTTACACAGTTTTGATGGCAGGTTAATTTTAAATATACAATAATAATTATTAAAATAAGTGAGATTGCACTTAACCATATTAGGAACATTTCATTAATGAAAGTTATATAATCGTTGAAGTTTTGGTCGGGTATTTGAAGTTTAATGGATTTAATTTTGTTCTCCAGATTGTTCATGGGAACAGTGTGAGGAACAAAGTTTTTCCAATTTGGGTTATAGACCTTTGTCATTGCCAGATCAATGGCAAGATCAAAAGGTTCTATAGAATCAGAAAAATATGTCCACAAGAGTGGTAAATGATTTTCGATTTTAATAGTCTCTTCTAATGATTCAGAGAGACAAGGGATTTCTATAGGAATGATTACTGTATTTTTATTATTTTCATCAATATCTTCAATTTGGATGTGACAAGGTACGTCCAGAATGAAGGTTCCAGGGGAATCATTGTTTATTTTTAATTTTTCGGATTTTTTCGTAACAGAATTAGTTGCTACGAGGGAGTTAAAATTTACAATAGCAAACTTGGTGTGACCAATAGGGTGCACCAATGTTTGATTATTATTAGGATTGCATTTAAATGAGCAAGATTGTAATAAATTGTGGTTTAGATCTTGGAAGAATAAATTCTTAGCACAAGATGATAATTTATCACTTCCTCTATTAGAAGGAAGGAAGCATAATGGTTTATCTGAGTTACAATAATGGAGGTTGGTTCCACTAATATAACGTACAGAATTTGTTCTGATTTCATGAATAATCAGGGATGGTTCTTGATCCCAGCTACACAATTCATTAGAATGACTTTTGAATGTGAGCGGAATAAAGTCGTAAATTTCGTATTTTGAATCTAACTGTTTTAGGGGAATTTTAATTTCTAATTCTAACGTATTTTTAAAGAAGTTGCAGTTTACAAGTTCGGCATGATAATAGTTTTGAATATCCTTAATGGGGATTGCTAGGTCGAGTCCTAGATTTTTCGTGATTTTTGAGAGTTTTACTAAATCTTTTTCTAATATTTCCTTTGAGATAATTGAAGATGGGATCATATGAGATTTACACGACGTTAGGATATTTGATAGTCTTAACGTGTTTATTAGATAGTTGTCATAGAATCCTGGTATATAGTTTAGCGAGATTAGAAGTTCGTGTTCTTCTAATGAATTTTCCATAAAGGAATTTGTATGCGAGATAAATCTTGTCATAAAATTGTTTGTATGGTCAATGAAGCTATGCAGATTAGTAGACGTATTAACTAACGCTGCATGCTCTATAAGTAGTTGATTTTTTATAATATCGTATTCTTCTTTCAATGAGATTTCATTTGCCAAGAAGTTTCGTCCATCTCTAAAGTTTAATACTCGACAGCAAAATCGTAGCGCATCTCCGAAAAAAGATCTAATCGGGGTGAATACGCTTCGTTTGCTTCGAATAGACGATGGTGTCGAATAGAAATCTTGTATCATCGCAATGTTTTGTTCTTTCAGATTTTTTATGGTATTTTTCAATCGTTTTGCCATTTCTGCATATTTGCAATTTTTCCAGGTTGTTTCATTACACAACCGGTGTTTGAAATTCGTTTCTAATAATTTATCTGCTGATTCATGCAAGTCTAGCTTAATAGAGTAAATTATTGGGGCAGATTTCGAATATACGAAAATATTGCTTATTTCTTGAAAATAAGCGCCAGTTGACGCCGTCGTAATCCTATATGGGTCAGACGATGTTCTTTGCGCAATACTAGTCGAAGAAATAATTATTGCGAAATAGAAAAGTAGATTCGTATACATTTTCTGAAACAGAAAGAATGCAACGTCTAAGTTATTTACGAGAAAATGGATTATGCACATTACTGATTTGTTTTGATTTTCGTAGATTGGGGCGAAGGGGGAGACAAATTTTTCCGATATCTGAATTATGAATCTCGGTCAAATTGCTAATATAAAATTACTAATTTTATTTCTTTCGTCAGTGTTCCGTCTTTGCCTTCGCTATTTACGCCTTTTTACGTGTTGTCGATTTTTCTCCAATTTTTTCGAGTGTAATAAAAAAAAAAATTTTTTTGAACTTAAGTTTCCATCGGCTTTTCCTAAGTGTCAGTGACGTGTTTTGGTTCGGTGCCGTGCGAGGAACATAACACCAATTTTTCTTTTTCCGCGAGTTATCTTTTCCGTAAATTTAACAATGTCGATCGTATACATGAATGATCGCATGTTCGTGTCGACCGGAGTTGTGGAGGCGAATGAGACCTGGTTCCTGGGGGAACAGGTACTCTGCAAGCTTCGTCAGTTCCAAAGCTGCATGTGTGAGCCTCGCCTCTACTTTGCGCTCCATCGTCTTTTCTCTTTGTTTTACCGAGTTTCCTCTGTCTCTGATCGTGGTGATTTCTTAAATCAGTTTGAACCATCCAGAATCCCAGGTGAGCTAATTGACGAGGATCTGGGCTACTGGAGCCATTTTGTAAGATATACCTGCTGCCCCGATTTGGAGGAGTATACAAAAAAGCTTTTGTTTCAACTCCGAATTTACTATCCCCATTCCATGGTCGTGGAGTTTGGTCCATCTGGGCTCAAAATCACCTTCCGTGGTAATCTGGATACATGTGGGGTGTCTGGGTTGGGCATACTTTCCGGTGTTCTTGTCGGTCTATTGTGTGTATCGCAGCAGACCAACGAGAAGGTGACCGTAGAGTACGTCCACCTCGACCAGATATATCTTAATGATCTTCTGATCAATACGGCTGGGGTTCGGTTCGTCAGATTTATTAACGATCACCACAAACCACGTTTGAACTTCTCCGTGTCCACCGTCGGTTTCCAATTTCTGCGACATTATGATGCCATGGAATACAACCGAGCCATCTCGTATCGCAGTGGGTGGCTGCTATCCGCGCCGATTATTCACTCCTTTTCGTGGGACACCCGATCCATTGAGGAGAGTATGTCCACCGAAGAGAGTGGTTCTTCGGACGGCGGTCAGGATCCTGAGGACGAAGCCCCAAGTCCTTCCGGAGGCAGCAGCTCATCCAGCGGAGACCGGTTGGAGGAGTTCCTGGAGGGGTACTCAGAGACGTGGGCTATTGGTGAGTAATTTCATATTTTTACTGTTTTTTAAATCGTTCAAAAAAAAAATTTCCAAAGATAATTTTGAAGTGACGAGACGTGATCAAATATAATGGGGAAGGGAGGTATCGTGTTTGAAAAAGCCAAGTAACCACGGGTAATAAACTTTACACACAGTTACTTTGGTTTTTTCCGAGGGCGACCCCTTGGTTTAGGTATGATTTGGGTTGGGATGGGATTTTCGATGTTTTCGTCTACTTCTTCTATTTTTATTTCATTATTTAATTCGTCGTTATTACGTGATTTATACGGAATTAATCGTCGTACGTGAACTGTTTCGTCGTACGCAGTTTTATCGTCTGCTTTAATCCGAATTGCGTAATTTAAATCCGTGACCTTTCTAACAATTTTATATGGTCCGGTATATTTCATTTTATTTTTCGCGACGTTTTTTGATTGACGCAGCAAAACAAGGTCATTAGGTTTGAAGTCAATGATCTTGTGGTGTGCGTTATAATGTTTCGCGTTTTTTTCCGATGCTTTTTTTGCTAAGCTCGGCGTTTTTTCTCTCGTTTGAAGGAGATTTTCAATTTCTTCTTCGCGAGTTGTTTTATTATTATTATTTTCCGGTATTTCTGGTATATGTACTTCTGGGTTGAATCCATGAAGTAGGTAGAATGGAGATTTGTTATTTAAATGTTCTATTGGGCTAATATTGTATGCGAAAATAATTTTATTAATTGTTTCGATCCATTCTTTTTCATTTGAATGGTCGTATTTTGACAATGATTTTTTAATTACTCCGTTGATTTTTCAACGAGTCCTTGCGATTGGGGGGAATAAAACGAGGAGTAAATAATTTTGATATTATTCTCTTCGCAAAATTTACGGACGGTTTCATTCGCAAAATGACCTCCGTTATCGCAAGAAATTTTACCTGGGGTGCCGTACGTATAACAAATAAATTTCAAATACTCAGTTACGCATTGAGCATTTGGATTTTTTGTTGGACGTATGGTGCAGAAATTTGTGCTTTTGTCTACACCGACAAGCACGTACGAGTGTTCGTACTCGGTATTAAATTTTCCGATGAAATCGATCTCTATGTGTGAAAACGGTTTAGGGTTTTCGATTTCTATATGTTTGAGGTAGCCAGCCTCTTTCGGGGAATTTTGTGCCATTTGACATTCATGACACGATAATACGTATTCCGTAATTTTTTGTACCATGTTTTTAAAGAAAAACTGATTTTTTATCTTATTTTTTGTTTTCTTTATTCCAAAATGACCTCCATACAACGGATCGTCATGTAGTTTTTTTAGAACTACTGGAATTAATTTTTCAGGAATTACTGTAACCGCTTCATCATACGATGAGGTTGGGTTAGGTAATTTCTTTAAAACATTATTTTCGTCCAGAAAATATAATTGTATAGTACGATTTAATTTTCGTATTTTATTTTTATCTTTTTTTATTTCGTTGTAATTTAATAATGAAATGACATTTTTCCAATGCGGGTCATTTTCCTGCATTGTTTTTAAATTTTCGGGCAATTCAATTTTTTGGGGGGATTCAGAAGTTTGACCTTCTGATGGGGGGGGGTAATGTGATGTCGGGAATTGACATTTGTGTGACAACTGGGGTCACAGGAGGGGTTGGGGTGATCTGATTATCGAGGTTTGCCTCTTTAAGAGCAGATCTTGTAACTACGTTCGTAGTTTTGTTGGGACAATTTTCAGAATGATTTAACTCATTCTGTGGGATTGTGGTTTGTGCCACAGGGTAATATGGGAAGGTTGATGCAAGGGAAGGGGGAAAGTAATATGTTTGGGGCGTTGTACTTGGGTAGTACCACGTATTTTGATTCTGAAAGAATACAGGGTTTAATGGGACAGAATTGTCATTGTGAATTCTACACACAGTATTCACATTTTTCTCTTCATCCTGAAGAGCATATTTTTTATCTACGAGAAATTCACCTTTTTCAAATGTGATTTCGTCCGGTTCATCATGCGGACGAGATAACATATCAGCCATACAATTATTTTTTCCGGCGATATGTTTAATTTGGAAACTATATTCGTTTAATTTAGATATTAATCGGATTAATCTTGGGCTTGGAGTATTAAATTTCTGATGGTAAATCAGAGGTTTATGATCCGTGTATACTACAAAACGTAATGCAAGTAAGTATCCACGGAAATGAGCTAATGCGTTTGTAATAGCTAACATTTCCAAGTCAAATGAACACAATTTTGACTGGGCAGGTTGGACTCTCTCAGAGAAATATCCAACTGGATGTTTATGCTTCGTAACGGGATTAGTTTGCAGCAGCACTGCACCTAATGCGATTTTCGAAGCATCAACTTCTACACAGGTTTCTAATTTCGGATCATATATTGCTAATACAGGTTTGGAAATCATAATTTCTTTTAATTTTTCAAATATTTCAAGATGTTCTTGATTTAATTTTATTTTTGCATTTGATTTGCTGTCTGTTCCTCTTAGTAAATCAGTAAGAGGAGCAGTAATTTTAGCTAAGTTAGGAATTAATTTCCTATGATAATTTATTGATCCTAAAAATGATCGTAATTGTTTTAACGTATTAGGGGGATTTAAATTTTTTATTGCCTCTATATTTTTATTTAATGGACGTAATTCGTTATATCGGACCGTATGTCCTAATATTTCGATTTCGTTCATTGCAAATTGGCATTTTTTTGTTTTTATTTTTAAATTTACTTTATTTAATCTTTTTAATACTTCCCTTGTATTTTCAAGATACTCTTCGAAAGTTTCTCCGAAAATACAAATGTCGTCCAAATAACATACCATTTTTTTCCAGAATATATCATGGAATATGTCATCCATGATAGTTTGGAAGATGGACGGGGATATACTTAAACCTATTGGAGTGGAATTGAATACGTATCCAATTCCATCCACATTTATTCCAGTGTATTGTTTAGATTCTTCCGTGAGAGGAATCTGTAAATATCCACTGTTTAAGTCAATTGTCGTAAACCATTTTTTATTTCTTAAATAAGGCCAAATAATATCAATTGTTGGCACACGATTATTATCCATAATTATTCTTTGGTTCATTCTTCGGTAGTCTACTAATACTCGATAGACTCCGTCTGGTTTCTTTTTTACAAATATTGGCGATTCAAATTTCGATTTTTGTTTTTTAGGACACCTACTTTTACTAAGTCATCGACTAGTTTGTGTAGGGCCTCATGTTCTGCGTGTGAGAATTTAAAATTTCTACACCGCAGTGGGGTTTCGTCGTCTACTCGGACAACTTGTTCGGGAACTTTACAAATGGAAACTTCATCTGTTTTTCCCGTAAAAATATTATTATATTCATTAATTATTTCGTACATTTTTATTCTTTGTTCAAGCGACAATTTTGGATTAATCGGGATGGGATTTCCTCGATTATCCTTAAAAATAGTATTTTCTTTTATTTTTTCTATTTGGCAGGAATTAATTTCTACTGCACTACTTAATTTAAATTTTCCTAAATATTCGCCTTTATAGATCACGTGAGGTCTGTTATTATTATTAACAGCCGCTATCGTGTCTTCTGATACGATTACAAAGAAATTATTTTTTTCTTCCATGGATGTTTCACACAGAAACTCCAGGTGTTCAGGCAGCGTTGCTAAGATTAGCACCGAATTTGCCTCTACTTTAAAAGATTGGGGAGCATAATATTTAAAGGGCTTAATATAACCTAACTTATTTTCCTTCTCAATAGGGAAATTGTGACATTCAGGCATGTCAAAACATCGCTCTTCATCACCACACGGTAGAGTGAATTTGTTTTTCGAAAAGTCCATTTTGGCTTTATGGGTTGATAAGAAGTCGTAACCCAGTATGACCGGTTCTACTAAATTTCGAACAACGTAAGTGGGATGTGGGTAAATACAATGATCAATGGAAAAAATCACATTGGTTACTCCTATGACCTCAAGAGGTTGACTATCCGCACCACGAAATCTTACTTTAGTTGGTAGAATTGGTTCCGTAAAATTGACTTTCTTTAAAACTTTTTCATCGATAAGTGTCTGTTCTGAACCTGGGTCGACTAAGCTAAGTATTTGTTTACCACAAATGGCAAATGGAAGGTGAAATTTACATTGGGTTCGGCAGTACCCTTTGCTTTGAAACTTCTCCTTACTCACATTGTTAACTAGTTTCGACTCTTTGTTCGCGACATCCCTTACAGCTGACAGATCACCTGTAAGGGGGACACTTAGTTTTTTGAGCAATTATTCTGGCAGGCCTGGGGGTTTGATGTTGGGAGGTAATTTTGTTGTGGAGCTGCCATTAATGGTGCCGGAGGGGCAATCATTTGAGTATTGGCAGCCACATAGGGGAGATTTTGGGGAGTATTAAATGACATTCCAGACCATGCTGGAGCATTATTCCAATTTGGGAGAGCCATTTGGTTCCAATTTGGAGTCCTATTGGGATAATATCCATTATTATTTCTCGGGAAATTATTTCTCCGGAAATTTGGATTAAAATTTCTTCCTTTATAATTAGGATTGAAGTTTTGATTATTATTCCAATTTCTATTATTTTGGTTATTTTGGTTCCAGTTTTGGTTCTGGTTCCAATTTCCATTACCATTATTATTATTATTATAATTATTATTATTATTCCTGTTTTGATTCTGGTTTTGATTTTGGTTTTGATTTTGATTATTATTTTGATTATTATTATTATTCATATTATTATTATTATTATAATTATTATTATTATTATTATTTTGGTTATTATTGTTTTGTTCATTATTATTATTTTTATTTTGGGGATTTTTATTATTTTTCCTGGATTCCTGAAATTTTGAAATGTTCGCTATTGCAGCGCTCATTTTCTCCATTTCAGCTTTCCAGATCGGGTCGGATGATATTGTATTTACGTTTTTTTGGGTTTTCTTTTCTGTTTTCCCGGATTTCAATTCTTCTATCGTTTTTTCTAATTGATCAATTTTTTTACGTAAAAGGGGATCTATATGTCCGAATGCTTTATCTTTGAATTCGAGATATTTAGAGAAAGCTTTATCCAGTTCCTGAATAGTTTTAGGTTCTTTTTTTATTAAGAACACTCTTTCCTTTTCGGGGAGATTAGGCATAATTTTTTCTATAATTTTTTCTTCCGTAATATCGGGTTCAATCTGTTTTAGAATCCTTTTTACGAACATAATATACGCAGAGAAATCAGCTTCACCGTTGTAATTTCTTTCGTATAATATTTCGCGTAGTTGGGGTTTAGTCCTCGTAAAGACTTCCAAAATTTTTTGTTTAGTGTTTTGCCAATTATTACATTCGGGATTATTTTGAATTCTATCCTCGAATATTTGCTTGGCAAGGCCTGAAAATGCAATTTTAATTTTTTTGAATTTCATATTAGCATCCCAATTGAAAGATTCCGCCTCATTTTCAAATCCGTTTAAGAATGACACGATATCTTCAGTTGGAGTGTGTGCGTATAAGGAAGGTCTGATATTTACAGCAGCCTTTCCTGACATTTTATTTTCTATAGGGGGAATTAAATTTTCTAAAAGTCTAGTTTCAATTTCTGGGCTGAGAAAATCTTCGTCAGATTTTTCTAAACACTCAGTAATATCTACTAGATTAATAGCAGTTTTAACTCTTGGAAATGGTGTGGGATTATCCAAATTTTCCAAGAATGGGGTTGAAGTAGAAGGAGGATTAAAATATTTTCTTATTATGGGATTTTCTAATTCGGGAATTTGTTCACGAGTTTTTCGTGTTGTTTGTAAAATTATTTTTATATTTTCAGGGGTTAATAATTTTTGTATTTCCTTACTGGATTTTATTTTTAATAGGATATCCTCTTGGGTTTTTATTCGAGAAAAATATTTTTTATCGACTTCGATATTCAAATTTTGACATACATTAATTAATTCAAAATTTTTAGCGTCGATTAGCCAATTTAAATTAGTCTTAGTAGTATTGGGTTCGGATAAGTTTTCCCAAGTTTCACTCATAAAAATAAATTTTTTTTTTTTTTTTTCGCGACTTAAAATTATTTAACACTTCTTATATTTAAGGGAGGGACGCGAATTATAATTAATATTAATTGTTACTTTGTTTTTCTTCTTTTGTTTGTACAGGAGCTTGAAGAATCCGACACCGCAATCCACCGAACTTGTTGTATATATTTTCTTTTGTATTCCTTTTCCTTTTGTACAATAAATGTTCTTTGTTTTTTTGAAGTTCGAGTTTCTTTTTCACAACTAGCTTTTTTCCACTCGCAGCTAACCTCTACTTCCTTTCCTCAAGAGCGCGCCTTACGCGTTTCTCTTTGAGTACTTGACTAGAGTTTTCAAGGTTAGAGCAAAGTACTTCGAGCCAGAGGAATCAGAACAGCAGCTTGAATTCAGCAATTCCGTTGAGCAGGTACTAGAGCGAGAGTTCGATTCGCAATAGCAGACCAGTTGGGCGCCAATAATGTAACGGCCAAAAGAGGTTGTGTTGTACCTGGTAACTACCTCTTTTGGGAGTACACCATACACGAAATACCACGTACTTCAAAGTAGTAATATTTCTAAAATAGATTCAGTTTAGACATCCACAAACTATAGTGGACCTTAACATTTGTTTGAGACTCAATAATATTTAAACACATCAGTGAGTTAACACATTTAATAATATAATAATTAGTACATACAGTACATATTTCTACGTTAATATTAATACATATTCAATCACAATTCAACAAGCAAGACTATCTGTTCACTAGAGACTTCTACAAGAGAGGTTCCAGGTACTTAGAAGTAGCTGTTGGAGAACTGAACTAAACTGAACTGAACAACTATACAACTGAATCGAGAGATTATATACTCGTTCAGGGTATGCAAACGTACGTGTCGGATAGGTAAAGTGAAGTAGGGTGTTGTTATTATAGGGCTGTGCTGACTCGTCGAGTACTCGAGGGACAGGTACAACCAGGTCATAAATATACAGGAGGTATATCTGTATATGTAAAATTAAATACAAATAATTTGGTGGTTGTTTACGAAGAGTAGTAGGAAGGTAATTGTTGACAAATATCAATGTTTTTGGTATTTGGAAATGAGTGAACGAATATGTTCGTCATTTCTCAAAATAGACGAAAATATACGTTACAAATATAATAATTAAATAATTAAAAACAGGTAAACTTTCATGTTTATTGCTACAGGTAAAACAGCTATTTTTAATTGTGACATCTTACCAATTGCCTACATTTTGTTAAGAGCATGGGGAAGAAATAAACAAAAAGTTAGTTAAGAAAAAACTATTTCTACACTAGTGAAGAAATGAAAATCATTTTTGATTATTCCAAATTGGTTCGGAAATCTCTTACATTGCAAACCAAAATCACCTATTTCTGGTGTATAAGTTGGAAAATAGTATATTTTGCTAAGAGAGCACAAAGTGAGCGATCCTCGATGAGTTTTGATTTAGAACACTCGCCTGTTGCTGTGTTGTAAATTGTAACTCATCGAGGATAGCTCACCTCATGAGCTTGAGTTGCAAACGCTAGTTTTTGCAATACAGGCGCATTCACAATTAAGGAAAGCATCTGGTTGGTTGGAAGAAGGAGTCAAACATTTTTGTTGTAGAAGAAAATACTTGTTTTGCTCCCGCTATTGACATTTGTTCCCTGTTAACAATTTTTACTCCCTGGTTGGAAATTTTATGTTTTGGCATTGAAAATGAATACCTAATCGTGCATTTAGCACATGTACTGTGAAATAGTATTTTACTCAACTAGTTAGCAGAATGAGTGATTATCACGAGTGGCTAACTAGCGGAGTACGATATTTTTTTCAACAAATCCACTAAAAAGAGGTTATTGTTTATTCGATTAAACAGGTAAACTTTATTTATGAATAGAATTTTGGATATAATTAAATATTATTGAAAAGCAAACTTGGTTGTTTGCGTAAGCATCACCATGTGAAATGGCCCTTTTTCATTGTGATATTTTGCAACTTGCATTTGTGTAAACTGTGCTGTGAAAAAATAAACAACAAACAGTTGAGAAAAAACTCATTTTTACATTGTTTTTACACTTGGTAAAGAAATAAAAACCATTTTCGATGTTCCAAACTGCTTTTGAAATCTCTAATTTGCTAATCAAAATTGTTTTAATAATAACCTCTTTATGGTATATGAGTTGAGAAAAATATACTATAACAGATTGTTTCTTTGTTTTTTTTTTGTTTTTTGTTTTTTTTTGTGAGGTCGGCTACCTACCTACTAAAATTAGTCCCACGACCAGAAACATAAAAGTGGGGGAATGAGAAATTTTTCCACTCGAATTCTTTTAAGCTACACCCTAAAAGAAAAAATTACTTTATTAATTTTTTAGTCTTTTGTGGTATTCTGTGTTCGTATCGGAGGGATGATTTTATTCCCATTTTTTTTCTCGACCAAAACAGATGTCGCAATAATTGTCAACGATGAAAAAAAAAGAGAAAAAGAAAAAAGAATGTTTCCAACTGGAAATTGACATTCTTTACATAACTTTAGTACATTGAATGGAATCTGGAGGAAAACAAAATGCGAAGTGTCTGCTGTTTTGGTTCATATTACGGAAATAGGCCTCGGTTTTTATGGAATTATCGTCTAGTTTTGGAGGTAGATTAGTAAATTTTAGAAATCGATTACAGGAACGAGTAATAACACATTTTTTCTCGGTTTTACGTTTTTTTTTTATTCTTTTTTATTTTTTAATCACAATGCATTAAAATATTTTCGGTTTCAATTATTTCTTCGAACGAGGATCGACTAAATGATGTCTCAAATTAGAGGCTAGATTTATGCAGCAGGCCATTTTGTTCAAAGTGCCCGAAAGTTTCGTAATGAAATACAAAAAAAATCGATTAATGATAATGACTTAAACCTTTTTACACTTAAGTTTTTAGTAATGACAGGTTTCAGCATCATTTATAAATGCGGTTCGAGGTCGAGGCTATAACTATAGGCTACATTATTTCATCTTTTTTCGTCAATGAGTTTCCAAGGTCGATACAACTCTTAAGCGGCCTATTAAATGCCGATCATTTGTAAAAATATACTATAAAATTCTGATTTTGATGGACAAAATGGCACTTTAAACCCCTGTTGTACCTACTATACAGAATTAAAACCGCGGAGTCAAGAAACTCAGATTCAACTTAAACTGAGAGATTAATTTGTAAGTCAGTTAAACACGAATTATCGTTCCGGAGATAACATACAGGGTTGAGATTATAAACAAAAGTAAATATGTTTTATGAATTTTTATTTTAAAACAGAGCCGACGATATTCTATCGATTTTGCGAATAAAACAAAGGCAGATATTTACAAATTAGTTTTGGGCAGCTCCAAGCCAGGCCTCAATATCGTTTGCCCTGTTTGGCAATCTCAGGTCTGATTGCCTGGGTAATTTTACTTGATATGAAACTTGGATAGTGATGGATTTACTCACTATTAATTGGATACAGGGCCGGATTTACCAATAGGCTCACTAGGCCCGGGCCTAGGGCGCAAAATTTTCCAGAATGTGCCTACAAAAAAAAAAAAACCTGCAGCAAGCTTCGCAAGAAAAAGTAGATCGTAATATAAAATCATACTGAATAACTAATAAGTTGGGAAAAAATTGACCATTAAAAACCAAAATTGGTATATCTTGTTTTGTACGAGAGATACTGTTTGTACAAAATTTCGTGACTATTGAAAGATATTACAACTTTTATTAAGATAATATGAAAAATTAGCCTCTCCAACAGCTCCAGGGAATGAACTATAATACCAATAAGAACAAAATTCGGAAGAATATTAGATATACTATAAATCAATACCTGTTTTAAATTTATTTTGTAATTATAGCTTAAAATATACTCTTTTTAGAGCCTTTAATCTGCTAGAATTGCAACAAAATAGCTTTTACCAGGTGTACTGTAAGGTCTATCCGTACCAAAATGGATAGGTATTGCCCATGTCTTAAAATACGTACATATACCAAATTTCAGGCCAATAGATTTAAAATTGCGACCTGTACGCTGTTCAATAAAAAATAAATGTCTTATCATTAAATTTGTACCTACATAGAATTTTGTGATTCTATTCGTAGCTATTCTTATTATAGAAATGGTAAATTGCCTTTTCGTTTTAATCAATTAATCATTTAAATGCTTTTCAAAATAATAATTGGTTCGGCTGTCTACCTAGAACACTACATTTTCAAAGTTTAGTTATTTCCAAAGTAAATTTAAAAAATGAATTCTCAATTTTTCTTATGGTTGGGGGGGTGTATGATACTGACTAGGAGGGTGTTCAAAAAATTACCGAGCCTACAGGCATCATATACTTAAATCCGGCCCTGGTTGGATACAAAGTGAAACTGTAGCAGATGACGTGATAAGAAGGCCAATTTTTGGCCTAGGGTACAGTCAAAGAAAAATTTTTTTGAGAATTTTCGATAATACAGTATTACCTACTTATGGTAAACTGATGATATACCTACGCTTTAAGATTTCATTTTTTTATTTTTTGATCATTCAAAAATGCTTATTTTTTGGTTTGTAGAGATCGAGATTCAAATTTCTAAATTGTTGAGCCATGGCTTAATTGAGGAATCAACCTCCCCCTTTGCGGCGCCTGTGACCTTGGCATATAAAAAGGATGAATATGGTAATAATAATAAAAATAGACTGTGTATTGATTTTACTGCATTAAATAAATTAATTGTTCCAGAGAGCCAGCCTTTTCCTCTCATTGAGGACCTTATCGTTAAAACCCGCGATTGCACTGTGTTCTCTGTTTTCGACATAAACTCTGCATTTTGGTCAATTCCTTTACGGAAAAAGGATACTTATAAGACAGGATTTGTGACTCAGACAGGGCACTATAACTGGACAGTTTTGCCATTTGGTCTTAAAATCTCTCTGGCAATATTTCAGCGTATTTTACGTAATATTAAAAGAAATAAATTAGATGATTTTTGTGCCAACTATATCGACGATATTTTAGTTTTTTCTACAAATTTTGAGGAGCATTTGCTCCATATAGATTTGCTGTTTTCAGCTATTAAAAAAGAAGGCTTTCGATTAAAACTATTAAAATGTAATTTTGCAAAAAAGAGCGTAAAATATTTGGGTCATATAATTGAAAACAACTTAATGAGGCCTATTTTTGATAACATAAAACCAATAAAAGAATTCCCAGTGCCTCAAAATAGAAAGAATATTAGACAATTCTTGGGCAAAGTTAACTTCTACAAAAAATATATTCCCCAAGCAGCCCAGATTTTGGAACCCTTGCATAATCTATTACGTAAAGACGTTTTATTTAACTGGTCTGCTAATTGTCAAAGAAGTTTTAATAAAGTAAAAGAATTATTGTGTTCAAGCCCATGTCTGGCAATTTTTGACCCAAATACAGAAACTATTTTACAAACCGATGCCAGTTTAGAAGGAATTGGAGCAATTCTTAAACAGAAACAGAGTAACGGAGAATTCAAGCCAGTTGCCTATTTTTCAAAAAAACATAAACATCTTACCTATAAATAATGAAATATAGAATTTGCATAACTGGAGCCACGATAATCAATAATTACAAATTACTTAAGTAAAACAAGGAGTTTACATTTGTAAATTGAAAACATTAACTTTAAAATAAAAACATCCACACACGTTTTACTATTTAACTGAAAAACAAAAAAATGACCAAGAAGATATTTTACTTCGTACAGCCAATCTACTCAGCTAACAATAAGCAGGTCTGGTCTCGTTCTCCCGTCTTTACTCGATAAGATAGCATGAAAGAATTGGCTATCTAAGAAATACAACACGACTTTCTACATGTATATATATTTTTTTATGTTTGTTTCTACATAACTTCTCAACCTGGGCCATATGTGCCCACTTACGGCCACATGAGGTACAACTGCAAGATGGAAGTAATTTTTAGTGTTGCCCTACAACACTGAAAATTCGTTCTCCCAACCCTAAAATCATTTTTTCCATTCTAATTAGCAATTTCCACTCATTTACAAATTACAATTAAAAAATTTGGCAACAATGAAAAAAACTTGAGTCGGCGCCTATGACCAGGACACTGATTAGGAATAACCTTTTATACGCTTTTATTACAGTTACTAAATAAAAAGACTCAAGTTGGCATTTTTATTTTCCATTATAATTGGTGGTTAGTTAGGTGAAGTTGGTTGTGGGGTTGTTTTTTTTTTAAATAAAAAAGACTGGGAAACTACATTTTTCCATTATTTCTTTTTATTAAAATTCAAAATGGTAATTAGTATTTGGGAAAAATATGTTTTGGTGAAAAGTCTTTTGGTAAAAAAGTTTTGGTAAATTGAAATTCGGTACAATAGTAATTCGGTAATTTTCCATTTGGTGAAATGACTGGGAATCTGAAGCCATATGAAAATTGAAGGCACAAGGGAAAGAAAAAAGCGATAATTCACAATTAGGTATGAGGATGAGAAAGTTACAGCTTTTTAATTTTAATACGATTTAATAACGTTCAACCATGTGGATATGTGTAACCGCCTTACTGATGTCATGTCTTTCTTGAAGAGAATAGAGTGTTATAGGCTGTTTCATCAAATGAACGAATAATGTGGGGAAAAGTGATTAATTGTTTAGTTCCTAAATGCAGAATGAAAAAACCAAGTAGGTGATTTTGAAAGAATTTGATATGAGTGGAAGAGTAAGCAGATAATTGTGGGAAACTATGTTGATTTGAATTATTTTGAAGCTGTGAGAATGTAACTAAATATGACTTATCTGGTAACTTTGGAGTATTATATTTTTCGAAGCCAGCAGCTATATTAACCTTTGTGACAACCTTCCATATAATGTGGAGAACTTCAGCGATATACATTCACCCAACGGTGTTCATAGTCTCATGGTAACGACATTGGTTTCAGGAACAGGTGAGATGTGAAAGTTGTAGGTTCAAATTCCCAAACTGGGAAACCAAACATGATTGATAATTGCAAACAGTACTATCTCTTTGTGCATATTGCAATTACCAGGTTTCACCATACCTTACCTCGCATTCCAGCAACATTGGCAGCATGTCTGAAGGTGCTGAGCACATACTCCTCTCAAACCTCCAGCAGTAATGGCTGCGTGTCTGGAGGAGCTGAGCACGTGCTCTCTCCACACCCAGTTACCTACTTTATAAGTTCAAGATTACTTGGTGTTTCCACTTTCCTCTTGTACAGTGAGTTCTGAGAGAAGTAGTACAGCATCCTTAATTGTAGAGGGAAGAATATCTCCACTGTACCCAACATCATTTGTAGCAATCACAGAGTATTAAATGTGATAGAAAAAGCACACAAAATGGAAAGTGGCACAACTTTAAAATGGGCTATCCCATGTATCCCCATTTCCTATGGATCTTTAACATTTTTCAATCTTATCTTTATTCAGGTATTTCATGTTCGTTGTGATTTTTGAATTTATAACTGTAGGCTAACTATGTATAATATATTTATAATTATTATTACTTTTTTTTATCACAAAAAATTGTTATTGTCATGTTTATTGACAATTCGGCTAAGTATATTTTAAGTTTGTAACCAAGAAATGGGATACTACATTAGAAAACTGGTGCCATTCTCCTTAAGAGCATTCAGAGTAGCATGCTTCATCAATTATATTTAATACTCTGTGGTAGTAACATGGTTGCAACTGACAAGCTGTAAGTTGCTGATTTAAATAACCAGGTATGCAGACTCCATACATCTACAGTAGTGATGCCAAAAATATCGATATTTCAAGTATAGATACTTTCCCTTCAATATCGATATCAATTTGAAATTGCAAATTGGAAATTGAATATGGGAATTTAAGTTTTTATGAAATGAAAACTGTTCTGTATTTTGTCAATCGTCAGTTTTAATTTTTGAATCGTGAATGAAAAATGATAATATTTAGCGTCTTTTTTCCAAATCCTACTTCCTCTGCCTATTTTTTCAAATTTATCGCTAAATAGATGTATGAATGGCACATTCTAAAAAATATTGATATTCTCGCATAAATATCGATACTATATCGATACGAAAAAATATAGATATTTGGCATTACTAATCTACAGTTTCAAAAAAAGATTTCAGAAGATGAAGACCTTGACTGGGCTCGCTGTTCAATTAAATTTCTAGTTTTCTATTTGAATGAAATGAGTATATATTCCTGATTCTGGGACTTATTTCAATATCGTCTTTCATTTTAAAATTTCATTTAAGAATTAACAGTTTTTTTTGCTCGTTTGTACCTATTCTTATTTTAATCATTTAATTAAGTCCAATGTTGTACCTTACTCGTTGGACTTCCATAAAAAAATAAAATATTGACTTAAGATACTGGCTTTGATCATACAGGCATATGAATACTAGTGTTGCATAAACTATCTAGTTTTTTTCAGAAATAACTATCGATAGGAAAAAATATCAATATTATGCATCATTATACTCTGTCTACACCAAGATGTACATGACGTCACAAACCATATACATACTTGTCTGATTGAAGCGTCATGTTTTTTTGCTCCTCAAAATGATGATTGACATTGAATCAGAATGTGAATCTATACCTTCTTTTCTTCTCACAACTAACAGCATCACCTATTGTTGATTACGACGTCAGTTATATCTTAGCGTGGACCATGGACAGAGAATAATTATGAATTTAGTTGTCTGCAATAGACTATAATGGCTAATGATTAATGATGCATAAATTATTGATATTATCGATAGGAAAAAAATATCGATAATACGCATCATTGATGAATACCAAGTTGCTCTGTATCACCAATGTTAATCGTGTATGTTATCATTTTTATTACCGACTGCGTCAGAAGGAGGTATTGTGTTTGACTCTGTTCTTGGCAATCTAACAAAATTTTGTGCCACTCTAGAGCATTCAATATTCATCGTAAAAATATGAAATAGGTCTCAAAAAATTTGTATTTTCAAGGTGAGTAACACTGGCCAAAAAAATTGAAAAATTCCCCATACCAGATCCACAATTTTCATTCAAAATTTGGTGATTTTTTCAACATAAAAAGCAACATAACCAATCACAATCCAAGATTCAACATATAAAAAAATAACGCATGCTGATTGGGTCTCCCTAAAGTTTTTAAAGTTATATAAATATTTCAAGTGTCACCATTTCTCCCAGTAATATATTAGCATCAGTAGATGTATTATGTAGGATTGACTCATTTAAAGTCTGCTGATATCTACTTAATAATAGTTATAATGAAAAATAATATCAGGAAGGCATATGTTGGAAAACAAACTGTGATTGACTCATTTAAAGTCCGTTTATATATCACCTTCAAAATAAGAATTATAAGAAAAAATGAAAATACCATGTTTTTAAAATTCCCTTAAACCAACCAATCAGGAAGGTGTACTGAAAAATGAACTGTGATTGGCTCATTTAAAGTCCGTTGATATATCTGCTTCAAAATAATAATTATTAAAAAAATAAAAACACCATGTTTCTAGAATTCCCTTAAACCAACCAATCTGGAAGGTGTACTGAAAAATGAACTGTGATTGGCTCATTTAAAGTTCGTTGATATATCTGGTTCAAAATAATATTTATAAGGAAAAATAAAAATACCCTGTTTCCGGAATTCCCTCAAGCTGACCAATCAGGAAGGTGTACTGAAAAATGAACTGTGATTGGCTCACTTATGGTTGTTAATTGATCACTTATATATAATTATATTTCATATCCCATCATAGGTATCAGTTAGCTTTTTATTTCTCTGTGTCTAAGGTCTATATTATGATGGACTGTGTGAGGAGGTATTATACTTGCCAAATTGATGCAAAAGTGCTGAATAAATACACAAAAATATAAGCAAAACTGAGGCGAGGTCTAACTTTTGCTTTCAACAAGAATCATTAATTTAGAGAATATCAGATAAATATGAAAATAACTAAAAAAAATGTATATACCTCTTTTTTACATTCTCTTTATTAACATTTTATAGTTAAAATCAATTTTAAAGATCTAATTAGTTTTCTTAATATTTGATTTAAAGATTCAAATTCACTCATTGACCAATTCCAAAATTTAAAAAAAATTCAAAGTTCCCTTTTGAACAATAATAAAATAGGTATTAATTAAGAAAAAACAATAGGCTGGAAATGAAATTTGCTGTTACATAAATATTGCAACATGACCATGCACCTGTCACTTGAATTTTTTGTATTAGGTATTTCATCATTATCAGAAACTATGAAGGTAAAGACGAATCTTGGAGGATTAAAGTGACGAGAGAAACATGGGCAGATATTAAAGATTCGCACTAAAAAATATTTGCAGCAGAAAAATCGAGAAATAATTAAATTTTTGAAAAAAAAAAATGAAACCGTCATTTAGAAACATAACACGTAATAAGTTTTCTAGGTTTTGTAATAGTAATTTTTTATAAAATTGATTTACAACTAACGCAGTCGCTGGCACAAATATCTTTCAAGTTACATCCATATATACATACATATATATGTGTGTATATATATAAAATGTAAAATTTTTAAATGAAGCAATTAGATTTCATTTTATTACATATTTCTCTGATGCAATTTGTGGTAAATTTCACATAGATTTGATAATATTCTAATACACTGCATTATTACATCTATTTAAAACAGTGGACTACCAATCGTTAAGAATGTTTAAATTACTTATATACCTAATGTGTTAAAAACTCTCCACTCACCTATTGACTGAGTTAGTTGTAAATCAATTTTATAAAAAATTACTATTACAAAACCTAGAAAACTTGTTTTCAACATTTTAGTTCTATTATATTTTATGTTCCTAAATGCAGTCAGTTTCATTTTTTTTTTTTCAAAAATTTAATTATTATAACCCTAATCTGATGAGCAATAAGTTGTTTTTAGTTTATTTTTCTTTCACGAAAATAGATTGCTTATTATTCCTCCTGTGAATTTTAAGTTTATCTGGGATGGAAGAATTTTAAAATCTTTCAACACTGAAAAACTACCAACTGCGCATGCGCAGATACCTTCTCATCCCTCTGAGGGTTTTAAAGGCTGGTAGGGATTCTAGCGTTTGTCTGGGTATCTATACACGTACCCAAATGATCGAAGCTGATTAATTTCCACTCTCTGACATTCTGTGTAACAAATACTGAACATGCAAATAAATAAAATGCCGCAAATACAGTGATATTTCTTCGAAATTCGTTACAATAAGTACGTTACTTTTTAAAATTATTTTCCAAATTGAAAAAAAAAAAAAAAAAATTGTGTAACATAAGTAACGGCTTTACACTATGGGTAAAATATAGTACATTCTCTAAGAGATAATAATTTATTATTTTTCTCGCATTTATCATAACTTTGTTCTCTTTAGCACTATATAAGATTCCAGAAAGTTTTCATTAAAAAAAGAAACAAAAACATAATTCTTTGCGTACCCAAAAATACAAGCGCTAACCTTAACAATAACAAATATTTTTTTTCAGTTTTTTTCAGTTTTTTTTTTCTTACTCATTGTCGTCGACTAGGATTCACATAATCCTTTAAATTCCAATAATATTTTATTACAAGGGAAAAAAATGTTGAAAAATAATAAAATAAAAATAAAAAAAATGAAGGAAAAAAAAAGAGAAAACAAAACGAGAAAAAACAATTTACAAAGGACTTCGCTTGAAAATTTTATTATCAAAATTGAAGCTTATTAATGCTAAAAAGAGAAGAAGAAAAAAACAATATTTATTCTATCACTTTTTTGTTTTTCTAAAACGTTACGCGAGCGTATTTTATCTAAAAGAAAAAAAAATTACAAATGTGATAAATTACAAGCAAACATGATTTTTTTTTTTTAATTTTTACTTTTAAATAATATAAAATACATAAGACGACATTAAATTAAATAAATAAAGAGTTAAATGCGTACTATCTTTTTATATATATATATATATGTAAACTGTTGTATGTACAAGAGTAAAATGAAGAAGGAAGAAAAAGAAATTATGAAATTCGAATCGAATTCTTATATAATTATGATACAATGATTCGATAACTAAATATTAAAAGAAAGAGAGGGAGGGAGAGGAGGGACATGTACGAGGAAGAAACAGAGATAAATTGGGAGAAAACTGGGTTTGGTGGTATTGAAAATTTAGAATTTCTGATGTATCTCTCTCACGTTCACTGAATAGTTAGTTTCATAAACTTATTAAGTAGCTGTAAATAATACAGAGCTTTTGTAGTAATTCGTCGATCGAGAATCTGGAAGCAGACAAAAGAAAAAAAACACGCTTAAAACTTTATTGTCAAAATTGAGGGAAGGGGACGATAAGTGGGAACGGAGTCAATTTTTTTGTCGATTACAGCCCCCACTTCTTTTTCAAGCTGACTATGCCAATGTGAGGCTCAAATGAGAAACTACATCCTTTTTTGTAGAATAATGTCGATAGGTAAATATGACAATTTCGATCATGTCAATTTTAAATCGATTCAAAATTGAGGCAAAAAAATTGGCGGTGATGTTAAGTCAACTTGGGAAAACGATGAGTAAGTAAATTACGTCGAATAGGCGTCGAATCGAAAGTCCGCAACATTCATACATTTTGCTCAAGTCAGTTTTACGTTGTTTTACACAAAAAATCATCATAAGAAATGTCAAATTTTTGGGTCGATTTCAGATTATTTCAAATTTCTTCAATTTCACGTCGAAACGTGAATAAATTGACTTAATCAGGGAGCGAAATTCTACGATAAATCGATACTAATCAATGCACCAATATTGTAATTCAGATTGAATTATCAATACGCCACAACAAAAAAAGTTTGAAAAATATATTCAATTTAGATCTTGTATGTATAGCCTTGGCTCCGTGAGACGAAGTTTGAATTTTATAAGGTCGAGATTCAGGAGTTTGTGAAATTGCAATTTTAAGCACATTTTAAAACAATATGTTTGTTGCTACGATACACAAAAATGGGATAGGTTAAGTAGATATCTAATATACCATGACTATGATACCTAGTTCTGTTTCAGTCCTAAAAAGTAAAAAGTAAAAACAGAATCGAGTAGTGGCGTAGCCACAGGAATTAGGGGGATAAATTCCCCTTTCGGAATTTTTCAAAGCAGAATTTCACAGAGTGAGATCATTGTGGTTTTTAATTTCACGACAAATGATGACAATTTTTGTATGAAAGTCAAAAATTCATATCCCAAAATACGCAAACAATTTTTTTACTCGATCCTCGCCAAATTATTTTTTCAATCTATGAATTCTCCTCTATTTCTAGATGAATCCTGCATATGGTCCTGGCTTGGAAGGTGAAGGTAACACTTTTTAATTCAAATTTTTTGATCCACTCAGATAAATTCGTCGCTGGGGTTGCGTGGAAAGGGGAGAAATTTTTTTTCATCAAATCCCTCCTTAAGAAAATTCTGGCTACGCCACTGGAATCCAGTAACACCCAACTAAATTTATGTAATTTGTTGAATGTTTTGCCTCGAAATGCGAAATTTTTGCATAATATTTTGACATTTTCTCGACTTAAATATGGCATTTTTAACCGACTTTAAGAAAAGGAGGAGGTTATCAATTCGATCCGTATGTATGGTTTTTTTTTTTTCATGTTTGTTCCAACATAATTTCTCAACCTGGACACCGATTTTGATGAACTTTTTTTTAATGATAAGAGGATAATCCAACGGTGATTTCGTTCAATGTTTATTGGAATCGATGCGGTAGTTTTGGAGTTATCTTTAAATAAAGAAACTGTTTGTTAGTTTTAAAGTAATATTGACGCTAATGCTAGAAACGAAAAATCATTGAAAAAAGTTTTTCTCAAAAAATAGAACTGACTTTAAACAAAATATACACTAAAAAGAGATAAATAATTCTTTCAAAATTTCTCCAGCAAGATTTACGTCAAGGGACTGAAATTATTGAAGTCGGCTCTCTTTTCCATTGCCATTTAAGCTTTATACCTGCGTCAATTCCTTCCAATTTTATGACAAAACTTTTTAATTAGCACAAACTTCAATAATTCCAGTCTCTAAACCTAAATCATGCTGGAGAAATTTTAAAAAAATTATTTTTTTTTGTGAATTTTTTTTATGTTATCTTTAGATTGAAAAATTAATTAATTTTCGGTTGAATATTTTGAAACATGAATAATTGGGAAGTCTGCAGACAACTGTAAGAAAACGCTCCCTTTTTGTCGCGGAACATCGATTCTTTTCAAGTGACAATGATTTATCAGGAGATATGGACACATGCGACTATACAGAACAATTCGTAGAAGGTATTATACACTGTAGCTTAACTTTAGGTGAGTTTTGTAATTTTGTAACTGAGAAAGTTTTTCTTCCTTATAATTATGATAATTATTCGAAAAAAGGGGAAACTGAGAAAAAGGAGACTATACTTAAACAATCGCGAGTGGTATATTTATGAATGTATGTGGAAACAGAAAGGCGTAACAACTGATTGTTCCACTTTTATAAATCCCAAGATAGAGCTGCAGGGCCGGCAACTTTTCATTTTCCCATGTGTAGCAAAAAAAAAATTTTTTTTGTACAAGTTTTGCACAGAATAAAGAGTAATTGTGTGTAAACGTAATTATTTCTCATGTGTAGCAAAAACTACTTGGGAATTTCTCATGTGTAGCGATCGCTACACACGCTATGCAAAACTTGCCGGCCATGTAGAGCTGTACTTTACAGTCGTATTTAAAAAAAAAAACAAACAAACCTCATTTATAATGATTATAAATATGCATTTTGAAAAGTGGTGGGACCTTGGCATTTGTCAAGTCACTTTGTTGCAACCAAAACATTGGCAAGTAATATTGTGAAGTAATTTTGACGAATTAATTTCAGCCAGCTTGTACATTTATTATATATTATATTATTATACATAGTGTGGAATACCTTGTCGTGAGAGATATTCTCACCAGAAGGAAATTCAACAGAATTTAAGCGTGTTCAGCCACTTCTTACACAAGTACGGGTAAGCCAAAACCAAGGCGAACACTGGTAATTTTAGAGCCAGTTTGGGTGGTTTATATACGGCTTATTTGCACACACACAAACACACGTACGTAAGATAATACGTACGTCGGTGAGGGCAGCCAGGTCGCATTATCCCCTATCATGATAAGAGATGGCTGGCCGTTTTGTGTACGGATCGTGACATTGTTTGGTGATGTCACAATTTGGTACTCGTACATTACCTGCATGTACTTGCAGGTAATTACGATCGAACGTATTTTGTGTAGTTTAACGTCACGAAGACAATTATTAGCCTGCCCTTTGGGGCGGCAACTGTCGTCAAGGGGTCCGAGCCCCTTTACTTCATACCGTTGAGTCCCCACACATAGTTATGAATTTCTAATATATTTTAAATTCAGTATCAAAATTTGAAATTCATTAATAACATTCTGTAACAGAACTATCGGAGGCTGAAATCTAATTATTAATTACCCAGAACTTAAATAGAGATTCAGTATGAGACATCTCCTATCCATTATATTTAGCATAATCAAATAATTTGATGATACTGAGATGACAGATTTGAATAATATGTTTGCTTCAGGGAAAATTTTTGTCACTAGCTGTTATTATACTTACTACACATGGATAGATTATTTCTGCTCAACAAGCAGTAGCAGCCCGAGCTAATTGTACGCCAGTGGCTCCACAATATTTTTGTGCCACTCATGCATTGAGACACCCCTTAAAATTTTTTTGAACAATCTCAGAATAAATATATAGTATAATGAATTTAAACTTTTTAATCTGGAAGTATCAGGTTCGAACACCATCAGCACTTGAATTTTTTTATTGTAAAAGCGTATTTAAAAAAATTCATTTTTAACGTTAATTATTTGCGCCATTTTGGCGCTCCTTTTCCAAATGAGAGTGGCTCTAGCCATAGAAACACGCTGTTGGGCCACCTCTGTCAACAAGTTTTCTCAAACTTGAGTCCTATCTAGATAATATTCTATCATCCAAAATACTAATATGATGAGGCAATACTACCATGATAGGTGGATTTCCATCATATTTTTTGGGGGTGCTAGGGAAAAAAGTTTTTTACCTGCTCGTGATGTTTTGGTTTGATCAAATTTCTTTAGAGGTCAAAAAGTTTTTTCTCACTCAATTCACTTACAATTCAACTCAAATAATATTATTTAATAACAAGTTGACTTGATAAATGAAATGGAAAAGCAAGAGTGAACCACAGTGGTAATGAAAGGAAATTACTGCCTATGAGTGATGAGAAACTTATCAAAAAAACAAGGCTAACTTTACTATCCAGCAGTGAAGTGAAAATCACTACTCGCAGAAATTGATATTGGAGGAACCAATTTTTGAAAAAAGAATTTTGTAGGGTTGACTTTTAAATTTCTTATTTCCTAAGATATATTTTTTCATAAATTTGAGATTGTTTTTATCATTTTTTCTCTTCATAGTTCAATAAGTAGAGGTGGCTTTGGAAGAACTAATCAATAATATTTTAACTTTCTACAGAGTTGACACTAAGGCGAGTTATTCCACTGTTGCTAGATGAATGCATCAATTGAAGGGAAATAACAATCAAATGTAGCAGAATATCTTCCCTCGGTGTCACTTGGAGTGATTTTCCTTTTTGGAAAATAAAATAAACCTGCTGTTGGATGTTAAGGTATGTAACATTTTTCTGTCTATTTCAATAATTCTTCATAGAGTATGCTGCGTGGGAATTGCCATGGAGAATAAAAAAAAGGAGACTTGAGACTTTTTCTTAAATTTTGTCAGGGAAAAACACACACTCACGGAGGTGGATTTTACCTCTAGGACAAAAAAGGGGCTCTTTGTTAGGGCCTACAATCAATGAAGCATTAATTTTAATCAAAAAATTAGTGGGATAAGAATATATTATGATTTTAGAGTGAATAATAGGTTGTTATATGGAAGGAGAAAGTTCCATGGCATTTTTCAAAGCTATTCCAGAAAAATAACTCACTTGATGAAGCTATTCCTTCAAAATTATCCAATCTTTGTGCGTTCCTATCATCGCCCCAGTCCCATAAGGGTTTGATAATCACGGTTCTACTTTACATATTTCTCTCAGTATTATAAATGCCAACAAGTTAGTGACAAAGTTTTTTAATGATAATTAGTTATATATCTATTCATTTATTTATTTTTTGCCATATCATCGAGGCATATATGGCGTGATGAAAGTAGCCAGTTTCAGAACTCTTACTTTTCCCACTCTTTAATTTCTTTTATTCACCGTTTAATTTTTTTTCTATACCTAATTCGAACCTCAGTTTATCCCACATCTTTAAATGTCTCACTTATTTTATTCCAATTAATTACTTTTTTTTTCCAAAATTCTCTTTGGCCTCTATGAGGATTTGACTCAGAAATCCGCAAGATTATTACCCCTGGCCCAAATACAGCATTCCTTACAGTTATTGAAGAAAATATTCTATGCAGCTCGGCAGGAGTGAGCAATTTATCAACACGTGCGATTACTTCGTGCTTGAAAACACTGCACTCGTTGAGACACAGCTTACTTTCCTCCCTAGTTGCGTAATATACTATTCCAACCCCATTGTCGAAATATTGGTTTTACTTTATGCAACGCAATAATTTAAAAAAAAAAAAGTTGTTTTGTGGTATGGTTGCACCATCTTCCCAGTGCACATTCACAAATTGGAAACTTCGCAACTTACGTGAAATAAGATACCTATGTCTTTCATGCTGTCACTCTGTTCAATTTTATGATCGAGTCGATCATCAATAATTTGAATATTGGCTCTTTCTTACCTTGTAGTGGTGACTTAGAACCGGACCTATCCGATCTGGACGCATGCTGAGCACTTTGCTGCGCCGCTTGCTGTTGTCTGGCTTTGAGTTCTAACTCTTGGGTAATTTCTGCTACAAATGCAAGAAAAAAAAAAAAAGAAAAAAAAGAACAAATCCAGAATAAGTACCGAAGTTAAATATGAAGAGGAGTAGAAAGATAAAAATATATATATATATATATAAACCAAAACATAAAACAAGAGTCGAAAGCATCTAATTTTGTATAGCCTGTGGCTGTTCTTCTAGCCACTACAATTTTCTCTTTTAACTTTTACAAATGCGTAGCATTTTGCATAAAAAAAAAAAAAAAAAAAAAAAAGTACAGAGAGAATGAGAGAAAAAAGTATTTCCAGAGTGTAACGAAGGAGAAAGAAGTGTTGCCGGATTTTTAAACAAAAAACCTATTACTCACTCGATGGTAAATAAAACCCTCTCGTTTCCGCCGCTTTGAATTTATAGTTTTGACTTTACCACCCCGCTCTCAACTCATTCTGTTTCTGTCTGCGTCACTAAACTGCTAGGCCTCATTTTTTTTTTTTTTTTACACTTTAAATCGAATTTCCAATAACAACTTCAACGACGATGACAATAATGACGACGACGACGACGACGACGATTTACATAAATATTAAACGTTCAGCCCGGCTTATTACCTCTCTCTTTATTGTGTTTCTTTTATTTTTGTTTTTTTTTTTTTTTTGTTTTTTTCTTTCTTTCTTTCTTTATTTCATCCCCGATGCTACGTCTCTGTTTCTCTATCGGAGCTCGCTTGCGTATAAACGCGAATACAATTTAACGTTTTCCATTTGTACGCCCACCTATTTTACGAATGTTAACTTTTACGATCGTTATGCTGCAAAGCTCGCCCGTACAACATTTTGGATTATTGCAAAAAATGACTTTTTGGTTAGAGGCAAATACGATTTAGGCGCGGTACTTTGTAAGTATGGTAATCGGCGAATAATTTTTGGTTAAAGAGGAAGAGAGATACGCGCGTATGTAGAACTAGCGGAAATAGGGGATTGAGCAGTGAAAATAAGACTTCAAAGGGTAAGAGGGTGTGTTTTGCAATTTGTTGACACCTAATTTTGCTAATAATACATGAAACATTTTGCTTTTTGCACGAAGTGCCACTTACGTGTAGACACGCACTTAACATTCACAAACTTTGATGCAATTAGAATTTCAAGTCCTCTGCTGCGTTAATGTCGTAGGGTAATAAAACGCGGGTGAGTTTCTAGCCAAGTGGAGGTAAAACTGAAATTATACCTACGATTTAAACGGACGAACGATGAACGTCGCACGATTCTACTACGATGACGTGCAGTTCCAGAAAATTAGAGTGAAACGAAGTTACCAAAAACCCTGTCAATATTGTAGTGTGTGGGAACTAACCTGCCTTTTTTTTCATTATTTTCTTTTGTTTCTTGCCCTTATATGATAAATGGAATTATTAATGCTGACCACCAAGAACTCCGATCACCATCTTATTTCTGTTGCCTAAGGCTCGTCTGTTTTAAATTCGTCTTTTCGTCACTTATCTTTTGGATGCCATGTTTGGTACAATGACTTCTTTTCCAAATTTCATTTCAAAAATTTACCTTCTAAATTCAATTCTTTTTGAAGTCTCTTGATTAAATCGTGGTCCTAGTTTGTGGTTCTTGCCTTTTAAGTATGTCTGCACCTCCGTTCTTCATGTATAATTTCAAGAGCAATTATCATTTTTTTGCATTCTTTATTAATATTAAAGTTAGTCATACACGCGCACTTTTTTCTGTTTGCATGTTTTCTTTTCAATATAATAATAATGTCTTCTAAAATGTGTTAATCCTTTAATTGAGACTTTTGTCATGTAAGTAATGTGTGTAAGTGAATTTGTGCGGACTCGATCACCATTTAATTTGATTATTTTGGTCATCAAATACAACATATGTCTTTACTCAACTTGCACTCTTTTGACCTCCTCTTTTGATCATTATTACCACAATGTGTCTGTGCTTTCTATCTGGACTTTTGTACACTACGATACCATTAAAGAATTAATTGATATAAATCTGTATAGTGGCATTAGGTTCCGAAAAATCAGGACACATTAATACATATTGGGCAAGTAGAGGCCAATAGTGACGTGAAGTTCTAGAAAACCTGGGAACTCATCGAATAATTGATTTATGATGTGAAACTATCTGGAAAAATCATCAAATGTTGCATCATCAGAGGTCAATAAGACATTAAGTTCGAGAAAATCTGGATATATTATTAAATATTGCTGAGTGTAAGTCAACAATGATAAGAAGTTTCAAAAAACGAAGACATAATTAAAAATAATGTACGTATACAAATGAAAGAAAATACAATCCTAAAGTTCCAGAAAATACGGTATATATTACCACAAACTGAACAGGGTGTCGGTCAATAGGGATGGGGAGTTTCAAAAAATCAAAACCTATTTTCAAATACAGTAGAAATTGGCTACAACAAACTGTACTGAACCGGCACTTTTGTACGTTGTAGCTGGTGTTTCTTATACCTAGTCATGACATTTTTGCTACAAAAAAGAAAACAATGGTTGAAAATGAATAATTTTTCTTTAATAGCTAACCATATTTGTGTACGAAATTGATTACACTTTGATGATACTGACACTAGAATTTAAAAAATGAATTTAAATACAAATAAGTTTATCAAAAATGAATTTTTAAAGATACTGTTTTATTAAGGATACAATGATGTATGAAATTTAGGGAGCGCATAAACACCAGAAACATATGGTAGCGATGAAACTTTTAAAATGATTTTATCATATCATATCGATATTTCCAATATAATTAATATTTTTTGATATTTTCTAATCTTTGATTAATTTATTCATTTTTTGGTTATTTCGAGAAAACAAGGTTATTTTCACCTCACATTTACACCATCAATCAATAAATGATTCACTGCGACGATTCAGTAATAGCTTTGAATATTTTCATTTTCATTTTGCAGCATTTCACAAAGCCTTATGAGAAATAATGTAGGTAGAATAGAAATATTTTAATTTGTGAATAAACGTAAGAAGGAAAGTATTTTAATATTACCAATACATTTTTAGCTGGTTAATAATGGTCCTATCAAGTTCTAGAGGGTGATAAGGGCATGTAAGTAATGTATTGTTAAATATTGAAAATATCTAAAAATATCGTATCATATCGATATTCAAAAATTCAATATTGTTTCATCACTAACATATAGCTATAGAGATGTCCGATACCCAGTGAAAAATACGTAAAAAATAGAATGTTGATAAAACATTTCGAATTCCAATATTTGTTCTTGCACATATGTCGTAGCTTGATAGAGTGTGTGTATTAGTACAGAGATGTCTGTTTTCATAACAAAATATGCGCATCTTTGGATGCATCGAATGTATAAATTAAATTGCTTCTTTTCTATCTTTTACACATTTTTAAACCACAGAGCATATGGAACGTTGGACATCTCTTTAGCTGTATGTCTGTGACCTAACATATGCAGTGACAGACACATACACACAATATGCTGATTTCAACCCTAAACAAAACAAACACGGTGGTTCTCCTCAGTATTACACTTTTGTTCTAGATTCAGTCATCCTGTAAAGTCTAAATTCACAACCTTTGAATGAAGTAACAAGCTACATTGTGACACGATGTAGCAAAAGGGTTTTTGCTTTATTGGTGTGATTTTATTTTTGTTTCTTTACCAGCATCAAGTCAATTTTTATGGAATTCTTTTCTTTTTCTTGAGTTGGTTACTTTAACTATCTTTGTAATGGACTTCCGGAACTCATGAAAAATGCGTCTGAGCATCAATTATTAGATTGATATATTAGTTAGATCAATCAGCAAATATCACATTAAAATTTAATGGAAAACACGAACAAATGGTCGCAGACAATGACACCTAGTATCTAATGAATAAATTTTATTTTCACAGTTGAAAAACGAAACATAGAACAGACCGAAGAAAAATAACAAACTTGGCGATTGTAAAAGAGTTTTACTACACTTCGTGTAAAAACCCCCAAAATGAATAACCACTGTACTTAGTAAGTTAGATAAAAGGGTATAAAAATTTAATGGGTGTTCAGCTTGAAAAAATTGCCAATAAGAGTTGTTTTTTATTCAGTGACGAGGGAAACTATCAATTGACACATCTGACATCATGATGGAATTATTTTCATCGATTGTAGTTTCACTGTTTTTCTTTATTGTAGAAATGATAGAGCGGGCTGTAGAAAACTCTGCAGCAGTTATTGAGTCGCTTTTCCCATTTTCAAGTTGACACACATTCGCAAAATTTTCTTCGATCAGAATTATTTGCTGCTCCACCATCATACACTGGTCATTTAGAACTGATGATTAATTCTGTAGTTTGTTTTCGTACAGTTATTTATTTATTTTTTCTATTTCACATACCACATCTTGAAGAAACAAGAAAAATTGTCGAACCTAGAACGCAATTTGTTACAGCCACTTCTACACTCCCTTATTTAAAATAAAGTCTGATCGTTGTAGCAAATAATTCGCAATAATTGGGTCCATAGTAAGTGGTTTTTATGAAGGTAAAGAGTAATGGAGTCTGGTCAGGGCTACTCATTTTATTCCGTATTACCGGCAGTTTGTTTTAGCCGGTGTTGGCTTTAATGATTTCTATTGTATTGTACACAAATAAAGACCAATAGACGTTGAGGCTCTCAATCTGGCGTCGAGTTGAGACATACGCCATTTCGGATCGTACTCTTTGCGAGCACCATTTTGTTTATCCGTTGAACGTGCCTATCTTCAGTGGAATGAAATAAGAGGTGCTTGGAAAAAGTACGATCCAAAATGGCGTATGTGTCAACCCGTACTGTGATTATGGTTCTCTAGTGACACAAGATTAGAAAAAACGAAGCCATATTATTAAATAATTGATTTCTTAATTGATTAATTTAGGCTTACGGTGACACAAGGTTTTAAAATTTCGCAATATATTATCAAAAAGTTGTCTAAATGAAGGTCAATAGTGACACATGGTTTCGAAAATTCTGGTCGAATAAAATAATTGATCGATTTAGACTATAATGATTCACAGTTCCAAAACAATTAAGTTACATCATCAAATATTTGAGCAGCTTCTGAATTTATTGGCCAGAGTCGTTCACATTGGCAAATGAATAGCACATGTGTCTCATATAGTAACCAAGAGACGTTGCCAAATTGTCAATAGACTATATTTTACAATTTTAAGTCAGGGATGCAATCAATATTCTAAAAAATGAGAAACTAGAAAAGTTTATCTCCTTAAAAGATAGGTCGAGCATTATTTTCAATGACTACTTACCCTCCTACAGCACTTGAAATTTGTGCGCAAATTAGACGATAGAATTGCAATTGCTTCAAATTCTCAGCATCATTTGTTTTCGTAAGAACCGAGGACATAGCCAAGGGGGCAAAGGGGGCGATTGCCTCTATGACCTTATTTTTATTTTTATTTTGTTTGTCACTTTTAAAATTTGAAAAAAATTTTAGCAATAAAAATGCAACAGCGGGTTCCATAGATGCTAAATTTCTCAAATTTTCTAAATTTTTAAAAGTGACAAACAAAAAAAAACTCATCAAATATTTTCTATTCTCCCTCCATGAAGGAATCCTGGCTACGCCCCTGGTAAGAACTAAAAATTGTAGCAACATTTCGACCTGCTTTCTTCAGATTGTGACCGTTCTGGAGTAACAGTGGGAGAGAATAGTACAAATGCAATATCGACCGGGAAAAAAGGGAAGAGTTGGGAATACAAAGTGGAAATGATTCGTGTAAGTTTTGTCAACAAGTTTCCACAGTGTCGTGTTTTTTCTTTTCTTACTCCCAGAAGAGAAAAAAGAAAAATAAAAGAGGGAAATATGACCCCAAGATTTTCAGATTTCCGTCTGGGCTGTGTTACCGGATTAGCCCTATGTTTCTTTCTCTCTCATTTACAGTTTATCCACGACTTAAATACCGAACCCCCATAAACAGGCTAAATACCGCTGCCCTATATTCGATTGAATTACAAACATTTCACTTCTCATTCCAACATCTCCCCTTTCAGAACGACCATATTTTCTACGTTTCCCTTTCCCATTCGATTTCTGTCCTTTGGAATATGTTCCTTTTGACAAAAATTTTTTTGAATTTTCGATGCAATAATTACGCGTAAGTCTAAGACCGTTTACAGATTACAGCATACTGATTACCACTTCACCTACAATGGTGTAAATCGTTTGTAGGAAGAAAATACAAGGAGAAAAAAAGGGTAACATACATTTCCGAAGTAATAGGTGTGAGAAGATATGAAAATATGTAGGGTTCAACGTGACATAGTGATTTGGTGCTCGGCTTTGCGATCGGAACGTTCCAGGTTTAAGACAAGCCGTCATATTCACGACTCAAAATGGCGGTGTGTTTGGTTTGATTCGAATGGTTGTTCTCACACATGATTGAAAAATTAATGTTGGGCGATCGTTGGCCCCCGGATCTCGACCCTCTTAACACCTATATCAACATTAGATTATCTCCAGACTTCAGATTAAATGGCTACGTTGCCAGAAGCCCAGAAGTCAATTGCAAACAAAAATGAATTAAATGAACACATTTAAAAGCATCAAAGGTGTTTAGAAGTCAACATAATTTTAAACCTTGTTTGGTTCTCTGTACATCCCTCGAGTGTATGTGCTGCAGCCATGGTTAGCATACCTCAAAGTAAATCATTTCCAGTCAGTTTTTCTGGCAAATGTAAAAGGATTACATGAAGCAATAAAGACTTACCACTTGTTCCTGGGAGCCCAATTTATGTGGTGTATCAAATGCAATGTCCTACTGCTGTCTGGCGCATCTCAGTTAATGTTGGCTTCGACAGATGAGAAAATATGTTCGAGGGCAATTTCAAGCGCACATAGGTAACAACTGTAACCAAGGGTGTACTGAAGGGGGTTTGGGGTTATGACACCCCCCAATATTTTCAAAGTCTGCAAACTAGGATACTAGCTGGCAAACTTTATCAAATTTTTTGTTGTTGTTGTTGGCGTATTTTTGAGTATTTTTTTTTCCAAAGTTAAGCAGTGGTTTCATCTATTTTCTCACGTGCATTTGGTGGTAGTGGGGTATATAAGTGTATGTGTGCTGTTGCTGGAGGTTTGGGTGATGTATTATTCCAGGAAATCAAGTATGGTGGTGACTGTCCAACTGGTGGCCAATTTTTTCTTTGTTTCTACTCTGCCTTTGATGCATGGTGTATAAAAAGATTTCTTTAAAAAAGTCTTCCTTACAAGGTGGAGAAGGTGACGATTGAGAGAGGCAGAAATAGAGACAAAATTAGCCATCAATCACCACCATACCTGGAATAATATGTCACTTGAACCACCAATTACCACACACATATACATATACACCACATTTCCACTAAATACATGGGAGAAACTACAAGATGCAACACTGTTGCCTAAATTTGAAGAAAAAAAAACTACCAACAACTACGAATAAAATAAAGTGAAAACCTGCTTAATTAGTTAGATTAAAAATGTGTTTTTAAGAAATACGCTTTTATAATTTGAAGAATAAAATAATAGCGAAAGAGAAAATAAAATTTCTCACTTTTTTCTGACACAGAAAAAAACAAAAATTGAAAAAACAACTGATAAAAAAGGATATAAGTATATATGTGCGTGTGTCGCAACATGTGAAAGCAGTTGGTCATCCGGTGTACTTCAACAAATTGAGTGGGTCGAATAAAAGGGTATAAAAATAGCCAGAACCATCAAACAAATCCCCATACACCCGCTACCAGAGTGCTGCCAGATTGTTTTTTCAAAAATCCGATATCTGGCAGTGATAAGAGAAAATAAAATTCCGGACAAATCCTGATGTGCCAGTTTGCCCCTCATGACCAAAAAAAAAAAATTATTAACAGCGGTTTTTGGTTTTTCCAATGTTTGCTTTATGACTGCATTCAGTAATTCAATAATCAGTTTATTAGTTGTCAATATTATCAATTATCATTCTGTTCTTAAATGAAAGTTTTTTTCTGTAGAAAGGAACAAGTAATTTACATTTTTACTAGACTACTAGTTCCAACTTCAAAATTAATTCTAGTTTCTCCAATAATATTGATATTGATACTGATTTTACTGAAGAGGAAGATGCAGTGGCAGAGGGTAGTAGGCGTGATTAGATATTCTTAGAATTTTAAATAAATAAGATTTTTTTTTTTTTTCTTAAAATAGGCTTCCAAATTTTTTTTAAATTCCAGATTGGAAAAAAAAAATCCGGATTTTGAAGAAATCCGGTCAAATTTCCGGACCTTTTTTCTAAACATCAAAATTTCGGATTTCTCCTGAGAAATCCGGACAACTTTGACTATGGGGGAGGGGGTGTCACACTCGGCACGGATCCTGTGATTCAGCATAGATACGCTGAACCCACCATTTTCGAACAATACCGTATAAAAAAGTCAAAAACTTCTCTGGATATGTGGCGCAGCAGTTGGCATTTTTGCCCGGTACAGCCCCCCTCAAAAAAATTTCTCTCAATTTGCTACCGACTGCGAAGCATAAAATGCTAGTGCACAAAAAAGTACACAACTAATCTGCTAGCTGTAGTCCTGCAACGAAAAGAGTATAGGTTCGCACTACAAACTTTCGTTAAACAACAAAAAATTGGGACGAGGCTTTCCACTGCAGGAAAAATTTCTGAATATATCTACATGAAAAATGACAATGAATTAGTGATGAGTAGTTCGTTCACGAGTTAGTTCTTTTGTACAAATCCTAAGGTCCATTTCTCCGGCCCCCCCATTTCAAATTTTTGGCCTAATTGTGCTCAGTTTGTGCTAATATGTGCCATCAATTTGAGAATTTGTGCTCACCCCCTTCCTTAGATATAAACAAAAGGGTCTGGGTGGGGCTGGAGAAATGCTAGTCCCCCCATTTCGAATTTTGACTCTAAACTTTGTATAGTCATTTATAACAAAATTTTCAGTAGGGTCAAGAAAATTCAAGCCTTCCATTTTAAATAGGAGTTAAATTTTATTACAATTTTTATGACAGTTTGTACCAAATTTTTACCTTGGTACTTTTGAGGGAACTATACTTAACCCATACTTTGCAGTATGTCAGATTTTCTTAATTTGGTATTTTCTGGTTGTTACTAAAAAACTTTGTAAGTACATGTAAATTTTTCCATTGATCACTCTCTATTGACAGTTTTTTCCATTTAAGTTGCTAAATCAAAAATATTATCATAAAAACCTTCTATGTGAATTAAATAGAAAGAAAAAAACAAATTTTTATGGTCATATGTGTATAATTTATTAAGTTGGTATTCATGCTAATTTTGGTTTTATATACTTAATAATTTAGAAAATACATTTGGTGATGTATCATACGATAAAATGTAAAAACTCAATATTAAGCCCCTTTAGGGGCCCATTTGGAGATGAAGAATGGGTCAAATGGAGGAAAGAACACAAAATTTGGACTTGGCGCCTCAAAAACCATATTTTGTGATGTATCACACAATAAAATGTGAAAACTCAATATTAAGCCCCTTTAGGGGCCCATTTGGCGATGAAGAATGGGTCAAATTGAGAAATCAACACAAAATTCTGACTCGGTGCTTCAAAACATATTTGCTGATGTTGTAACAGCCAAAAGAGGTGGTAATGTACCTAATTAGAACCACTTTTGTTGTTACACCATACACGAAATATCACGTACTCGAAAAGCAGTAATACTTCTAAAATAATTCAAGTATTCAAGTTTACTATCCACAAACTATTGTGGACCTTAACGTGTTACAGAGACTCAATAATATTTTAAAACACACGAGTGAGTTTACACCTTTAATAAAATAATAATTTTGTAAAACACAATACATAAATCATTACATTAATACTTATACGTACAATATCACAATCTGTTTGACAAGACTATCTTTTCACTAGATACTTCTGCTAAAGTTGTTCCAGATACTAAGAAGTAACTGTCGATGAACTGTGTCCTCTTCCACTGAATCGAGGGATTATATACTCGTTCAGGGTAAGAGTACGGACATGTCAGATAGGCTAAGTGAGGTAGGGTTTTGTTATTATAGGGTTGTGCTAACTCGTAGAATACTCGAGGGACAGGCACAAATAGGTCATGAATATACAGGTGGTATATCTATATTCATAAAATCAAATAAGTGTAATTTTGTGGATGTTTATAAAGAGTTATAGGATATTTATTGTTGATAAATAACTATGTTTTTTGGTATTTGGAACTGTGTGAACGAATATGTTCGTCATTTTTTAAAATAGACGAAAATATACGTTACAGATGTATCACAAAATAAAATGTTGAAACTCAAAACTGGCCCCCTTTTGCAGCACATTTTGGAATGAAGAATGGGTCAAATGGAGGAAAGAACACCAAATTTGGTCTGGGTGCCTCAAAAAACATATTCAGTGATGTATCACACAATAAAAAGTGGAAACTCAAAATTAACCCTCTTTTGGGGCACATTTTGGGATGAAGAATTGTTCAAATTGAGAAATGAACACCAAATTTGGACTCGGCGCTTCAAAAAACTTATTTTCTAATTTGGTGTTCTTTTCTCAATTTGACCCATTCTTTATCCCCAAATGGACCTCAAAAGGGGGTTAATTTTGAGTTTTCACTTTTTATTGTGTCATACATCACCAATTATGTTTTTTGAAGCGCCGAGTCCAAATTTGGGGTTTGTTTCTCCATTGGACCCATTCTTCATCCTCAAATGGGCCTCTAAAGGGGCTTAATATTGAGTTTTCACATTTTATAGTATGATACATCACAAAATATGGTTTTTGAGGCGCCCAGACTGAATTTGGTGTTCTTTTCTCCATTGGACCTATTCTTCATCCTCAAATGGGCCCCTAAAGGGGCTTAATATTGAGTTTTCACATTTTATTGTGTGATACATCACAAAATATGGTTTTTGAGGCGCCAAGTCCAAATTTTGTGTTCTTTCCTCCATTTGACCCATTCTTCATCTCCAAATGGGCCCCTAAAGGGGCTTAATATTGAGTTTTTACATTTTATCGTATGATACATCACCAAATGTATTTTCTAAATTATTAAGTATATAAAACCAAAATTAGCATGAATACCAACTTAATAAATTATACACATATGACCATAAAAATTTGTTTTTTTCTTTCTATTTAATTCACATAGAAGGTTTTTATGATAATATTTTTGATTTGGCAACTTAAATGGAAAAAACTGTCAATAGAGAGTGATCAATGGAAAAATTTACATGTACTTACAAAGTTTTTTAGTAACAACCAGAAAATACCAAATTAAGAAAATCTGACATACTGCAAGTATGGGTTAAGTATAGTTCCCTCAAAAGTACCAAGGTAAAAATTTGGTACAAACTGTCATAAAAATTGTAATAAAATTTAACTCCTATTTAAAATGGAAGGCTTGAATTTTCTTGACCCTACTGAAAATTTTGTTATAAATGACTATTATTTAGGCTACAGCAGAAATGGGTAATTGTTATTAGTTGCTTGAAATTGCAACTTTAAAATTTCAAAAAAGAAAGTTGGCACAAATAAGCACAATTTAAGATAAAATAATGGGAAATGTTTCAGCTCAAAATTCCAAAAAGGGGGGTGCTAAGACAAAACCTTCCTCACCCCTTATTTCAGTTAATAATTGAGCACAAATTATAAAATGGTTGGCACAAATCAGCACAAATTGAGCACAATCAGTTTGCAAAATTTCAAGTCAAAATGTGAAGTGGGTGGGGCTGCATTTCCCCAGCCCCACCCAAATTTGTTTTGCAAATAACTAAAGATTTGAATGTACAGGAATTATAAGCTTGTTGGCACAATTAAGCACAAATCAATAAAATAAATTAAAAAAAAAATTTTAAGGATACGCTTTTATTTAACTTAACACTCTAAAAAGTAGAAAAATAATTTTTCATGACCTACTTAACTTATTTATTCTTGTAACACAAAATAAAAGCGTGATTTTGGGTCAAAATTCAAAATGGGGGGCTGAGGGGAGACATAAAACCACAAATATTTTTGAAAGGGAATGAGTATAAAATTTTTAATTTGCAGCACAAATTAGCACAAATTAGCACAAATTAAGCACAATTAGCATTCAAAGTTTCAACTCAAAATTCAAAATGGGGGGCTGACACATAAATTTCTGAGGCCCCTATATTTGAAAATAAATTCTAAAATTAACGGCACAAATTAACACAAATGAAGCACAATTAGCATACAAAGTTTAGATTCAAAATTTGAAATGGGGGCTAGCATTTCTCCAGCCCCACCCAGACTCTTTTGTTTATATCTAAGGAAGGTGGTGAGCACAAATTCTAAAATTGATGGCACATATTAGCACAAACTGAACACAATTAGGCCAAAAATTTTCAGGTTAAAATTTGAAATGGGGGGGCCGGAGAAATGGACCTCGAATCCTAGAAGTGAAATAATCGATCATTTAGTTCACTTCTAAATGAACTAGTTCATTAGTTCTTTCTTTTTTGATAGTTCTCAGTTCTTATCAGTCTACTCTACTCGATCAGTTGATCAAACTGAAGTTGAAGTAACTAGCAGTCGATGAGTGTGTCAAACAATTAAGCAATAGTTCTAGCATGAATTTATGAATACAAGTCGATCATAATAACATACAATAAATCAGTTGATTTAAATGATATGAGCTAATCATGAATCAGCTGATTGAAGTGATCGAGTTGAAAAATTTTCTGAACTACTGAACTAATTGAACTAGTTCAAGCTGAACTAGTTCACTTTGGTGAAGCAGACTCAATGAACTAAATCCGCAAAATGAACTAAAATTCCCAACTCTAGAATGAATAGCGAATACCTGGACCCCCTCGATGAATCTCCTTTTTTGTTGTCGTTCCTTCAACGTCAAATGAACATTCAAAAACAAAACACACTTTGATTATGTATGCAAAGTGAGCTCTTTTTTCTCTCTGTTTCATTGAAAATCACACACACACACACACACACACACACACACACACGAATCCAGTAATCACAATTTATTCTCACCATACTGTCACACGTTCATTCGCAGATTAAAGTCTACGCTATTATCTTTCCTTGCCTCAGCAGTGCAACACTATAAGCAGGAAATAAAGAACAAGCAATCTTGTCGTTCTACGTTTTTTCCTTTTTCCTTCTTGCTGCAGTAATTTTTTTTTTCTTCTCAACAGTTTCGGGGATTAGGTTGTAACTCTGACACGGTTTTAAGTTCTCATAACCGTTCGGGTGTGTAACGACTTCATGACGACGAAGAAGAAGGAAAAAATATATATTGATGATGATAATCGGAGAAGAATAGTATATAAAAAAAGGATGAGATATTTTCGCAGGCGAAAAGAAACGTGCAAAAAAACTAAAATAGAAAAAAAAAATAAAGGGGTTTGTACGCAACATTTTAAATGTGAAAAAATACGAACGCGTACACGAAAAAGAATAAGGAAGAATGAATGAAGGAAAAAAAAACAAAAAAACTTCAATTTAAATAAAAAACACTGCTGCAAGATGATCAAATTTAAATATCGAAGAAAACGGGGCGAGAAAATACATTTCGGATTACATTTTAAAATCTTGGTCTGCTTTCTTTTACTACGAGTATATATACATATATATAAGCCTACAACTATACATATATAGTATACGTGTAGGTACGTTTTCACCCTTCTTTTACAATTTTAAAATAAGAATATAGGCTGTATAACTTCTCGATGAAAAGAAAATAAACGGCGTAGATACAAACATAAACGTACAAATTGAGCTGCTTATATAAGATCTGTGCAAATATCCTTCTATTTGTGGATGCGAAATATCTGGTGACAGCTTAAAACATGTTTTTTTTTTTTTTTTTAATAATTTGCCAAGGGATGAAATTGGATTATTCTACGTCGGTCGGCGGATTGGTACGATTATTCGAAAGCTGAATCAAAGAATGTTAAAGAATTTTCAGGTTTTAACGAGCTGGTCACGACCTTTGACTATATACATACTGGACTGCTAATACTGATAAAAAGCTGTCTTCAAAACAAACAGGCGTATCCCTGTTCAAAATGTTAGTTCATTATCAAATTTATTAATACTTATTGTCTTTTCATTTGACTAGGTCTCTTCTTACCACAATTATTGCTTTTAATTACCAATTAAATCGGTAATGTTGTAGTTTTATAAAATTCAGAAGTTCAAAAATTTCAGTTAAATCAATTTAAAATTTGATTTATTGATGCATAAAAATAATATTTTTTGTTGCTGTATGACGAATGTTTTTATCTACTTGCGAAATATTCTTACAAATATGTCTAATTGTAATTTTTACTTAGAAATTTGTAATTAATTCGGTTAAATGCGGATCAGGTAGCTCTATGTTTTTAAACAGCAAACCAGTAAACTAACATTTTGAACGGGGATATGGGTGTCTGACTCAACTTCACCGGTTGTTCATTAAACTCTGTGTTATTCTTATCTAGTGTTGTGCGGAATCGATTATTTTGAAATAATCGATTCACCGATTCGATGTTGTGATTAATCGATTTTCTCGATTAATTGGACATGATAATAATCGATTAATCGATTAATCGGCCAAAAATGATGTAAAAAAGCAAATTTTCAGACATTTCTGAGAATATGATTTGAAATAAAGTGCTCTGTAATAATGTCAACGAGAAAGATCAACAACTGAAATCGCACCTTGAAACCATCAGCAAACTGAGCCCATCAAGTGACTGTAGAACTTTCTGTAGAAGAGTAAAACACATGAGGAGACATACGGGTCAGTTGACCAACATCCACAAACTTGGAATAGATTGAATGGGAAAATGTGATATCAACTGGAAGAATATACCTCTACTAATTTTCTTAAGAATTCTACATTTCCATTTTACTCGGTAGTTCAGAATTTTTATTCTTCAGGTGTTCGAAAACAAAATCTAGCACTTGATATCAGGCTTTGCAAATTCCTCTCTCATAGTTACTGAAATTATTAAACTGATCATTATATAGTGCGACTAGAAAGTACGTAGGTGAAAACAAAAAAAATTGTCATCGTTCATGTTAATTCTACTGTCTGTGAGACACTCTTGTCACAAATTGCCATTGCTGAGAGGATCGCATCCACTTTGCCTCCTAATTGAACAAATTCCAACTTTTTTCGTTAATTTTCCTTTTTTTATAAACCACTAAAATAGCCAGCATACGCAATTCTCTTCATTTTGATACCCATCTTTAAATTTTGAGACGATTAATCGATTCGTAAAGGAGGAATCAATTATTTAGCGATTAATCGGGCAACGGAAAATAATCGATTATTCCGATTAATTTTCGCCGATTAATCAATTTTTCGATTAATCGATTAGTAATCGCCCAACACTATTCTTATCAGTATTAGCAGTCCAGTATGTATATAGTCAAAGGTAACAACAAGGCCTACCTGTCTTCATCTGCAGTGTTCTACTCAATTTTAGATTGTCAGCAAGTGGACGAGAAATAGGACGAATGGAAAAAATATCTTATCTCAACACATACGCCAAAAAAAGGTTACTATTATATCGATTATGATTAGCAAAATACGAGATTTCCAAAGCAATCTGGAACATCGAAAATGGTTTTAATTTCTTCGCCAAGTGTAGAAACAATGAAGAAATGAGTTTTTTTCTCAACTGTTCGTTGTTTATTTTTTCACAGCACCGTTTACAGGTACGCAAGTTGCAAAATGTCACAATGAAAAAGGGCCATTTCACATAGTGATGCTTACACAAACAACCGAGTTTGTTTCTAGATAATATTCAATTATATCTAAAATTCTATTCGTGAATGAGGTTTACTGTTTCAACGAATAAATAATAACCTCTTTTTAGTGGATTCATTGAAAAACATATCATACTCAATTATAGTTAGCCACTTGTGGACTTTCCTGCGACTCGTTCTGCAACTATGCAACTCATTAACAATCACTCATTTTGCTAACTGGTTGAGTAAAATACTATTTTTTCCACACTAAAATGTGATAATATCGAAATTGGGCCCATTGCAGTAGGAAATGATTAGGAAGAATATTATTCGATGGAAATAACAGTAAACATTTCGATCATCATGAGAAAAACGAGCTTTGAAAATTAGCCGAGTTGTAAAAATTGACTCGAGATAAACATTTAGTGCAGATGGTCGAAGCTGCGATGATGGAATGGTGACCTAAGGACCACTGGAGGAAGAAAAACGGATATTTAAACATTAGGAGCATACATAGACGCTAACCTCTGGATTTAAAGAAATGGAGAAGATAAGATCACTTATATTTTACAAACATTTTTGTCTGATCTTGAATTTTCAAGTAAAGCGATACAACTTACATTAATTTTTTTTTTTGGCCTCAATTAACTGCAGGTATTATCTATAAATAAAAGGGTTATAGACACGAAGCATACAGAAAGCTTAATGTACCTTACATGATTCAATGTAGAGGGTTTGAAATGCCAAAATAAAGAGAACAAGATCTCTATTAATGAGGAGGTTTCTACGTAAAAACCAGCAGGAAATTGGTGAGCAGTGAATTCTATGAAGACAATGAGGAGATCTGCAACTTCCAAATTGAAAATGGTTAATAAGGCAAATTATGTAGCAGGAGCGACCATATGAATGAGAGAACCCAAGATAGGAAGTGTTGATTGTGGCAGCATTGTGAATTTATAACTGAGATCTGTCACTAGTTGGTCCATTCAAAGAATAATGATTTTTTCAAGTGTATAGTTGAGTCTGATAGGGAAGAGGAGGATGAAGATAGAGGGGGAGAAGAGGTTGGATGTGACCATAGTGTGAATGTATAGCTGGAGTCAGTCATGCGTTGGTCTACTTTCAAGAGTTAGCAGTTGTTCGGATGGATAATGGAGTCCAAGATGGTGATGACAGGATAAAGATGACAGTGGCACACAGGTTGATTTTTACCATAGTGTGAGTTCGTAGCTGAGGCCTGCAATGATTGATACATTCCAGAAATAAGGATTATTCCAATAGGATTACAAAGTCCAAGATGATGACAAGGTGATGAAGATGGGTAGGGTGTCATGGCTACGCCCTTGAGTCCCATGCGCACTAGCAATGCACTAGGGACTTGACATGATGAGAGATACTTTGTTGAGGCGATGTTAACAGTTGTATTACAACCAGAGGCGTTTGCTGAGGTGTGACAACGACTATATTTTATTTGTCCTTGCGACGTTAAATGATATAACTTAAACTCCTACCACTACATAGGGTACATAGGTTGAATAATGTTGACGGGGCGAGTTGATAGCTGAAGCCTGCCACGAGTTGGTCCATTCCAGGAATAAGCATTATTCCAATAGGATGACAAAGTCAAGGATGATGATGGGGTGATGAAGATAGGTAGGGTACATAGGTTGAATAATATTGACGGGGCGAGTTGATAGCTGAGGCCTGCCACGAATTGGTCCATTCCAGGAATAAGGATTATTCGGCGTGGATAAGGCAGTCTGCGATGAAGATGGGAAAGGGTGAACAAATGAAGAAAGAATTGTGGATTATGCGGCAGTATCAACAACCCTGTCTGAAATGCGACGCAAAAGAATGTCGAATAAAATCGATAAGAAATTGGATGTAGTTGGTTCTGTTTTTCCCAATCAGTAAGTACATGAAACGGTGCAAAAATGTCGAATTGAGTCGACACTCGGGATTTGGCGAAGAATTACCGCCAAGATAAGAAACATTCGCTACTCTTCCTGTTGCCAGCACAATTGTCCGTCGTACGTTTTCGTTTTTTATCTTTCGTCGATTTGATGGCAAATTGTGGCAAAATACGATATTGGTTCGTACATATAATATCCGCTGTGTACGAATATTTCGGTGCTTTCGACTGGGACGTCTTTTAAATTGCAGTATTCTTACGCTGACTTGGTCGTCCAAGCGTTTGAATCAAATTTTGTCACTTCGGTAGCCGCGTTTATCTTGTGCAATAACGATGGGGAAAGACAGTGGGAACGAAAAGTCGAAAAGTATAGACGCTTTTCCGCGATAATATCGAGCAGGGAGACAGTGGAAACGAAGATCGAAGACCAGAGCAAAGAAAAAAAAAAAAAAAAAAAAAAAGAGAAGCAGAAAAGAAATAGAAGACAAAATAAGAACTTGATGATATGAAACGAACTGGGCGTGAAATTGAATAAACATCAGATTTGTGAGACTGGTGACGGTAACGAGTGCACTCAACGTAAAAATTATTCATTTTTCTCTCTCACTCTCTCTCTCTCTCTCGGCCTCTCTCTGTCTTTGTCGTCATTCTTAGGTACAATTTTCATTTTTCTCATTTTCAGGCACTCGGCATCTTCGTGTATATACTACACTCGTATATACACCTTTCCCTTGTTTTTTCTTCCATTTTTTTTTTCTCCACAGCAGCTTATCGTGACCGAGCACGAACTTTGGTTTTGTAGTATAAAGTGTATGTACGTAAATTTCGAAAACACCACCACCGCCACCACCATTCCACCATTTCTGCATCGAATAACACAACACCCTCCGGAAAAAAAAAAAAAAGTAGAAAAGAAAAATGCGTTTTTAATTCGATTTACTTTCGAGTATTATTTTTCAATCATTCGATATCTCACCTTAATTGTTCTTTCGATTCAAATCCTCGTGTTTTTTTTTTTGTTTTTTTTTTTTTTGTTTTCCATGCACTTATACACGTTGCCTCGTAACGAAGAGGGTAGTTTTTTTTTTTTTTTTTTTTTGTTTCATCCCTATCCTTACACCTCTTCGCTTTTACCACCTTGCATAAGAAACACCATTCGAACTTGAAAAAGCTTCGAGGGGTTAAGAACCGTCAAGATAACCGATGTAAAATGGTATGAGGCCGAAGTTTGTGATCCACCACACAGCTAATACCGTCATAAATATATGGTTTAGAAGTACGAACAGTAGGAGAAAATAAAAAAAGTTGGAAGTCGACTGGGAATTGGAGGGAGAACGTGTTTTTTTCTTCTCAACTTCTATTGGACACGACTAAGATAATACGTCCTTGCGCTTTGAGACTATCAATTTTGCTCCATGGAAATACAATCGACAAATGCTTTGTGTAACAGCGGAAATCATACAACAAGCAGTTGGTAGTGCGTATACAAGTAGATTTTCGACGTGATCAATCAAATGGAGGACTTTCTTGGAGGAAAGCTCGAAGACGTTTTTTAGGTGGACTGTATATGTAATAAAGGGTAAGTAAGAGTTATCCTGGAAGAGGCGGTGAATGAACCGCATAGAGAAGGGTGGAGTTCATTTTACTTTAAAGACAAGGGTATCAGGCAGACTCGTGGAGTAGATTTATTTTAGAAGAATTTTTCCGTCATCATCGACTGGATATTGTGAGGAAATCGAATATAAAGATTTCAACTGGTTCGAAGGCGTTAGATATTTTACTGCTACCTAACGTTATTTTTGCGAATCTTCAAGTTCCGCTCCCTAAAATTGTTCTGAAGCCCTCAGAAAATATTCCTTAAAATTTTTATTAAATAAAATGGCATAATTAAAGGAACTAATACGGGCTTTTCAAAATCCACTATTTTGATAAGCATATCCTAAAGGTTTTTTTAATTACCAGTCAGCTTCTCGTGACGCAAATTTGTTGCATATCAAGCCGATATATCGTTTGAGAAACTTCGAATTAAGGAATAAAAATATTCTCGCTATTATTTTCCTGAAAAAAATATATCCATAATTCCGAAAAACTTTCACCCTTTATGACCAAATTTATTCTCAAGTTCTAGGAGAATTTAAGAAGTGGATAGCATTAAACAAATTAGTGTTAGTACGATTGGGGGGATACTTATAGAGTGGAACCATGGAAAATCGTATATAATCAAATTTTTCAAATGCTCAACGACGATAAATAAAATGAGAATAAATAAGCAGCAGAGAGCAGATCACAACCTCACAATAAAATTATTGTGCCCACTTAAAAAGAATACTAAACCAAACCAACATGAGAAGAGAGAAACGCCACCTATTTACCAAATCTAGAAAACAAAAATCTAACCTTTCAAAGTACATCTTATCATGCTAATACTCAACATTACATATTTTACAAAAACATGAACTCTAATGCTTACATGTTTCCAATTTGAGTAGCATTATAGGTCCAAAAATTTGGTCATTCTATCTTTATAGAATCATAAGTAATTTTTGACTAAAAGCCCTGATGAAAGTGAATGCATCGTAGAGACTGAGAAAGTTCGTCAATCATACAGAAAAATTCTGCATAGTTGTCAGGCTACCCTCAATAAGTGAACAGCGCATCTATGAAAACGTATTGACAGGTGAATTTAGAGCAACTGACATGCATTGCAGTACTGATGTAGCAAGCAATTCGCGTATTGTAAGACATATACATGAAACTTTTCATACTAAAAAACGTACAAATAGTAGAAAAATTTATGCCTCAAATTGTACTAAAATCGCATAGTTTCAGCACATTATACTATACTAAAGGCTGTTCAAAATATGAAGCGCCAGGCGGGCCGAGATGTTCCAATCAGAAATACTTGATCCTGCATTCCTTAATTGTGTCATGTCACGTTATCTAGTGTGAGAGCGTTCTCCTCTTTTCACCCGCACCTCACGCCTCTCTGTGTATTGTGTGGAATGGCTTGGTGGATGGTGCTTCTTATTTTGAACGGACTATACATGCTGCGTGATTGAAGTTGAATCTGAGACAAATAGCTAAAGAGATGTCCAACTCTTTATATGTGCTGTGGTACAAAAATGTGACAAAGATTTTCCACCACCACCATCATCATCATCATCATTTTCATCATCATCAATAATAAAAAGTCGACTTCATTTAACGTTCTGCGCAGCCAAAGTTGCGCATATTTCATAGTGAAATCAGACATTTTTATACCAATACACACACACTATCAAGTTACGACAAATACGCCACAAAGTAAGCAAAGTTAAGAAATCATTTACGATGATGATGATGGTTGAGATGTATGTCTGTAGAGATCTGGATCATTGAGAAAAAAGTGATCATTCATAATCGATCAGTCTTTTTTTTGATCGATCATGATCGAAGATCAAAAAAAAAATCAATTTTCTATTGATTGATCATTAATTTTGCTCATATTTGATTGGATATTAATATATTATCTTAAAATGACAAATTTTTAGATTGAGAAAGGACAAAGGATCATCTTTGCCTGATCGAAAACTAGTATTGTACTTTTTTATTAATGTCTATTAACATTTTATGTTTTAGTGCAGTGATGGATCAAGGGGTGCGGTAGGCGAATAACACATTTAACTTTTTTCGTAAAGGCCTTAATGTTTGTCCTCCCTTTATTGTAAAAATTTGGAATCAGATCTTACATAAGTTGACACCTACTTGGCAGTATATAACTTTCAGTTAACTATATTGGTATGAAAATGAACGAATTGATATAAAAAATAAAAAGTCTATATCCTAATTTCTTAGAAAATACAATCACTGTTGAAGAATTTCGAGAATTTCAACAATGCTCATAGAGACAGTTGAAGAAAAAAAAAGGTATCCATGTCTCTCACTTTACACATATCAGGTAGTATTTGTTCAATCCTTCAAATGCTTGGTAACAAGTAAAAAAAAAAGAACAGAAAAGATAGTTGAAAAATCATTCGCAACTTGAGCTTGTAACTTCATAATCAGTTTAAAAAAGAAGCAAAAACAAAGTTGAAACAATTAAATTTTGTATTTTTATTTTTAATAAATTATAGTAGCCTATCATTTAAAAATTTTTAAATACTGTTCAGCGGTCATATATGGATGCCAATGGTTAAATGTTTATTTTGTTTATTCAGGAATAAGATACTCTCCTCTTAATGATACTATAGAATTAAGTCTCGTCCCTGGTTCTAGCTCACCAAATATCTGAAATAAAAATTATTAATATTCCTTTGATATTCCATTTTGCAATTGCATTTGCACTTTCCACGTTTCCAGATCACACATCACGTCACAATTCATGATTCGTTTTCAATAATTTAATTCACATTCACAATCCAGAATCCATATTATAATAGGCAATAGCTATGTTCTTTTTACAGCGAATGGAAACAGCCAAAAAATTTATGCCAACATATTCTAACTCTATTCACATTAAGAATAAGAAAGGTTAGCCCAAACATTCTGGAAAAAACATTATTAGAGACATTTAACAAATACTTAGTCAATGTTTCAATAATGTTCTTTCTATTATTAATGTTTTTTCGATGTTTGGGCTACCCTTTCTTAATGTGAATGGAGTATAATGAGTAATGATTAACGAATTATTCTATTCTAATATAATAATCAATCAATCAATTACCTATATATATATATATATATATAAAAAGTAAAGTGCCTGTGTGTGCTCACTTTTCTCCAAAACCACCCACTCTCCAGCATTCAGAGTTATGATGGTATAGCCTTTGGTCTCCCATTGATAATTATAAAATTTTGGAGCGGTGGCTTTTTGTGGGGGAGGGGAGCAGTAAGGCAAAAATGAAAATTATGTCAAAACAGTTGCATAAACTTAAGGTATTAAGCGTCTTGAAAATGAAACAAACTATGTCAAAATAGTTGCATAACCTTTACGAATAAGGAATCCTTCAAATTCATATATGCTACACGAGCAACACCAGATATAATCATATTATCATAAGGATAATTGGTAATGTTGAGGAAGCACCTAGAACACTGAAAAATTGAAAAAAAAAAAGATCGATCATTTGATCATGACACTAAAAGGTGATCGATCATAATCGGATCGACTTTCGAAAAAGATCGAAAAAATCAATTCTTTTGGCTTAAATTAATCGATTTGTTTTGTGATCGATTTTTGATTGAGATCCCTTATATTTTTGATCACCTTTGGAGATCTCTTTAGCTATATGTTTCTGGATTTCATAAACACATATATTTCATTCATAGAGGTACGCGATTTACATTATGCGAATCATATGCTACATCTACAATGCAAAAAGCATACCTATGTTTTCGCTTATCTCATTCTTCAGTAACAAAATCGTAGTTTTTTCGTTTTTTTTCTAAATGGTCCCACATTTTATTAATGGGAATGGATCCAGAGTTATTTCAAATACCAGCGAAAAATTCTCCCCGAACTAAGAGAAAAAAAAAGTTCAAAACCAAGTACCTATGGTCACTTCTATTAGCACACCAAGTTGAAATCCATAAAAAAATTCGAAAAAAAAAGCAGTTTCATCAATATTGAGCCTATTTTTCGAGATTTATCGATTTCTTTCCTTTGTCAGTCCTGTAAATACCATTTTCATCTTCAAACTATGTCCCATCTCATTTTTAGAGGTATCGCCCTCGCGAACAACTGCAATTTCATCAAAAGTTTTACCAAAAACATTCGTATGTGTCGAGAGTTATTCTGCATACGCGGTACAAAACAAAGAAGAAAAGAAACGATTACATCACTCTCTGCGGCAGCACACCCCTTTTCACCTCAAAATCTCAACAAAAGAACCCCGTCTAGCCGCAACAACCTATTGACGTTTGTATACAACCTACACAATCGCAGGCACATCGTTGAAATGCTGTTTTCAAATCTCGAGAGACGAGTCGAACTGTGCGGGAGGAAAAAAACTGCAAATGAAAACGAAAGAATAGAAAAAAAAGAACCTCTTTTTTCCTCATTCTCATCACTGGTTGGTTCCTCGTCAAAAAGCCAAAAACAAATAGACTCGAGTCTCGATAAAAATATACATATGATACACAGTACCACGCAAAATTCGAGGAGATTAATTGAGTACGTTCACTTACGATAAAGGATACCCGTTTACAGTGTGTTTTGCTTATTATGCATGCATGAAGGGTGAAAATTCCATTTGCAATAAACTGCATCATTTACGAATTTGTAACTCGACACGAAAGCAGAAAAAACGAAGTAAAATGAAACGAAAAAACCGATAACGTGTACAGTTTTATGGCGTTTTCACCCCTTTTATGTTTTTTTTTTTTTTTTTTTTTTTCGCTTAATTTGTTTGTAGATATGTTTTTTTATTCATTTCTGAAATATATTTTCTTATTTCCTCGTGGTTTTTATTTAAAATCATTTTCGTGGTCATTAAACAGGTAATTTCGAAGGCTCTCTCTTTTAACATCGAATAATTAAAAATTAAGTTGTACAAGGCAAATGAAAAAAAATAAAAAATAAAAAAAAACACAAGAACCCAGTAATATTTATTTAAATTATTCAAAATATTCTTCATTTATATCTAACTACACAATATCTCACCAGCCCCAAAAAGTATATTTCGCTCTGGTAGTGGATCTCAACTTTTTAAATAATTAGATGGAAATAGCGTCGAACTAACTTCTTTTAATTCTTTAGAAATTTGGAAGAAAAAATTGGGCAAGCGAGGGGCAGGTGATACTCGAGTTATAATTTGTTTTTACACTATAAAACTGTAAAAAAATAAGCTGCTAAACAGTATCAGATCCATGGAGGATATGGGAAAATTTTCGCCAAACCGCCCCAAAAAAAAAATTCAGGAAAAAAATGAGATCATAACCACAGAATTCAAATAAAATCCGTCAAAGATTTGTTGAAAATCTAAAAAAAAATTCAATTCACAAACTTTTTTATCATTCCCCTCACAAAATGACACTCTGGATCCACCACTGCTACTAAATGGATGGAAGTATTGTACCACGTAAGAGGAAAAAATTGAAAACCCAACAGAATGGCACAATCCGTTGAATGCAATTAATTTGAGCGACCCATGACACATTTATAGTATTCTGCGCTAATTTTTTACAATATAAATACTCAGATAAATTTTCAGAGTAACACTTGGGATAGTTGAGTCCCCAGTCACTACTACTCAATAATTCTTAACTTAACCTCCCCTCGTCACCCAAATATAATAGTCAGATCTTTAACTGCAAATTTGCAGCGCTTTTAACATTTTGCCGTTGTGTTTATAACAAATTTGTTTCCAAAAATTAACAAAAAAAAAAAAGTGTTAAAATTATGTTTTGATGGAAATAAAATATCGATAGTTTTTCCTCACTTTTGGATAACTTTGAATGAATAAGCAAACTAGGTTTCCTACAGCGAAGTGATGCTCCGCTAATTTTTTTTTTCTCAGAGGAGTGCTTATTTCATTTCGAGGGGAGCCGAGCACCTGTCCCTCACCAATTAACATACTCGTCATCTTACGCAGATTACTTTTGTACTACTGCCTAACTAAACAAAATCGACATTTTCTTGACATTTGATTTTTAGAAACAGAATCTTCTCGGCCAAAGAGAATTTTCAGTTTTCCCAATTTATTCGGAGCACTGATATTTTGTTTCTGTGCCACAAACAAAATATTATCTCTCGCCGCCAATTATGACAAATAAAAAATAAATTTCTTATCACTCTCAATTATGTCCAACAAATCAAATTTGTTATAAGGCTAAAAAGCTTGATTTGACCCAAATGACATAACCAGACAGACTGCACTGATACTAATGATACTAGGTAAAATATTATCAGCAGGGATCGTAATAGCCTACATAATTCTAAAACTTATTGACTTCGTACTTAAGCATAAATTTTTTTTTGTTTATGTATTTGACTTTGGCTACATTGGCATTTTACCCAGAAACAGGGCAATATATCCGACATCCACCGAGGGCGGAGATGGTTGGTATACTGTGGCCATTAGTTTACCACCATGAATTTTTCAATCGCATACTGGAAAACCGTCGAAACCGAATTAAACATACTGCCAGTTTGGGTCGAGAATGTGATGGCGGATGATCGTCAAACTCACAACCTTTCGATCGCTAAGCCGAGCATCGAACCATTACGCCACACGGACCACTGTTGATGAAAGTTATAGAATAGAGCACCAAACAGGGTTTGAGATCGAAGAAACAGGCATGATTTGAAAAACCGAGTTCTTCGATACAGACACAGATTACAGATAAAGTACATACAACTACCTACGTAGACAATCAAAATGAGAAACACAAATTTACATTTGGTCTAAATTTCTGTAAAAGTGATTTCTGCCACTTGTAAACCTTTTGCTTCGAAGCTGGTCACATGTATTCTCGAAAACCGAAACATTGTTACGTACCTGAGTAACTTTTCCAGAATGAGGTCGCTCCGGAATTCATGAGATCTAAGCTGGAGTAATTCCAAGAGTTTTCGTTTGGTGTGTCCGTGGAGGCTGACTGATGCGATGACTGCGATCCACCGCCACCATTATTGGCATTGCCGCCACTATTGGCGTTGCCATTGAACACGCCACTGGTGATGGCCTCGGAGACAGCGTGCAGTTGCTCATTGGTGGCAGATAGACGATCGTTTTTCTCCTTCTCTTTCTCTTTTTCGCGTTCTCGATCGTAAGAGGCGAATTCTATAGGCAGAGAAGAGATATGGGATTTAAATAGGGAGCTAATGCTGCGATAACAGATGACTAAAGTCTAATGGGGGAGAAAATTGTGGCCCCAAATTCAACCGTTTGGAAATGGTCGAGTTATGAGGCCAGATTGAATTCAAAAACGTATCACCATTTTACAGCCTCTCAACCACCCTCACTGTGTCCATTAACTATAGTTACCTGCACAACTCCTCTCATCCTTAATCTGAGAACTCTTTTGTATCTATTTCTCAGTTTATCATATCTTCGCAAAAATTAAAGTACATACGTTTTGATATTCGAAGTAGGTTTTATTTTTTACGGGCATGGAATTCTTAATTTCATCATCATCGAGTATGTTGTCTTTATTTTTTTGCCACATGAGTTTAGTTTCACAGTACTCTCTCAAATTGTGGTGCTATTCATTACTTAGTAGTCCAAACCAAAACAAGAATGGTATAATTCTAGCAGCCGGAACTAATTTAATTCTTTTTGGTAACCAATTTCGACTAGTCCTTAACAGAGGGTCAATTAATTCTGGAATGAACTACCCATCAATTCTTCTGATCTTCATTTTTAAGATAAAACTGCTTAGAAGGCAACACTGTGTTTGTAAATTTCTTATTTATTCTTCCTCCTTCATTTTTTTATGACATTTCCACTAAGGTATTAGCTTCTTTTTCCAATAAAGTATGCTGAATCAAATAGTAAAATTTTTCTTTTGAAAGTTGATTAAGTAACGACAATAGAAATAGATGTGGTACCTTAGAATTAAATATTTTTAAGGGTGGGAAATAACCATGGCAGTCTACTAAGGTGAAAATTTGAAATGAAATTTCTTATACCAATAATTTAAATGAAGTTCAACAAACTTTATACCAGCTACCTGTACCACCCACTAGAAATTCCATTCCCAATTGATGGTGCAAGTGTCAACGCACATCGATTAGTCACAATGAAAGTAGGTTCTTGACAAAGTCTTTAAAATCTATATAGGTTGGCCAAATTTGATATAAACAAAAATACAATCCATAAGACAAACGATGTCAATGATTCCATTGCTACTATCTCATTTTCTATTGGTTGTTGGATCAGCCAATTTAAATTAGACTACATTCTGTCAAATTTTTCGTACCTTCAGAGATGGACAAGTAGTTAATGTGTCCGACATCGCACTGCGATTGGCCATGACATCATACAACACAAAACCGATTTGAGCCTAGGAACCTCGCTAACCTGTATGATTTAAAGATTTTGTGCTCATGAATGTAGAAAGTAAATAAAACTAATTCTATTTACATTTGGAGACAAAGAGATTTAGCTACTTTAGAATGTGTACCACACAAATAGAACGTGGCAGTTGATAAAAAAAACAAAAAAAAAACACTGTACATTCTGGTTACACTATATATTTAAACAAATGCACACTAGGAGAACAAGACAAAAATTAAGTTGACAAAGCATTTTACTTATTGTACTCCACTCAAAACAGAACTTACTCAAAAGTAAGGTCTATAACACAAGACACTTCATTTATTGGAAAATTAATTATTTTATACAATTTGTCTGAATGTTTTCCCAAGTGTGCACAAACAGGATGTTTTCTAAAACGATTTTCGAACTCTTTCAGCTAATAGAAGATACACTTTCTGACAAGCAAACAATTCTTCATAGTAATAAATTTTATTTAAAACAAAAAAATCAAAAAACCAACTGCGTTAATCTAAATGAGTGGCTCTTATTGGTGTATAAGCCCAAATTTATAACAGTAGTTTTCTCAATCTTTAAATTTTCATTTTCTCTAATTAAACCTTTTTAATTTTTTAATTTTCAAAAGCGAATAGCGTGGGATATTCTCCGGATGATTAGGAACATTTTGAACCTACTTTCATTGAAATTTATAAAGTAAGACACCATTAGTTCCAGAGAAAGACATACCAAACATATAACCTTCTCCCTATACATTTGGTGAAAACATATCTTGCCCTCAACTATTAAACAGCTAGATATACAAAAAGCAAAATGTTAAAAAATCAAATTTCGAATTGTTATTTTAAAATAGAAATCCATAAAATATTCTATTTTTATTAGACCTATATTATAAAGGGAAGGTGCTAGAAGCACTCAAAATTAAAAATATTAATTAGCTTAATTCTTCAAATTGGTTGTAGAATTGATTATTGAAGAGTAAAAGTGAAGATCACTTTTTTGTTCCTTATTGTGAACACTATAGTCTACATAGTTCTATAATAATTTTAGAGTAATTAGTTATTTGTGATACAAGTATATAAAGTAGGTGATTTTGATTGGGCTTATGCCACAAAAATCACACTTGCATCAATCACCTACTTTATCACACTCTATTTTTTGCAACAACTCCTCCCCAAAAAAAAAAATTTGTTAACGACAAACGAAGTGTGAAATGTGTGTAAAGATAAATGTATAAAGTAACGCATGCGCATAAGTCAGTGCATAAAGTAAAATCATATGAATAAAGAATTTACATGTGGTGCTTAATGTAATGAATGCACACAAAATGATGCATAAAGTAAAAAACAATGCATAAATAATTTACATTACCTATACATTGTTTTAAAATTGTCTACTTTATATACCATCAAGGTGCACATAATCATCTACTTTATCGACAGGTGTTGTAAAAATGTCTTTGAAGTAATACTTTTTTGTAACACCTGCTGATAAGCATTTTTATAGTTACCTTGACGATGTATAAAGTAGGAGATTTCTGAACCATTTAGGACTCATTTATAAAGTCTGTACTTTATACATCGGTCTTTACTTTATACACCATCTTGGGCACATACGTCATTTTATGCACTAGTTCTACCTTCTGCAAATAGCCTTCATCATCATTTTCTTTAATTATTCTATTTTATTTTACTTTTTTTGTAAAAGTTTTTCAGTAGCGACGATTTCGAACCTCTGATATCTATATTAGTGAGCCAGCACTGTAAACACTACGTCATGAGGTTAGGTAGATATTGAGGGGAAGTTTGCATTCATATGTTTCTCAGTTGCAAAAATATTTATTTATTTCATTTTTTTGGGGGAGAATGAATGTTGCAAAAAATAGTGTGTGACACACGTATACGTAGTAGGTTATTAATGCTGGTGCGATTTGCATCATTTTCCTTTGCCTTGTGCTGCAAAAATCACACTCGAATCAAAATCACCCACCTTTTATATACTTATATCACAAATAACTATTAGTACACTCATAGCACCTTAATCATTGAGAACGAACATGACTATATTCACGAAACATTTTTTCAAAGGTGTACTACTATCTTTTGTTGAAGTTTGGGTGACTTTTTGGATGACATCCTGTTTAGTTCTATGAATGAGGAAGGAAGATAATAATGAGATTAAAGATGATAAGTCTCTATTTACCATTTTTCAGTGGTCACAAAAAAAGTTTTACCTGTACCCACGTGTAAATTCAGGATATTAATTAAATTGCAGTTTGTATTAATTGAACAGATTGCATGATATATCAGGTTTTGGCATGATATAATCATGCTTTGGTAAAAGGAAATTGTGAAAAATCAATGACATATCAACCTTTTGAAGTACTCATCAGTTTTTGGATGAGTTAAATGCTGTTGGGGACATATCATGTTTTTTCCAAAACGAATTATAGGATGAAGAATGATGAACGGAATTATTATCTTTGGCAAGGTCGTGGAATGGGTTTTCTCATACAACACACAATGAACTCAAAACTTACCAAATATTGACTCATCATCTTTTCGAACCATAATCAGTTACCGTTTAAAATACAACCCCCTCTACTCAACACTCAACCCACAATTTATACCGCAATTAAAAGATGGCTCCTTTTCATTTGTAGTCATTGAATTTTCGTATCCTGACGAGATATTACAAAACGTGCCAATTATATAGGCATCAGAGGTCACGAATTTATCACGCTCCGAAATGCCAAGATATTTGGCGTGTGACGAACAGCATTTGTTTCGAACAGCAAAAGTCACACACACTTCGTTTTTTCTGAACAAACATTTACAAATAAAGTACACCAAGTTACTTGTAGAAAAAGTAATCGAAATTTGCGGATTCGGTCGTCATTCATCGCCAGCAAATGAATTTAAAATTATCCATACGTAAGCAGAATACGAGCTCCAGCTTTTCCCAGTCCTTCGTACATCTCATTAGTCGGTTAGCAAGAAAATAATCGCCGTATAAAGTTCAGCCAAGCCCAACTGTATTGCCTTCAAGAACAACTCGTAGCTTTACTTTTCTTTCTCTCTCACTCTCTCTCTCTCTCTCGCACTCCCTCTGTTTCTCTCCAGCCATCCTACCTCATCCTATAATTTCCTCTCTTCTCGTTATACCTATTTCCTGTCCCTTTCGAACTCCTTCCTACATTCCGTCTACCTTTCTTACTTCATATTACGTTTATCGTAGCTTTCGAGCTTTAGCTCCTTAATCGCATTCTTGAATAAGACATCGACGCAACCGAAATAGACTTAAAAAGTAATTAAGGCCGACGAAAGTTTTCCGATACGCCAGCAGACCAGCCATTCCAGGAGTTCCAGTGCCGCTCGTGCCAAAATGATTAATCGATTACGGTGTCTGTATTTTTAGGCCTATACACGCAGTGCAATACCATATTATAATATGTACATACTCTGCTTTATTACACTCACCATTTAATAATCGCAGCACTTCCGCATTCGACGAGTTGGTTTTAATTGCTTCTTCCAGTTTGTGACGTCGTTTATGCTCCCGATCCAGTTGATCCTGGAGTCGTCGTCTACTTTCTTTTTCTTTTTTGAAACGTTTTTGATACAGCACTGCAAAACAAACAAAGTAAAAAACGTTTTTATAAGTTTGTCTTTTTTTTTTTATCTTCTACCGAAAGTTTTTTTTTTTTTTTTTTTCAATCTAAACTGTGGGTCGCTTTATTTTTTTTCCATTCTTTTTTATTTTCTGTATACATGTACGCTGCAGCATAAGAATTCGTTTTTATTGCAAAGAATTTTTGGCGGAGGCCTTTTCTTTTGAGTCGATCAAATTGTACACGTAATATTACATTTACTCGATGTATAAAAAATAATAACCGAGCCTGCTATATATACGAAAAATATTCCTTTATGTGTTTCTCAGTTTTTTCTCATCCAGAATAGCCCACTGCCTTCTTCCATTTTTAACCCCCCAATTCCACTCTTCGGCGTCGCGTTCACCTATAAAATTGAGAACAAAGAGAAATATATATTTTTTCTTGATATTACTATTTGTACCAATCCCTCGTGTATGAGTGCATGGATATTAGGATTCTTCTTTTGAGGATAAAACCAAACTGTGGGGTAGGGAAGGGAGAAAGGAAAAAATCCACTGTTGAAAAAAATTGACGAAAAATCAAAAATATATATAAAATAAAAATAGTAAAACTTCTTTCCCTTCATCCTGTGTTCCGTATACAGTATTGTGCTAAGGTCGTTTAAACGAAGGTTAAATTAAAAAAAAAGAAAAAGAAAAAGTGATACGAGAGTAAAAAGGTAAGATACCTATACACTGGCAGTTTTTATTTTCCTCTTTTTTTTTTTTTCTCGCTTCCTGTCTATTTCTTTTACTACGGTTGTTATTTTATTCTTATGCATTTCAAATAAATGTTAATGGAAAAGCATTCATAAACGAAGCGGTAAATAACGATGAAAGGGAGCAAGTGAAAAACAAAAAAAAATAGAAATGAGGAAAAAAATGCTGAATAAGAATGAATTTAAAAAAGGCGAAAATGGCGAAATAAACAAACTGGAAACGGTGGAAAATAAAAATCGACTCGGACGAAGGTTTTTCCACTCGCGTTTTTTTTTTTTTTTTTTCATTTTCATTTTTTCATTTGACTTTCTGCATGTCTGTTTTTCTTCACCTCGCCTTCTCTGATTTTATGACTCTCTATCTCTTTCTCTTTCTTTATCTTTCTGTCGCTCTCTTTTTAACTAGTTAACTTTTTACTTACTCGTGTCAGTAAAATAATTCTGTATTCATATTCGTATATTCATTTGCATGCTTCAAGTATATGGAGCGAATTATGAAAGAGTTGAGAGTGACTGTGGGAGATTACGAGTATCTGGACTTGAGTATAAACTTTTACGATAAAAAAGAGAAAAAGAAATGTAAGGTAGGGTATTTGCGACGATATAATTTTTCATGGACGAATTTTCACGTGCGAAAAATTACTCTATGTGGCGAGTGAAAATGTGGATATTACACTCAAAAGGGTCAGTCATTGAGTGAGACTGAAACAAAAAAATTACTATCCGACAAGAGAAGAGAAGCGACCCACCTTTTCGTGACAACAAAGTGACGTCACAAATACAGAGAGTCTACAGCAAGGGCGTAGCCAAGGGATGGCAAAGGGAGCGATTACTCCATGACCTTTTTTTTTTGTTTGTTACTTTTCAAATTTAGAAAAAATTTTTGCAAAAAAAAAATAATTAAATAATTTTTTTACCACCCCCCTTGAAGAAATCATGGCTACGCCACTGGTTTATAAATTTACACAATATACTATTTTTTCTGTCCTACCATAAAGTTTTCTATAAGGTCAAATTAACCCTTTGTGAGCTTATTTTGGGAAAAATTGACGCTTCCTAATCCTATACTATAATACAAGACTTAATAATCGTACTTGTGTACATTCATGTATGTATGTTTGTATGTTTGTATGTATGAGGGTAATCGCGATCTGAAAAATCAGACCAACAAAGTAGCTGAAAATTATAGGATGGAGGTTTTTGAGTGCCCAAATTTGAGAAAATTCATTGAACAGAGACGTGAGCATCTTAATCTATCCGTCAGTAGAAGTGATAATAGCTAACGATAAAACATTGTGACCAACTCCAACAGTAACGGATTGAAAAGGTTTTATTAGCGAATGTTGTTAGGCTTAGGCTGCTTAATGACTAATTGGATTGGTCTTAATTCTCGCGATATATTACAAATATGTTGTTGAAATTCCACAGCTTGATTGAAATTTACAAAATTTTTACCATTTTCCACTTTCGAGCAGAGCTCGATGAACAGCCACCCGGTGCCTTTAAACAAATAATAAAATTTGTAAAATTTCGAACGCTCTGGCTAGAACCCCAACCAAGAGCAAGTTCAGTCATCATTCCATTATATACTGCAGAATACTAAAGATTACTAAATTTTTGTTTAGCGACAGCACGTTTTTCTAGACGAAAAAGGTAATCCTCCATTAGCCACGAAAAAAATGTCGAAAATTTACAAATCCTCGTTTCCATTAAATTTTTTCCATTTTCGAATCTCACAAATTTCCAATCATGTACCCGAGCAGTTCAGTATTCGGGGCCCGACAATCGTGTTCGTCGTTTCCTCTCACCACTTAGAATTCGAGCCAAAGTAATTAACTTTTTTTCCTCGTCGCTAGTCTCCCAACCCACGCCAACCATAGGTACGTGTCCAGCATATTCGCACACATTCTCCGCATATTTTTGCCAAAAATTTATATCGACTACGGTCACACTTAAACCTCGTCCAACCACCTTTCGTCCTTTCGTCCATAACGAAAGGAAAAAAAAGGTCATCACCACGACGCATTCGTCGATTTTCAGTTTTCTGTTCTTTCTTATGTAGGACTGGTGTCCATTTATATATATAGGTGCGTACATATACCTATACTGTGTCATATATATATAATAATAGCAGCGCCAACTAGCCGCAGATGGTTGAAAAACGGAAATATTCTGAAAATGCGTCTCTCTCAGTCTCTTTCTCTCTCTCTCTCTCTCTCTATCTCTCTCTCTTTCTCTCTCTTTCTCACTCTCTCTCGTTTTTGCTCTCTTTCTCTCTCTCTCACTCACTCTATGTCCTCCCTTACAGGTGTGGGTTCAAAAGTAGAAGATTGGTTGCGTAAGGGCAGGGCACGGCAGAGCACGGTAGGGCAGGGAAAGGAAAGGAAAAGGGCAAGGCGTCCTTCTCGATTTTCTAACATAAAATCATCGTTTAACGACGAGTTTAATTAAATTTATAGAAGGGTTTTTCGATGTGAATACCTCGCAGTACCTAAATATACACACGTTTTAATAAATGTTACACCTTTTTTCGCAGAACTACGCTTTGGTATACACGGTGCAGCAGCAGCAGCGACGACGACGACAACGACGACGACGACGACGACGATGACGACGACATCGACGATGGTCGACGATGCTAAAAACGAAAGTTGAAAGCGGCAGAGAAAGGAGAAGATTTTCCATCCTCCACACCTAAACCTCTCACAACCCCACCACCACCCTTATCGCCGTTACCCTCGAAAATCGACGCCGTACGACGTTATCTTAGATAGGATAGTGAAGCGAAGTATTATGGGACGTGAGTGGAGGTGGTGGGGAAGGACGACGACGACGACGACGACGACGACGCGATGACGATGACGACGACAAATAATAGTTTTAATCCTTTCGTAAATAGCCATCGTCCGATACATTTTAAGGACGTACGACAAATACGCCCTTGCAAATCGTTTAAAGAATTTGCCGAGCACCAGATGGTTACGTTTTCGAGCACGTCCTCAGAATTAATGTGAACGCCGTCGCTTCCGCCGCAGCCGTCGCCGGCGACGCTGTATACCGACCATCGTCCTTAATGAATTGCTGCAGCGGCGACAACGGCAGCACCAGCGACAATAGCAGCGACAGTACGAGCAATTAACCATCGCGAAATGGCGTGCATATCCTCGTTTGCATCTTAATCGCGTCTAAGTAGCATGTTATGCAGTAAATTTTTGGGTGGCTACGATATGGGTTTGGGGTAGTAAGATGATGGCTGTTTTTGGTTTTCTTATTCTACGTATACGCGTACCTACGTAGGTAAGATTACCGAGAATGGGACTTGTGGTGGAGAATAATTGCGGTCGACCTGTATTATAGATTTAGGAAGCGCTTATGAAACTTGCAAAAAGGTTACTGAACCTTAGTTCTGTATGGTTAGGATGCGTGGAAAGTTGCTGTAATGGGTGTTGCGGTTTCGAAATGGAACGTAAGACAAAAAAAAGAGTGTGTACTGGGACACACGGCCGAAGTGAAACTTGTTACGCTGAAATTTGTGTTTTGAAAAATGAATGTTTTGTTGGCAGCGTGATTTTTAATTTTTGGTTTTGCATAAACATTGAAATGCAGAAAAATTCGTATTAATTTCGAAAAACTCTAGCGCAGCAAGTCTCGCTGGAAATAGTAGGTCTTCGAGAAAAATAATTATGAATTTTGATGGTCACATTAACTATTTGTAAGTTCATACGCGTTAATGGTATGTTAGGATTGTATTAAATGTGTTAGCTGCTGACAAAATATTAGACAATGTGAAATTTAAAAGCATTATTTCTCGAAAAAATGAAAAATCAATTATGATGATAACGTATGGTACATATTGTGGGTGTATGTGTAGTTGAATGCATGACACCACACAAATACCAGACGGAGGGTGTTTTTCTGTGTGAAGTGTGTGAGCCTAGCTCAGTACTCAAATTTAGCTACGTAGACGAAATACATAGACGTTACTGCAAAAAGGTAGTTTGTGGAGTTTAATCCACTGGCTCGCTAGGTGATCGACGAGTGTGTAATACACTCGTTTGTCTACAATCACCCATTGCCACACATATAATCATGTAATTTCAAATAAAACCAAAGGATTATAATAAAGTTATAAAATAAAAAAAATGAAAACATGAACATGTGGTTAATTTTTGTAAAAAGAAAAGTTGATGCAAATTAGAAAAAAAAGAGGAAAAAAATCTTTACCAAGTATCGTCCGGGTCGATCCGCACCAAAATTAGCCGTATGCTACAATAAAACATAATAAATATTTATTTCAAATTTTGTCCATATAGTTCCAAAATTCCGCTTTTTATGAGCAATATAAAAACAAAAATAGCGGTACCGCAAGTACTGTTCAGTCGATCCGCACCAAATTTGGTAACTTACTACCACGAATTAATGTAAATATTCATTCCAACTTTCGTGGCTATTGGTATAAAATTCAGAATTGTATAGCCAAAATAAAAACAAAAATGGTGGTACCAGAAGTATTTTCTGGCCGATTCACACTAAAATCAATAGGTCTGGTCTTTGAATTAGCCCAAATGTTCGCACTAAATTTAGTGATTATTGGAGAAAAATTTCGACCTGTACTGTGGGAACAAGAAATTTACTTACATCTATCTATATATATATATAGTACACATGAATTTGAGTTATTAGTGCCAAAATTTTTCGAAGGTCATGAAACGAAAAATGTACCCACCCCCACCCTGGGAGTTAATACCGCACTAAGCGTAATAAGTAGATTTTCTAAAGAAAATCTGCTTAAAAATTGTATTCATCCATTGATAGAGAAGGCAAAGAAGGAAATGAATCAAATAGAGCTGAAAGGGCCTAGCTTTCATAAGGAGGGATAGCGGTAATGTTTCATGTGATTTGTTGCATTTCCATTTTAGTTCATTTCATTTTACAAGCTTCGTTGCATGACTGTTCTTAGTTTACTACTCAGGACAAGGAAGTTTCACTTTAAAAAAAAAGAAGTCTAGAAACAATTTCTTTGAAAGTAAAGTGTTTACAACAATAACGCTTTTGATGAAAATTGTCATTACTGCACTGAAAACTAACCGACAAAATACGTGGTGCAGCATAAAAATGCAATGCATTTCAATGTTCAATAGATCGCTTATGACCTGAATTGGTGAGAATAGTTCAAGTGACATACCCACAGAAAAAGGTGTCCAAGGTTTTGTTTAAAATAATAATAATAATAATAATAATGTAGAAACCATGTTCCTTCTGTCCTCTCAGGACTTTGTTCAGTTGACAGACAGTGTATTCGGTCCATAACCAAACTCAACCTCTTCATTAGTCCACGGACTTGAAAAAATACACGATTTATAGTATATAGGCTAAACAGATGAACTACAAAATTTATTCAGTTTAGCCAAAATATACTATGAAAACAGCCAACGCTGATACATCTATGTATACATATGTATGACAATCGACGTTATGCTAAAGACGTGTTTACCATAAATTACTATACTCGCAGGTAAAGTGCATGTTCAGCCAATCATATACCCTGGCGATGCCTTTCATTAGTCGCCAGTGAATCGAGTCTTAAAAAAGTTGGCTGCTTATCCAAAACATTTGACGAGAACATGCGAATAAATATTCAATGTCTGTGGTTTACGAGGCTCAACCCATAAAGAATAATAATGATAATAATATTATGTAAAAAATTAGATGAATAGGCAAATTTTGAGGCGCACACACCTATAAGAACAAGATTAGAAATTTGTGAAAAGACTTTTGCAAAATATCACTGGATATCTGTTTTTTCATTTATCTTCAATTAATTTTATCTTTAATGAAACTTTATATTTTTGATGTACTTTCACATATCTCGTCATTTTTTCAACAAAAAGTCAAAAACCATAGGTTAAACTAGACCTTCTTCCTCTTTCCATTTCGTATCACTCTGTTCACTGTTATTCATAAAACACGGTAAAATAAATGTTTTTTATGCTCTGTCTACGCTAAGAGGTATCTGACTGCATAAACCTCAACACTAACCTGCATAACCATGTTTTTCATTTACTTCACCTAATAACCTAAATTGATGCTTATCATTGTATAATTATGTGCATCCGTACCTTTTCTTCTCCTCCCAATCATACGCGTCGTCTATAATTGATTATGATGTCAGTTATATCTTAGCGTGGACAGAGTATAGCAAATTGTAATTAAATATTAATTTATTCCTACAAAAAATATCATATTCTTGTAAATTTGGCTGGTTCATTTCTTTCCTTTTGAAATGAATGATTTGGAGTTGGTTCAAAGCAGGGATTTCAAATAGAACATTAGCTGGATAATCCTTCTGGTAAAGACATAAACGTTTAATTTACTCTTCACAATAGATTCCACAACTAACTGACTACATGGATGACGGTGCTGAAGTTTTGCTTGGATATGGGTAACAATCACACCTAGTATTTAATAACAGGAAAGATCTTTATCACAACCTGTGACCATGGCATTAGTTGCAATAACTGACTGCATTCACCGACCCTAACTAAGACACACGACTACCTCGAACTAGAGAAATTAAATATGGTTCACAGTAAAATCAAAATGTGAACTATGTCTTCTAGAGAACTACCCAAATGATAAATCTGAGAGGAAAACATAAAGTATTATTGGAATATTTCAACGATGAACCACGAAAAGGTTGGGAATGGGTTCTTTCAAAAATATCAAACGTTTTGGTGCATATAAACTTGAAACACTTTTAAAAGGTAACAAAGTTATTGGAATAAGCGACTCAGTAGTTTGGGGGAGGGGGTGTTATCTGTAGACTTGTCGAGAGGGGTAAAAGGGGATTCTTCTGAGCACAGGACTTTCTGGGGATCAGTATTCTCAAAAAAAAAAAAAAAAAAGAAGAAAATAAGATTTTCGGGGAAAATTAACTAAAAACCTCTCAAAAATATTTTTCACAAACGCACTTCGATACTGCATTTAAATACACAAATACGATTTTTAATTTTTTGGCGTGTCTATAAAGCGCTCGTGCCTCTGGTGCAACAACGACTGGCGTTGCCTCAGCCCAGTGTCTCCTTCAACTCGAGACGAGTTTCCTACACATCATCAATGCGCAGGGGACTTGTGGGCTGAGCCACGTTAGATTCTGATCACCAATAGACGACACGTGTAACAAATCATTGGTATTAGAAATGTGCAAAAACATTTAACTCGCCATCTGAGTATAAACATTCATCAATACGCGAGAAAATATGAGAATCTCATAGAACACAATTACTGTGAACCGTCACTAGCGCTATATAAGCGGCCAGAAATTATACCAACTACATAAGATGAGTGTGGTCACCGACGAGTAGTCTATTTAGGCAAACACTCAATCAACAAACCAATGACCTGTCCTTGTGACCTGTATATTCCAATAATTATCCACGCGAAACTAATATTTTCATTTCTTCACTAAAGTTCACAAATCTGATAGAGACAAAACACGAAAAATTGCCCTGCCATTCGAATGAGGACTTCTCACCCAGCATAAAGGCAATTTAGTGACCTAATACGAGTCCGGAGCGTCGTGTTATGCACTTCAGTCGACATATTCCTTATGCGAATTCTACAATTCAGCTCCCTTCTAAGTAAATTATAAACCCTCCTACAATCATCAAGTTTATATACCTCCTGTTTGCGAGTGTATTGAATTTAATTTCACGTAGGTATATCTCGGTAATATCAAAGATTAAATCGATAAACGATAAAATGTCGAAGGCGTAAAAGTCAAAAAAAAAAAAAAAAAAAAGGTGGAACAACATACAATATGACGCGCATATATACACAGACACACAGTGGGAAATGCGTAGAGTGAGAAAAAGAGATCATATAGGGCGCGATTAAATTATGTGGAAAAAATGAAAAGTTAAGTCGAGATGGCAGTAGGTATTTACTGTATTTTACGCGATATGCGCGAATATGACGCGATATTATAGAAAACGGATCAAATAAAATACAAAAAAATAAAAAAATAAAAGGAAAATTTACGTCGACGAAAACGAAAACGAAAAAAAAAAAAAGTCAACCCCTCTGACGGCAGCGGCAGCAGCATTTTAAAAATCGCGAGTAAGATTTTCTTGTCAGATAGCATACAACACGCACACACTCACACACACACACACACCCGCGTAGACGGAATCAACTTTGGCAACAAAACCCAAAAATATACCTATATCTAAAGGGGAGGTGGCTGCCGTTTAAGGGATGTTTTTTTCTTCTACTCCTTTTTGCATTACTTTCGGATTTTTTTTTCATTTTTTTTCACTTTTTTTCTCCTTTATTTATTTTTTCTCTCGTATCAAAAATACGTAAAAAATAAACATTTCGCTTCCGGCAAACTCGACATTGGTTTTGAATAAGCGTTTATGGATTTGTGGGAGAAACCTTTCTTTTTCTTTTCGTCATCGTCAATAAAATGGGTGAATAGGCAGTCGAAAAAGACGCAGATAAAAAGTTTGTAAACGTGCGGAAATTTCATTACAGGTGAGCGCACGCGGCTTCTTTTTCACGCCTGTCGTAGAGGTGAAGACAAAAAAAAAAAAAAAATAGACGGAAATCTTATTGTTGGATAGGATTTTGGAGGGGTTTGGGATGTTTTTTCGAATACGGAAACGACGCGGCAGAAACGATGAGATCAAATTTTGACGGATGGCTCAGCTCATTCACCGCACGCAACCGAAAGATGAGCTTTTTATTTCGCATTATAAGACTTGTGCGTGGTCCGTATCTTGTAATAATGAACTGATATTTTGGCAACAAACAAAACTGCCTCCATGCACACTTCTTCGCCCTGCTCAGATCAGTTAAATTTTACGATAAATAGTAGGGTGTTTTCTGAGAAGTCGACCGAACTGTAATGATAGGTAGTGCATCTTTAAGACAAACAAAAACTGTTTAATAAACATATGCCATCCTAAATGATTAAGGGGGCTGGGTATACTAAAAACATGGCACCATGAAATTTACTCGAAAATGATCACCGACCTGTGCGAACCTCCAGAACATAACCAGAAGAATAAAAAAGGTCATTTTCACTTTTGTCCTCTCTTGTACGGCAACGTTGCTAGAAGTTCCCAAATTTGTACTAAAAAATCCCATATCGATGCATTAGCATACAAGATAGGTCGATAGGGTATAAGGGAAAAGGACCTTTTCTCTTTGTCGCGGTGAGTATAGGTACAGTGGGTCTACAACTCTACCACAAACAACGCACAATTTCTTCGTAAATTCGTTCATGTCATATTCTTAGTATAGGCTAACTCAGCTCCGTAACTATTGAGAAAAAGACATTGTTTATCTAACATTTTTTATTTGTTTTAAAGTGCATTATCTACTGTCAATGTTCGAAGAGGGAGCTCTCTCAGGAAACAAAAATATGCAAATGATGATTCAAAAATGAGAGCAAAGAAAAAGGGTGCTCTCCTGGGTAAGCAAATGGGTTCGTGGTTTTTTTTTTTTTTTTTTTTTTTTTTTACCAAAATTCACCAGTTTTTTAAAGAAACGATAAGTCAGCTGGCCAAGAAAGTTCAGATAGAAAAATAATAAAACAGAAAGAAAGTTTAAATGTTCATCGAGGGAATCGAGCATGAATTTATCCGCATGGAATCAAGAGTGCTGTTCTACCAATGTTTACACCTATTATGCGGTGTGTGAAGAGTGTGATGACCCTATTGGAATTTAACAATTGACTTTGTAAAGCGCCAGTAGATAATGATTGTGTCTGGAGTGTGGTGTAATTTATGTGGGTTAACGCGTCACCATGATGGCTTCTAAACCTGGCTGGGACTATATAAATTATTGATGCTGGAAGACACTACTATCGAATTACTGGTAATTAGTATTGGACTGTAACAATGAATCGTAGGTGATGTTAAGGGAGGTTTGATTTCAGATGGGATACTGCTAATCTGGTAACACTGGTCACATATCCAGGCAGTTAATAGTTAATAATATTTACTTTGAACTGCTGATTTCGAATATGGTATCAAATTTTTCATTTAAGTCCCTCATAGCCTCAAATGGGCACATATGTAGAGGAAATTAATTTTTCCGCAGATTTTCGTGTAAAATATTATATGTTTCTAATGACAATGATTTCTAAATTTGACATTGGTTAATTCTTTGGTCAAATTTTCCAGCCATTAATGTAACGTTTCAATAATGCACGAAAATATAACTACTCACATTTTAAGATTCGGAGTTAAGATTGTCCGCTTAAAACTAGGATCTTAAAAATCTGTTAAACATACATAGGCATAGGTAATGTGATAATGTATTGGACTAAATGTTGTAAAAATGCATCCCTTTCTAAAGTCACTGGAAAATGAACTTCTTCTTATTAACTACATAAATTCGCAAGTCATTTGTTCTATTCCTTTGCCATCTACTGGATAAACTTAAATCAAGTGAGTTGATTGTTGCTTCTGAGCCATAAGCCCATAATATCTGTGAATATGTTTTGCGTACACGTATAGATCATTACACTGCAATATATACCTACTTAGGTATTTGTCGTTGGCTAGTTTTGATCGAAAACAGCTTCTCACGCCTAAAATAGCTGAACGTAGAAATAAATTTCGTAAATTCAAATTTTGTGATGAGAATATATTACATTATCATCAACAATTTACTACATTTGTAAACGAAAACAAAAAAAAAAAAAAATACACTTATGGAGGGAGACTATCCTTTTTTCGTTTGTCACCGAAAAAAAAAAAAAAAAGATGGATGAAATCGCCAATTTCCGCTGAATCTATGTACCATCGAGAAAAACAATAAACTTCTTGGCGAAAAATACTTTCTATAACCGATTACATGCTCCCTCATCACCCCCTTGCTAACTTTAAAAAAAAAAACCTCGACGAAAGAAAATATACGACTCTTCGGTTATCAGTAAAAAACATATTCGCCCCATTTTTTTTTTGTCGTTGGTTGTCTTTTCACCCTCTTCCTCAAGCAGACGATGTCACTGGTGCAAAAAAAAAAAAGGAAAAATAAAGAAGGAAATAAAGGACAATAATAAAATATGCGCGGGTTAACGGACCTGTCGACATTCGACAATGATAAGCTGTGAAAATGGATGACAAATCTTTTCCTAGTGAAGTATTTTCTGCGGCAACAAAATAAAAGCCACACATAGGTACTTAGTCGTTAAAGGAATTTGGGTGGCATTTTTTTTCTCTTTCGTCTTTTCTGGTACACCGATGATGAATTAGAAGAAAAGGCACAAATACTGTTACTACTCATTTCCCTACCAATGAAAAAAAAAAAACACGTCGGTTTACGTAAATTCTTGCTCAGAATATTGAAATTTAACTTAAATAATGAAACCTGCCATGACGATAACAAGTCCCAAAAAGGTGGCAGAGAAAAAAGGCCTAGGAAAAGAATGGAAATAAGTAAATGGCGTGAGTTCCGCTACTCATGAAGAATTGATGTGTAAACATAATAATAGTGTGGCTTGTGTGTGCGCAGTGCGTTGCACACGCACACAATCACACACCTACACATCAGGTAACATACACAAATGAGAGTTACAATTGTAAGAGTTAAGCAAGGTTTAAACTCGCATCTCTATTCTCCAATCTGTAATCTGTATTCTAAAGTTGGGAAATTTCAACTTTTAGAGAATAGTGTAACGATATTTTCTTTTCGTTCATAATACATCCTAAATTCGTATTTTAATTATCTTCGTCATCATCATTACTTTCAATCTATCTTCTCTTATTAATCCACTCTTAAATACTCACGTTATTTAAACAAGTTAAGACTTGTCTGATGACATCATCTTCCTACATAAACAGTTACTTTGGATACACAAGTCCTAGGAACTCATTTCTTGTTTATACTATTTTTGCAATCTTATATATATATACCAATTTCCACTAAATCATTTGTGAACACCCACTTTATGTCATATTCTTACAAGACCATTGGTCATACTTCATGTATATATATTTCTATTAACCAATAAGATGACGCATCTGGCTATTGCAAAATTATACAGAATAAAAATTTCAAAATTGAAAATCTCTGTCTGAATATGTCTATGTGTATAAACTAGAAATATCTAGGCTATTCACTTTTTTGTATTTTTTCTCGATCTTCTCGTACCATAATATCTTTTGGTTTTTCCTTAGGTAGGTACGAATGTAATAATAAAATCATATTCCCCATATTTCTGATCTGGTTTTTTCTTCCTTCTCTTCTTTTGACAAGTCAATCAACCATCAAAATTCATACTTTCTGTAATTCTCTGTCTTCAGTTGTTTGACACTTCACATTTATCTGTTGTGCAGGCAGGAACACTTTATGTGTTCATTTTTATTGTCAAATACACTGTGTTATTTTTTGAATATAATTTGGTGAATTTTTTAGTGACAATGGCCACTGGTGGTGTCAATTCTTAGGTACGGCTGGTAATTAATGATCTCGTAGGTAATGCATGTTTCAAGGTACATAGCCTAAGTTTTCAATTTTTATAAAATACAAAATTAGCATGGTCTAAATTCGAGTTCTACGAATTCCTGGTAGGCTATGCAGGTTGGATGGTGCTGATTCTGTGGGCACCGTCCAATGTAGATGATCAATACCTAGGCAACCTGGATGTGTCATAGGTTGAAGATAATGTTGGGACCGCTGGGTAGTAGGGTCCATTTGAGGCCTCCTTGGCATACCACAAAGATTGAAACCCTTCTCCAACATTCTGTAAATTCGCTTGAACCTCCTCTTTAAACTAATAATCAAAATACTATATAATCTCATGTTTTGCACTTATACATTCATTCTTATTTATTATTTTAATTCTAATTCATTCCTTTAATTCTTAATGTTGTGACTGCTTCTTACTTTCTTCCATGTTTTATAAATTTATTGTTTAATACACTCTTTTACCAACTTGTGTATTTTAAATGCTCTGTTACGATATATAACCGTCACAAATAGATCGAGAGAAACAGTATAAACCAAACACAGTGGTTCTCTTTAATAAACTTTTTGTGTATTAGATTATACAGAATAAATAAAGTATAAACCATCCTTCACAGTTATGCGAATCTGATGATCGTAATTCTTATTTAGCCCCTACTGTAGACTGAGTGCTAAGATGTTTACACATCAAAAAAAAGTATGAGCAAATATTGGTGTGGTTATCAGTGGATAATAGGTGTACCCGTCCAACATATTTTGTTCAAGAAATTTATTTTGGTTGAGAACAAATCTTTTCTCCGAATTTCAAGAAAATCTTCTAAAGCATGACCTATTCACACCCAGCATTCGCCTTTCATCTTCGAAAAATAATGAAAATATAATAAAAAGTTGAGTAACATTAATCGATTAAATGGGATCCTTCCACTTAAGGGGTTTAAAATCATTTTCTTATGCTCTCGACACTCGATTTTAGCAAGTTATTTATGGGGCCAGCACGAAACAGGGCACACGGAATATTATCCTTCGTACACATTTCGGTGGTGTCCTGACGATATTACGATTGTACGAATGTACGTAACGATTTCACAAAAGACTCTCCCGCCACCATCACAAGATAAAACACGAAGAAGGGTCAAAGGATAAACCGCAATAAAAATTAATTGGATTTCTCCCACACGACCCTTATTAATGGGCGACGAGAAAAAAATCGAGTAAATAGAAAATGTGGAACGATGTCATACACTATTTTACAGCGACGTAAAGACCAAACGACAAGTGAAACGAGTGAGAGTAGCCTAATTCATTTTCACAGAGACGGAGGAGGAATGCTGACCTTAGAGCGAAGAGATTTTAAATTTATTTGATCAGTCATTGAAAAATCTATGGTTATTAAGACAAGCATTTTTTGTTTTTTTGCTGCTGAGTGTATATATATGATTTGGAATTTTGATTGTAGTCGAGAAGTCAACCGAGGTACGTACATGCACGTAACCCCAACACAGGTTGGAATTATTAAGCATTTTACCAACAACAAACCCCTCACCCAAAGGCCGCAGCTGATCCGAATACCATTTCTCCAACATCATATGCATCATATTTAACCATGTCGGTACACCATATAACTGTAATATAATCGTTGAAACAGCAAAACGATACCTACTTCCGAAAATGGCGAACACAAATCGTATTCTACCCGCTAAAAGGAAGGCGAAAGGATTAAGCCCTATATCCGAACGCCATCGTATCCCTTCACCACCTCGTCGGCCTTTTTCGCTCGCAATAAAATAATAATTACTATCTTTTTGGGTTATTTACGAAAATGCGAAAGGATTAGGCGATTAATTTGACAAAACGAGGAACAAACAACAAGCGGCGTCGCACAATAAGGAGAGGCCAGACAGAGAAAACACCGCCGCCCCTCGGATATAATAACAATAATAAAGACGCCGAGGAAAAGGCAACGAAGCGCATTTTACTCTTTTTCTTTTGTGTCCGCGTCGGGTTATGTACCGTTTAAGGAGATTTTCTGCACGAACTGAGTCCGGTCGCCACCTCACCACCGTCTTTGCTACGCAAGCTTTCGCGCCTAAAAACCCTTTTTGCCAATGAAGAAAAAGGGATGATAATGGAAAAACAAATGGAAATCAAGTCGTAGCTGTGTGTACTCATACACACCTACGTACTCACAAACACAAAACAAGTGTAACACTGTTGCTTTTCCACTGCTACAGCTCGTGGCTCCACCGTTTCCTCCAACCCCTCGCCCCCGCCGATCCTCGCCACCACATAAAGAAGTGCGAAACATTTCGTTACACCCTATAAATATTATCTTTCCAAGACGAGATTCCACAGCAGCAGCAGCAGCACCTACAGCAGCAACCCTTTTTTTTTCTTCAACGTCTTCGTCGTTGTCGTCGTCGTCGGTTTTTAAATTCAAAAAAGAAAAACCTAACAACCGGCTAATAGTCTGTTTTACAAGAATTATAATACTTTAAACTCCGTTGCCTTCCCCGTATTATCCACTCAGTCACCCCTTCGACAGCCACTCCATTGCCGTCGTCTTTTCCATTTCTCGCCGCCTGTGCCGCCGCCACTACCGTATCAAATCTTAAACCCCTTTTCGCAGCTTTTAACTTTCTCCTTTCAGTCGTCGGTACATAATATATACCTATATATATCGAAAAATCAACGGCCGCAACTTCATATAAAATTCACTTAAAACAAGTTCAAAATTTTATTAACCCACAACCCCCTCGGCGCCGCCCTCCGCCTCAAACCCGTCCACCATCCTGCACAGCCACCTACCGTCTCCCAGTTAGTTTGTATACGCTTTTCCAAAAACTTAAAACGCGTAAACTTAAATGACAACCCTCTTTGCGTCGCACATTAACCCTTCTCCTTCGCACAACGTAACCTCCCCCATCCACTTCGATACCCAATTCGTCCTCCCCGCCTCTCGTCGTCATCTGTACGCCTTGTTCTATATTTGTCGAAAGTTTTGCAGCGAAAATCGCAGAAATGGCGCCCTGCGCGACGCGATACAGTCGACTGCGGCGGATGCGCAAGAGCCGGGGGACGAGACGAAGGGTTGAGAGGTTGAGGGAGGCATCCACAGTTGGGGCTGGGAGGTCGGCGGTTGGCGGTAAGCGAAATTAATAAGCCAAAACAGTTGTAACTGAGTTTATTATATACCAGCGCCCGAGTATAACTTTTCACTGTTGAATTCTTGGGCTCGGGTTTTTTCTCTCCACCCTCATCCCCTTTACTTACGTCAGCCTATAGCACCCCTGCAGACCTTCTTGCCTCTCAGCTTTTGTACGTATACAAACGTTTCCATTAGAACGATGGGCACGAGCTGCGAAACGATTCGCAAATGTTATTAAAAACACGAATGCTGACGCTGCTGTTTCCATTACTGCCATTGCCGCTGCTGCTGCTACTACTACTTCTACAGCTTATAGGTATATCTTCTTGGTTCTGCGCGTATAAATATGAAAAAAGTTTTCATTTTTTCTCCTGTAGGTCACACGATGATTCAGTATTTTAATACGCGTATTTCTCGACATAACCCACTCACCGACGTACCAACCACCCCCCTCACGCTCATTCTCTTTCCCTCCTTCTCGTTAGCGGATTATTATTTATTAAAATTAATTATTTTCGTGTACAACAGTTTTCGCATGCCTAAAGATGGGCTCGTCATGCACCTTTTTCGTCGATATAAGTACCTACCCGCACAATTATGTATACACACGGTTTCGTGAATACTGTTGTAATTCATATATATATATATATATATATATATGGTGTATATGTATTATGTATATATATATATACATGTAGCCTATTCTCCGGGTACCTATATGGTGAACATACATACACGGAAAAATGGATGTTTATAATCTTGCGGCGGCAGCGACGAAATGTGAAACGAGAGAAGTTTTCGGTTCGCGTACGGATGAATAAGTTTCAAATTAATGCTAAAATCCGATTTCTGGTCCCATAATCGTTATGTAAGGTGACAGAAATTTATAGGCTGCTGTACGAACGTCGTGCTCGGCTAACGCAAAAATGGAAACTTTGGTTGGAGTTGAAAACATTAATCTGTCGCGGATGAGCTTGAAAAATTAACAATCCTTAGAACATGGATTCGTATTCATGCGAAATACAACTATGCATTCAATAGGGTGGACGCAGTAAAAACAGATTTTACTTTACGCGACGAGTCAGTCACTTAAGGCAGTCAGCACAATCGTGGAGGAGGAGTGGTTCATGGATGGAAAAATAACCCAGACAAATAAGTTTCTATGTAAAAATTTAGCCCGACGCTGGTACGCACGGACATATAAGCTTTTAAGTGAAATTTAGCTCAAATGTTAAAACACTACCTAATTCATTTATATGACCTTTTCCAAATTTCTAGGCCGCACATGGATACAACCTCTTGGTAGCCGGTAGCCGCAAAATGGAAAGTAAAGGTAGACGAGTTCATTTCACGTACTTCGTTGTACTAATATGAGGACCGAGTTTTCAGCCTTTAAAATCCCATCTATATGATGAAATGGGTCTGGAAATACGCAAATTTTCAAAATTTGATGTGATTAAAAACCCGCATTTCTGGAATCATCAGAGGCTGTTCAGGGTTGCCTTTCGAATATTATGTTTATGTCATGGGTATGTAACATCGTACACGGAGCAAATGAAATATTACTCAGCTCCGTTAAAAAATGTAAGAAAATCTGAAAATAAGTTGAAAATAAATTTTTGCTTTTACATAGACTGTCAAGATTGGACAAAATCCATTTCTAAACTTTGTTCATTACCATCGTAGATAGTAATCACAGTAGAACTCACATACAGATTGGATTTAGGATACAGATGTTCCTGGGCCCGGAATAAAAAACTTAGTAAGAACTTCCACAGAACTGGATTTGAGAAAAGTTTCATTTTTTGTAATTTGTAATTTCCAGATACATTTTGCCTGATTGAGAAAATTATGGAAGATTCTGAATTTCCCGTTATACTTATCTGACTAATTATGTTGTGGTATGCCAAATTGGTTTTCACCTGTTACATAAAACTTGGTTTTTATTGACTCCAACAAGTTTTTAACCAATCACTTACCTGAATTGATTCCCAAAGTACGTAACAAGATACCATACACATGATATCTGAAGATAAAAACCTTGAAGACATAGATGTTTTGCCGATGATAAAATGATGGTGAAATTGAGGTATTGTCAAAATAAAATGATTAAAATAGAAAACAAACGGAAATTTCAAATACCAAATTAGTAGTATCCCACAGTGAAAAATTCCAAAATTCACTGTGGGGGAGAAAAAATGGAAGGGAGAGACCCAAGGTTTGTTCTTGCCGAACTCATGTAACATTACATTTTAAAAAAGGTTTACTAAAAAATCGAAAATTTACCCAAAATCATTTTAAATTTTTCTCCTTTTTCTCTAATTCCCCCCTAGAAAATCAACCCATTATGTTTTTACCATTTTTCAACTTAACTTGACTGTGTTAGCCGGACAATATCAAAAATAAATGACAAATTGAAAAACAAAATACCAGTTATATTCAAGAAAATAAAACATACCAGTTCTTCAATATACTTACAATCATGTTCACAAACAAGAACAAAATTATTTGGAATAAAAACAAAACATTTTACAAAAACACAAGGTGAAATTGTCGACGAAATTTCACATAAGATAGAAAATTTTCTAAGTTCAAAATATATGATATCAAGAGACAAAATTTATAGGACTTGTACAAGCAATAGTTCCAAACGGAGCGATTTCTTCTAATCTCAGAAAGCTAGAGCTAACCCAAAAATTCATGAGAGATGGAGAAATCACTTTATCTAGTTTCATTTTTGATAATAGCTGAAAAAAGAACAGGTTACGAGCAGAAATGAAAGAAGATATGGGGAGAGAACGTCAGATAATAATTTCTATTCATCAAAAGAAGAATATAATAAAATTATCTAGTTTCAAAAATTCTATGGATACCTCAATGTGGAATTAATTATTCGACTGTAATGAGAATCTCCACAACACTGGTATTTTAATCTAGAATTCAAGTATGAAATTAGGCATCGATTTTTAGTAATAGACTATAGTTTTTCTGAATTTTATTTCGCACTACATTCGTAATTTTCTTGTTTTACATTTGGTGATAACCAAATTGGATAATTTCCAATTACGTACCTAGAAAAATTCTGTAATTATGCCTACACATGCATGTTTATGAAACTGCACTCGGGGATGTAGATGTTTCACAATTATTTCCAGTTTGATAAGTAATACGGTGAATTCTCACATTTGTAATTTTCGAATTTGATGCACTGGTGATTACTATCAAGCAAAGGAATCAAAAAAGTTGTTTTTATTCCAAACAAATATTTCCACGTCGTTTTCTGATAATAACAGGATAAGACGAGGAGAGTTCCGTCAAAATAACATTCAAAATAACTGGCACGAATTCGGGTAATTCTATGATGTTCAGTATACGTAATTAGTCCCAAATAGAGAATAATCAGAAAATTGTAACTTTGTTAGCGTTACTTCGAAAAATTATGAAAAATATTAATATTAAGTCGGGTTTATACGAAAGGAATCGAAGTGCAAGCAATAATGATACGAAAATAATAAATTATTTGTATGGACGAAAAGTCGAATAGTTAATGAATGAACAGGTATCGAGAATGTAAGAGTAGGTAAGTGTGAAAAGTATGTCAAAAGCGTTCTACTTCAACGAAATTTCTGGTTTAATGTCAACAGGAGATGGCTGCTGGAATTAGATACAGAAAAGTGTCCTGATCAAAAACATAATAGCCCCCTTCTTCCACCATGACGCCCTGCGCCTTCTTGGCGAATGCTAAAACTATTCCACCCTATCAAAGCCGTAAGACAATGGCGTATTATAACTCGATCGTAAGGGAGGGGTCCACATCATCACGACCACCTATTCGACCCCCTCCCACCGCAACAATACCATTTCTACCACGAAACACTCACTATTCTTTCAAGTCAAACTTTTGTCTTTGGAACTGAGGAGGGTTCAGACTCCCAGGACCCCCACTTATATCCGCCCTTATCGCACGAATATTTGTGCGTTTTTGCAAATTTTCATAGGTTTCCGGAAACACGCACTGGAGGTTGCTTTTCTAGCATTTTCAGCTTTCAACTCTTTTAACATCCTTTACATTCGTTCGTATAGGGAATTGTTTTAAACGTTTAAACAATTTTTTTGGCTGTTTTCTCGCAAAGTCTAACTAAGAATGTCGTCGTTATAATTATTTCAGGAATGGAATACATGCACTAGAGTCTGCGACGCGACTACGGAAAATTATAATTGATTAATAAAAGGAGCCTAACGGTTTCACTATAGCAAGGCAGAGGGTGAGACGAGCAAAGGGTGCCAGAAAATGCGACATTCTTGACGATGGCAAAAGAGAAGACTATACACGACACGTATGGCTTAGCTGGCGTATATTATACCTATATCCGTATAACGCACCACGTATAGGCATACGTATCCGGTAATCTACACAACGACAAGAATACTCGGAATTTTTCGAATAATTATAGGGCCAGATCATTTTCAAGAAGGGAAAATATTTGTGCCAAATAAGCCGGCGACGAACAAGAAAGGTAAAGTGAAAAATATGGGAGTCCTTGTGTGTATAGTTTGTAAACTGCAAACGTACATACGATGCGTGGCATTGGTCCTTTCTGTGTAGTACGACAATCACTCGTGAACGTAATAGGTACATAGTATTAAAAAAATTATCGATTCGAAAACAATTTTTTTGCAACACTCAACCGAAACAGTATTTTTAATGCCCGTTAACTAAACAAAAAGTAGAAAATTTCAATACGACGTGAAAAAACATCATTCAGCGCATGCGCATTTTCGAGTTAACTTTCTGGCACGGCTCGATCACTTTCTTGCACGGTTAGAGTTTTTTTTTTTTTAAGTAAAATTATTAGATTATTTGGTTCTAAAAATATGTTTCACGGAATTTTGTCTGGAGTTGATTATCGACGCGAAAACAATTTTTTTGCAACACCCAACCTGAACATACGAATTTTTAATGCCCGTTAACTGAACGAAAAGTAAAAAATTTCAATTTGACGCGAAAAAACATTGATGATATAAATTTTACTATCGGAAAAGTAATAATTTATTCAAGAAACTCAAATACGAAATTTAATGAATCATCTAATTAAAAAAACTGGTAGTTACTGATAAGGACTTCTAAAATTTAATTTTTTATGAAAATTTTATGATTCTTGTCCAAGCCTGAATGATATTAGATTAATCGATTAATTTTGCGAAAATAAATCAATTTGCAAAAAATCCATTAGATGATTAATTGAACTAATCTATCAATGTTTAGAGAAGGAGAAGATGGAAATGAATCAAATAGAGTTGAACGGGCCTAGCTTTTACAAGGAGGGTCAGCGACAACGTTTTTTGTTTCACCAACCGTTTTGTTTTGTTTATTAGGTTTGGCAACACTGTTGCCAAGAACCTATTACAATTATCAATTCTTTTTTGTTTTTTTTTGTATTTTTTTTTTTTTTTTTTCATACAATTTTAGGCCAAATTTTCATCTGAACTTCTAATAATACCATAGCTGGATTCTGCATTGTCTAATAATTTCGTTCTGTGGAAAAGTTGAAATAAACATTTGATTATTTTTTCATTAGTTTATTAGTTTTCTGTTGATTTGTCTTATCCATTTAAGTAAATTCCATTTCATGTGAAATCAGTCCGAGTTCCAAAATCAGTTGCTTTAACTTAAGTTTACTTATATAGTTGGCCAATTCAATAACCGCATGTAAGTGGACTGTCTTGATCTTGCTTCGGGTAATTTTGTTATTTTATTATTATTCTATGTTTCCCAGTTTCATTATTTTTTCATTATAAGTACAAAGGCCAAACCTATTGCAGTTTTGAATCGAAACAGCTTGTTTCGTTGCATGACCATTTTTTAATACTACTCAGCGCAAGGAAGTTTCACTTCAAAAAAACCCAATGTAGAGATAATTTTATTTTTTTGGGGGGAAAGGGGAAATTGAAAGTCACTCAATTTAGTTATAATCCTGACCAAAGGTATATTCGATTTGGAGAAGAGGGTGGAACATTTAGATTTTTTAACAGGCTGTTTGATTCAGAAAAGTGTCGAACTAGTTCTTTTAGGATCAAGAGCAGGATTTGAAATCAATTTTTCTCAAAAAATGCAGAATTTTTTGACTTGAATTGATGTGTAAGTTTGGGATACAGCTTTCTTTAAAAAATGTGATTCTATTTGTATCTCACGGACTGTGAATTTTATCATTTCCTTCTAATCATAACAGTTTTTTTAATTGTTCTATTTGAGATAAATACCTATTTTCAGAATTTTGGTCGCACTGCAGAGTGCAGACCTTAAACATTGAGATAAAACCTCGGTTCTCAATACTGATAGATCTTATCAGAAACCGAGAACTTCAAGTGTAGCACTGTTTTGCCATATTGAACAACAGTAGAGTAATTTTATATTAAACATTTCAAATCAATACCTACGTTTTTTTGGGACATTGAACTAAAGGAAAACGATAAAGAATGCGATAAAATCATGACTGATAGGTATATTATTTTTTTCTGACTTTACTAATTCCTTATGCAATGCAAGTTTCAATCTCCAATTCACGTTTTCTATTCCTTTTTTATCCACTTCTAAATGATAAAAATTAGGTGCTTCATTCAGGCTCTGGGTAATCGATAAGCGTTACCGACAGTAAGACGTCAATTGAATGAAGACGTTTTACTTCTATGAAAGTTGTGGGAAAGTTCTGCGAAGTAAAAAAATTCAGAAAATTGACAATTAAAAAAATTCTTCCGATGAAGAGGTAATGACGAGATACACGGAACATGTGATACAAGCACAAATCATATCTCTGGAAAAGAGCTATTCGTCAGAACCTACACACAGAATCCAGTCAAAAAGTTCCATACGTTTGGAGGACAAAAATTCTTCCCTAATTCTCCCCAGACAAACATAATAGCTTATTCGGATAACTAATTCAGTACTTTTCTACATTTCTACATTCGGAACAGCCACAATCAAAGAGTTTTGAGGGTATAAGAAGGCGATTTTCTGATTTTTAAAACAACGTTTTGCCTACTCCCACAGTTACGCTACATACGATATCCTACGTTCTCCTTCCGTACGCGTTTTCTCAGATCAGATAACATGGCAACACTGATCCGCAACGAGCTCTCAAAAAAAGAATTGTATAGACACAAATCGAATACTGACTGCTGCGGACGAATTTATCCGAGTGTTAAAAACGAGTAATGAGATCTTTCCATCATCCAGTCGCCACGATGGAAAACTGTTTTTAATTACAGCAGCTTAACTTGACCGAAAATTGTATCTTCTTTTTTTTTTTACTGCTTTTTTTTTTTTTTTTTTTTTTGGTCCACTATTCAAAGTGTCGCATCGCTAAAATTTCAACCGAACGCACTTTGAAAAGTTACTCGGAGGCGGCAGGAAAAAAAGCAACGACGTCAACAACAACAACAACAACAACAACAACAACAACAATAACAACAGCTAGACGAAATTTCCTCCTCATTGCAACAGGAGCTACCCGCGCGCGCTCTATGTAACCTAAACGGACTAAATAAGGGTTTACGATGGGGCTGGCGAGTGAAGGAGGGCCCAGAAAAGAGGGGTCATTGTGTAATCGTCGTTAACGGACATTCGCAAATAAACTTGGACGGGTTGACCGTACGCCGAATAATTATCGTTTTCGTCTCAAAGACAAACTTCATTTTAAATCTCTTTGATGTCGTTTTCCTCTTGTACAGATGCTGCAGCAGCAGCAGCAGCCGACGCCGTCGCCGCCGTTTCTGTTGCTAGAGGTAGGATGCAGCCAGTGTCCGACACCCTTTCACATTTTGAAAATAACCCTTTTTTCTTCGCTTTTTTTTTTTTTTTTTTTTTTTACGTCAGCCTATCTATGTCTCCTTACTCACTCTCACTCTCTCTGTGTGTGTGTGTGTGTGTGTCTGTCTTTGCACCGTGCTTTGTCACACACCTCTGTGTCAACCCTTCTTTTTGAGATAAAACGTACAAACACGTTTCTCATTTTCGTATTTCATTTCCACCCAGTCTATACGAATCCGCGTCATACCGGAAACGTTTATTTTTCGCTGGCTGCTTATTTGTCATAACACCTATTTTATTTTATTTTTTGCTTTTTTTTTTTTTTTTCCCCTGCCTTTCTAACTACACCTTCTTTTTGACCCACTCTCTCTTTTTCTCTTTTGCATTTCGTTCGAGTCCAATGAATTTTAAATGAACTCTTGCCACTAACCCTTTCAACATTTTTAAATTGACTTGGCTGCGGTTGTTAGCGACCTGATCGTAATGAGCAGTGGGAATGAGTTTTTTTTTTCCCCTTTGTGATTTTATTGCGAACAAAATGATCGAGGAATTTTTTAATGTTTGATAATGTCTTGAAAAGTAGAGTGGGAACCTGGCGAGAGAGGCTGTAAATAATTTGAAATAAATTCAAAATAAATTTAGATAGACGACCAAACACGGACTACACTAAAATATTATAGTAAAAGCTATTGTAATCAAAAGTCAACACGCAAACGGAATAGTTTGCGCGGGAAAATAGAAAAATTTTAAATAAATTTGTAATTTCTGAGTAAATCGCCGAAATTTCTTTTAAATCACCGATCAAAAATGGAAAGAAACAATTTATTATAAATTGAACGAAACAAATATGTAGCTGCCAAGAAAATGAACTCAATCTGGACTTAACAGCAAACCAGAAAACGTATGCTGAGCCTAATAAGACGGTGAGAATGAAGAAAAAAAACCCAAGCCATCAAGTTAGTTAGAAAAGCAGGTTTTCAAAAACCATTCAATTTTTACATTTCATTTCGGATCACTTTTCAAATTTTATTCTAATTTTCTTACCTACATTTTTATAAACGTAGAAACTTACATCTCATTTTACATCTCTTTTTACAACTCGTTTTACAATTCTTTTTTTACATCTCTCTTCATATTTCTCTAGTTTTAGATTTTTTATTAACAGTTTTAGCTGTTTTTTTTTTTTCGGTATTGACTTTCATAAAAATGTTATAATCTTTCAACACGTTCAGAGCCATCCACGTACCAAATTTCAGCCCTGTAGAATGATAATTACGTCTTGAAGCCCATTGGTGGAACTTTCGTCAGCCCCTTAGGCTAAATCGCTTGATCAATTTTCATCCAACTCGATACCAGTTTTTATCAGGTTTAGAACGAGCTACCTACCAAATTTCAACCCAGCCGAATGATAATTATGTCTCGACTCTATTGGTGGAACTATCATCAACCTCCATGGCGAAATCGTTGGACCGACTCCATTAAACTTCATACCAGTTTTCATTAAGTTCAGAATCAGCTACCTACCAAATTTCAGCCCGATCAAATGATAACTGTCTTGACCGTCACTGATAGAACTTATTTTGGCCCCCTGCAGCTCAACCCCTCAACTAACTAGCATCGAATACAACACCATCCGAAGTTATGCCCAAAAATACCCATACCGAATATCAATCTAGTAGACAAAAATTATGAACTCTACAGTGTTTACAAGAAAATATTATACATACAAACATACATACACTATATATATATATATATATATATATACATAATTACATATGGTAATTTATGAATTTTATATACTAGGTAGGATTCGCAGGTTGCAAGCGAACCTTACAGAACCATAACTGAAGCAAAGTGGGTTACCCTCAACAACCCCGTCCCCAATAGAAGTGTACCTGGGCCACATCGCGTATGTTAGAAGTGAAACTTTTTTTTTCAATGAACAAATTCGAGGATGTATCACTCAATGAAATCGTAAAAATTTTTCCGTATTAACCCTTTTTGGGTCACAGGGGGAAAATGAAGGGTTCAATCGAAGAATTAATTTCATATTTAAGCTCAGTGCCTCCAAAAACCTTTTTCAATAAAAAATTATGTTAACTCCTTATTAGGGTCATAATAAATAGTTACATCCAAAAATTAAATAAAAATTTGAACTCGGCATCTTAAAAAACATAATCGACGATGTATCACTTAATTTTGTAAGACAAAATTATCTCAAACCTTTTTGGGGGTCACAGGGGCCCACAATGAATAGTTAAATCAAAAATTGAACTGAAAATTTTAACTCAGCGCTTCAAAAAACATAATGGACGATGTATCACTCAATTTTTAAAAAAAGAATATCCTAACCCCTTGCCTATCAAAATTCAGAATATGAACTAAAAAAATTGAAATTTCCAAATGTTTAAAAAAATAGTGCGACGTCGGTTGAAATCCCGATAGGGGAACGGAATTTTTTTTTTTTTTCATAGATTAATTTTAAAACATTTGGATTGTCACGACATCCGGTTCAACTTAAAATTGTTATTTGAGAGTTTTATAATTTTTGGCTCGACCATCAATGAGAAATGGCGTCATCACAAAAGTGGTTCTGTGAGTGAGTTCTTGGGAAGCTTTGTTCGGCTACACGTCGCTCGCTTCAATAAAAGCCACTTCTGCAACAACCCGTTTTGCAGATATATTTGGCTATGCATATAATGATGCGAGTCTAACAAAATTACTTTTTTCTTCATAATATCATATCAATGCACCCGTTTTACTGATGATTCGGACTAAAGTTATGCAGACTATTTTAGACATGTTGACGCACTCAAATAAAAAAATGGTTTCAAAAGTCGGTAGAAAAATGTTATCTCACTTAGTAAGCGCTAGTGTCGTTTGCGATTCAAATTCCCTTCACTTTGAGAATATAAGGCTTGTGGGCTACTAGTAGGATAATTTGACCCAAATAAAAACTGATGCCAATTTTATTACATTGACTTTATGGGCGGGCTTCAACATGTCTAAAGAGTCTATACTATACCTTGAATTCCGACACATTTATGTTGGCCTGTGTGAATTATTGCTGCGTAGCAACATTGAGTGCTTTCTTGTATATACATATAAATTAACGTACATATGTCAAAAGTTATGATTTTTTATGAAATGAAAACCCACCTGACTCTTAACCCTAACTTCGTCAACTCACACGATCTTAAATGGCTGGTTTAAAAACCTGTTAATATGACAAGGAAAATAACGTTTCTTCAAGTTCTACAAAACAGATCCAAATAAAATGGAGCAAAGAAACATGCTGGGAATGTTTACTCTTACATAATCAAGCTTCAGGAGAGAATATTCAGCCGTTTTCACGTCAACTTTAAACTAAGATCGAAGAAACAGACAGACCGACCTAATTTCCAAAATCAGTAAGATGAAGCAGGAGATACATCCGCGTAGTTTTTTTCACAAAAAATCCTGCGTGCCGCAGATGAGAGCAGCTTCGCGTACAGAAATGTACAGCTTATTGCCTGCTGAAACAGTTGTAGGCATAATGATCAACCACATTCTGAATTCTCAGGTGCTGGACGTAGGATATTCATAAGAAACGGGTTTTTTTTTTCTCTCAAAGAGCGAACATTGAGAGAGAAAACAGCTGATAAAAACAAACTCTCGTGGTGCTGATAGTAAAAATCCATAAATTTTGGACGAATTATTAACGTTTAGCTTATTGGCTGTTTTACATGAATCTTGAATTTAATTTTTGACCTAAGTTATTGGACAATAAAATAATTATTATTTTGCAAAACGTTTCGACAAAATTATCGAGGATAGATTTTTTCAAACCGAAATCACAGCCAAGGAAAAACCAAGCAAATATCACCAAACATCGAAGAATCACATAATTTTATGACGAATTTACATGATACTTTTTATGTATAGCTTTTCTATGAAAATCATCATTTCATTACATTTTAATTTTAAAAGTAAAAAATAAAGAAGAAAAATAAAATCAAAACTACTACCAAAATGCAAAGGATGTGTTAATTCTTCGTAGTAATTGACAAAATTTCAAATTTGTAAAATAAATTTATTGGTCACGAAAAACTTTTTACTTTAAAAAAAAAAGGCGTGCGAGGGTCCCTCCTCACATATTTAATGTGTAAACATTCAGCTGAGCGCTGTCAGCTTGCCACAGATGTCTGATTGGTGTGTGTGTGTGTGTATATATATGTGTGTGTGTGTGTGTGTGTGTGTGTTATGTGACAAACAGAATTTGAAACTGGACAGTGCGCCGTGCAGTTTTTTTATGCAATCTCAACTTTTTTGTATCTAATATTTTTTTACACCCAGTAGGAAGCGGACTAGAGAGCGAGAATGTTTACACATTAATAATATTTTTGTGAATTTCCAAGTCCAAACCTGTACAAAAAGTTAAACCTCGTTTTAGCAAATAAGCTATGGGATTTGAGAAGTTGTCAGGCATAATTTGATATCACAACACCAGACCGAACTTGAATTTGTCACACTCTCGACAAAATTCAATCGTTAAGATCGACGAAGCCAAAAACTCGGTCGCCATTTTGTATACAAATAACTTAAATTAGACGTCAATAAAACGATGCAAAAAGGTCATTCGCCTTCAGAGTTTCGTTTGAATAGTCAGTCGTTTCGAAAACTTTAACAACTTTACTACATTCGTATTAAATTTTCAATTCTATCGTTTCGAATAGTTCAGAACCGATGCATACAACTGTGCCATGAATGCAAACCATTTGATCCTCTCAGCAGTTATAACGACACTTCTACGAAATTCCGCCCGAGGCTAGATTTGAGAGATTTTTTCGTTTATTCAAATTTAAAAACTCCAACTAATAAAAGTTAGCTACCCCTCTCCGTCGCCACTGCAACAATCATCGACAGTAATTGTCTCCTTAAAATTTCATACTTACCAAATTACAATATTTTTTGTAATTATAAGCCCAGCAAACGAGTGGTTCGTAAAAACTAAACACACCTTAATTAGAACTTCTGTTCAATATTTTAGTTTTCTTTTTCTTTTTCATTTTTTTTTCTACCTTTAAATGATTGTTATAAAAATTTATGCAAATGAAAGAAAAGAAAAATAAGTAAAAAACGGGGTAAGCGTGAAAAAAGTTTGTTATAGTTTGTAGCATTACAGTTTAAATTGCTTTTTTTTTTTTTTTTTTTGACTTTTTCACTCTCTCCGTCTCTTACTCAGCATGTATTTTTGCCCTTTCCTCTTTTTTATTATTATTCTTTGTTGAATTCACCCCTTTCACCCATGATTTAAACACCTAAGAGAACAAGATGGATTAAAATGAAGGAAGAAGAAAAAAAGAAGAAACGAACCTCGAGTAAAAATCTTACAGCATACAGTGAGATGAAGAAGAAGAAAAAAAGTTTTTCTTACTGGTAAAAATCTCTTTTTAATGTCATCATTTGCTTTCGCAACGGATGTTTAATGTGCCGTACAATATGCATTGGAAGAAGCGTCACGACCGTCACCCCAAAATCTCCCATTTTTTCTCTTTTTTTTTTTTTTTTGTAATTTCTTTTCCCCGTACAGCTCCCTAAAGCTAAAATAAATTAGCTTCGCCAATATGAATTTTCATTGTTTGGCTTTTTTTTTTTTTTTCTACAGTTCCATCCTATGCTCTTTTCTTTATTCTTCTTCTTACTTTCCTTTCGACTGTTTTCTTCCGTTTTTTGCACTCGGTGCTTTCTTTTTTTCTCACTCTCTCTCTCTCTCTCTCCTTTTCTTTTTCTTTTTACTTCAATTTGCATTCGCTATTTCACCCCTCCCTTTTTATAACACTCACACAAGCCAGTATAGGTACCTATCGGGTAAACATTTTTCTTTTAGCAGTATTTTTTTCCTTTCTATTTTGGCCGTTTTCACTCGTTTCATTTTAGGTGGTTAATTTCGTTACCTAAAGAAAATAGAAAGAAGATATGTGCGGAAGGTGACGGTAGAGAGGATTAAAAAAAAAAGGTTACCAATTACGGGTATTTAATCTTCGACGCCTTTATCGTTACGAATGGTTTAACGGGCACCAGGACGTAGAGACAAAGTTCGAACGCTAAAGTGGCGGCGAGGGAAGCGTTGAAATTCACTTCAGAGACGCAGCCCTGGTGAGGTCACCCTACAGGCACAACTTCGTAGCGGCTAGAGGACATACTTTTCCTTACAATACGACTGACGTCATGCTCTGGAGGTGAACGAGAGGGTGGATGACGGTAAATGCAGTCATGGGACAGCTGACTTTGTGCAGACTAACCATTATTCGGTTCAATTTTATCAGAAATTCGTAAACGATGAGGTACACGACGAAAAAGTTGAAATGATGTAGATATTTTGCCTAAAAAGAGTACTGTTTCAAACGTCTTACGCAAAGTGTTGGCTGTAATGGAAAAAATAAGTTCTTAAAGTTCTTAAAGATACAATTAGATACTGAATGGTGAAGAGCGCTGTGGGGACAACACTCGTATGAGGTTTTAGGGGCTTGTACCCCTCATCGCCACTTAAAGGCCGGTAATTATTCGTCACAATGACGTTAAACAAAATACACTTGTGCGTTTGTATGTTTGTATCTGTACGAACGTACAAGTAAGATACATTGCACGGGCTATCATCAATTATCGATAACAATCTTGGTGATGTCACAGCCCAATACCAAATGTGTTGCGGCGTTTCTTATCACCTCGATGGTGACAAGAAACGACGTAACGGATGACATAATATCACACGTATATGTACATATGTGTGTCTGTGTGCGTGTGGCAAATTTGCTCTCGAAACTGGCTACAAAACTGCCAGTGTTCTCTGAGGATTTGGCTCTCCCATACTTTATAGTATGAAGTGGCAGAACACGCAATACATGTAGAAAACCTTCTGCGTGTGAATATCTCTCAAAACAAGGTATTTTACATAAGTCTATAAACGTTCTAACGTAGGAAGGTATGAGAATCAGCGATCAACAGTAATATGTTTTTGCTCCACTGGTCAAATTTATGTTTCGTTTTATGCAATGATTTTTGGATGACGATGCTCAGATTAGATCTGGTCTATACCTATTCCACCCTCGAGAGGCTATGAAAATTTGAAATTGAAATAAAAACTCAATTCTTATTCACAAACATAGCCTAGAATGGAAAAAAACAGCCCATGGAAATGTAACTGCATCACTGGGAAGAAGGCAGTACCAATTTAGGGATTTTGGGATCCGTTTTTTAGTAGACAAAAATTTCTGAAAATAAGAATCAGTTTGATAAACACATATGTTTCTCCCAGTCAAAAAACCATTATAGGAGTATAAAGTGCAAAGGCGTACAAGTTTGCATAAATAAAAAAACTGACTATACTGACGTTACAAAAGATATGACTTCATTTGAGTTAAAACAAATATTATTAGTTTAGATTATAAAATTAATTAATGAGAGCGATAATTTTTTCTTCTTCTCCGGGGTTAAAAGTGTTGTTAAAGGAGCATAACCTACGAGTCCGCTCATTATATAACTGCAACTATATAATAATAACTATGTCGAAAGCGATAAAAATTATTTTCACAAATAAAGGTATTCAACCAATTTTTCGAATAAAGTTCCATTGAAAAATTATCCTTTTCTCCAATACTGATAGTAAAATTTGTATTTGAAATCAAAAGCCCAACAAACAATGAAGAGGGAAATGAAAATCATCTTCTAGCTTCTCGAAGAAAAGCACAGTGCACAGAGGTCACAAATTTTCATCACTTATTCAAGAGCCTACCCCTTCACATTCCAAGTGTAAAACCTTTTGTTACATCTAATTCTATTTTAAAATCTAATTTTACTGTGGCTCGCATTTAATACCCTAAAGTAAAACTGATAGTTATCTTTCAACAGAGTAGTCTCAAAGTAAAACTTTTATTGAAGCCTATCAAACATTTTCTTTGTAAAATCAAACACAGCTATATAATATATCTGATTAATCCATCCTGATTTTTTTTTTATACTCAAAGGCACAAAATATATGTCTAAAATAGAATAAAGACATCTCATTGTATCACCCCTTTTTTATTAAAAAAAAAAAAAAGTTGAAGACAAAAAAATTCTAATGCATGAATACTTTGCTGGAAAACCAAATTTTCCAATTTACATTTACAATTCAAAAAATAATCCTGAATTCAAATGCGTGAAAGAATTACAAAAAACTATTAGTAGTTATCGATATCTAACACATATAACAATTTATAAAAAAATTCTATTTTAGATGGGATATATTTTATGCCTTCGAGATGTAAGGTAATTTATTAATTACTTTCAAATCTAACATAAAATTTGTGTTTAAATCCCTACATCACAAAATTTTATTAGTTAAATTTTACAAAAATTGGATGATATATAGTTACTTTGAAGTATTGTGGGTTATGTGTTATAAATTTTGTCTTTTTATATTTCACACAAAAGTTTTTATATGAATTTGAAGAAAAAATGTCAATTTGTCAATTATCGCAACTTAAAATAAATTTATTGCCGATAGCTGACCCCCAATTACATACCATCACCCTAAATCATCGACTAAATCTAGGAAAAACACTAACTAAAAATATTGAAAAAGGAACATTGACAAAGATAACTTGATATAATTATGAAAAATTAATGATTTAAAGTGTAGAAAGTTACATTTTACCAGTAAGTTAATACTTGACTATCAATTTTGGATAACTGTATTGGAAATTCGCAAATTACATTATTTATTTTCCAATAGCTACCTCCCTTAGAATTCTCTAAATTAAAAACGGTTGCCATTGTAATGAAATATTACTTCATGTTCATGTTACATATTCCACAATCCCGTTGTATTATGTTTTCAGTGTAAGCCCGAAATTAAAGTCTAATACCTGTTGGTAAATTGTATCATTTGTTTTCTAGTAGCTACCACATTTGGAATTAACTAAATTTAAAAGCAATATGGTTGCTATTGGAATTAAATATTCCTGGAAGTTCATATTACATATTCCACAAGCGCATTGTATTTCATTTTAAGCTCAAGTCCAAAATAAAGGAGTTACATAAATCATGTACCTTAATTTCTTTGTTAATTTTTCATTGATTTTTAAGGGGTTTTTTTTGGAAAAAATATTAAATAAATATTACCACAAACACATTTGAAACAGAAAACAGTAACTGAAATGAATAAACAAAGGAAGCATGATAGGCTGTATCCTGCAAGTCAGTGTTACCAGATGAATCATTAACACATTAAAATTCATGTGTTTGTTTTATGGTGGCGGAAATAGGCAGAATGGCGGATATTGGTAAATTATCTTAGAGAATAAAATCAAGATGAAGTGATCAGACATATTATAATACGTATACATAATTATATTATTGTTGCGAGTGTAATTCAATAGTTTTAAATTACCTCGACAAATAAGATAATTTCTTTTATATTATCTTTTATTAATATTTCACTTTAATTATTACAAACACTTCGAAATTATACTTAATACTATTTCTTAATACTAATGAAACCTAATGTCCATAACAGCTAGTATGAACCCTAACATTTCTACTTGACTGTAGGTTTAGGAATGAACATGTCTTCGAAATGAAGATACGACATCACTTTCGTTTCCTTTATTTCAATCAAATATGGCCGACCAAAAAGGTGGCGTGATATAGAACATCCGCCAAATATGATGACACAATACAGTCAGCATATCTGGTGGTGTCTGATTGTGAGAAGCTAGGTGAGATATAGACAGCTATTATTCCGAGAATTAGGAATAATAGTTGTCTATAATTTGTTCGACACGTTTTTGTAGACGAACTGAATCGTCTGCAAAAATGGGACGGAACAATTATTCTATACAAATTTTCAATTAACATTCAACGCAGTTCTCATGGTTCAATTTCTGTGAAACTTAGAACATCCTTACGAATTTATTAAAGGTATAGAAATGCCTACATGAAAAGCATGGCATGTAGCCTATACATCTTACATCCTACCGCAGTAGATGATAACGCACTTTTTCGAAGCTCATGGTATAGTATTCAATCAAAATTTCATTCAAGAAAACGTTAATTAGGCCTACTAAAAGTATAAAACTGTGAAAAATAATTGAAATCTCTCCAAAGAATGACTGATTCTTTGGGCCATGGTAAAAGGAAAACCTTTCGAAATAATTTGAAAATTTCATTTTAATTTCTGTACAAACTTCTATTCCATAGACAGACGACGAATTTCGATAAACTTTGTGAAGTATGTATTTTCCATAATATAACATGACTTTATGATTTTTTCGAGAATTCTCGGTATTTGTGCCTGCCACACAGATAACGTAGAATACGCATTCATTAGAAGCAATAAATTCCTGTTTACATTTTTGTCTTTCTATCATTCGTCGCTCGTCGCTCATTTTCAATAGAAAATTAATAGTAGGTTTTTTCGCGAAATTCCGCCGTTAAAAAAAAAAAAAAAAAAAAAAACAAAAAACAGGAACATCGACTGTCCAGCTTTTACCCGGATTCAACGCAATCCCATCATAATTAATTATATAATTAACATTCCACTGGCATCACAGCCTATATAGTCCAGCGATCAGTTTACAGCGTTCAACGCTTCTCATATAACAAAAAGTGACAAACTTAAAGCTTTAAATGTCACAAAGAGACAGATAAATAAATCGTCAACTAACACCATTATCTTTTTTTCTCGCTTATTTTCCCTTTTTTTCCTCTTTTTTCCTTTTTTCTTTTTTTTTTTTTCCACCATTCGTTTTTCTATTTCACTCCTCTCCAATTCGTTACCAACTTTATTTTTATTTTTACACCGTTTTCTTTCGTCCTCGCGTTTAATTCGACGTTTAAATTTATGGTTTTGATTCGCTCGCACTCTCCTTCCTCTACTCCCTCGCACCACATAAGAACGTAACGTCCAGCAAGCGACAAAAAAAAGAAGAAGAAAATAAAAGAAAGAAAGTCCACCACAGAAAAATACGACACGAAGAAGTCTTTATAACCGCACATATGTAGGTCGGCGGTGAGGAGGCACTCTTAGCAGTGGCGACTGGCGGCAGGGTCGAGGGGGCTGTTAGAATTGTTCTTCGGTAAATTACGAAAATAAAACATTTCCCGATGAAATTTTTGTACTTTATTATACGGGCGACCGTTTCGATACTCTCGGATTTGCAGCTGTATAAAAACCTTTAGAGGGCTGCTTTTCACCCAACTAAATCTTTGATTTATTCGGTGCGGATGTTCTGAATATAAAAGTCTGCTACGTTATTTAATGGTACACTCGATTTCGGAGGATTTTCTCTCCAATTTTCCGACGTCGTCGCCGTTTCTGCTTGCTGATATCTGCAAGTTGGAGGAGGGAGACAGAGAATTGAAAATCCGTAATCAGAATCGAAACAGAAATGAAAGAAAAGCAAAGATATATAAACTACAGAGTCGAAAAAAAAAGAAGATGAAAAAAGGTCCATAGGTCAAGCTGTGCTCAATTTAAGAAGAAGTCGAGCGTTGTCTGAGCTTTGGGAGGTCTGGGTGGCCTAAACATCAAAACCAGAACATACGTCATAGTAGGCCTATAGGCTGTAATGGGTAAATATCCTATGAGGTATTGAGTAATTATTTTAACGTTGAAAATGTTCAACCTGAGGCATATAACAAAAACATGACGTCATATGCAACGAAAGGTGAAAACAAAATTTGCAACAAAAAGTGAAAAAAATGTCAGACACCCCATAAAAAAATTGCATAGGTATCTATCTCATATACTCAAAATCAAATACACCAAATCAAAAAGATTTTTGAAATAGGCTCCTAGATACCTACAAATAGAAAAACTAGGTAATCCATTTTTAAGTCCCCATCACGTAGGATGGTATACCTAAAAAAAAACTCTAGCGCAGCAATGCTTCGCTGAAAAACTCAGTTGCTCGATATTTATATCGATAATTATCGATATATCGATATTTCATTGCTAGCTTCAGGTTAAGAAATTACAAAAAACTGACAATTAACCACATCTTTAATAAAAATATCGATATATCGATGTTTATCTCTAAAAACCGCTTTTCCAGAGATTTTTTGTTTCCAGTTTTTTAGAGAACTACTGAACTGATGAACACCAAACTTCCTTCAGAGCTGCTCCCATACAATAGTTATTTTTCAGAAAAATTTCATCCCTATCAATCAAGTAGTTTCCCCAAAACCGAAAACCCAAAATTTTTTTCAGCAATTTTTCTTTTCCAGTTTTTTCGAAAACTACCAAAATAATAGGCGCCAAACTTCTAAAAAACTTGTACCATCATAAGGAAAATCTATCGTGAAAATTTCAGCCCGATCCCTTTTGTCATTATCTCAGTATCTCGGAAAAACGACTTTTACAGATATTTTTTGTTTCCCAGTTTTCTCAGAAACAAATCAACCGATAGGCAAAAAACTTTTTTCAGACTTGCTCCAGTATAAGGACTTTCTCTCGTGAAAATTTCAGCCATATCCGCTCAGTAGTTTTCTCAAAACCGTGAACCCAAAATTTTGGGTAATATATACATATATATACATTAAAAAAAATTAGGTCAAAAGAACAAAATGGTATCAATCGTTTTTTTTCCCTCATGAAACGAATAATTTTCAAGACCCCCACCCCTAACTCCACAATAACGTCAATTTTAATACCCCGTTTGCAAGCAAACTGGGTAAAAAGTGAAAACAAAGTTTACGAAAAAATCGTTATTACGAAATACTTTCAAGTGGGAATAATGTTTATTCGACAAAATGAAAATTAAATATGGAAATCATTTCCAATATAACCTCGACTGTGCAAGAAATGCAAATTGTGTAAATTTTTAAAGTAAAAAGTCAATAATTTTGACTTTGTAGCGGACAGTGGCACCAACGAGAAGGGACAATGGTTTTCCGCACCTTTTGAGAAAAATATTGGCCGTTATTTTCCAATAGAATTACCTCATAATTCAGAATTGTCAGTTTGTTGAATGTGGGTTCAGCTGGTGATCGTCAGGGTCCATCAGTAGTACAGTTCAGGGTTTTTGTGGTTCACTTCACGAAACCAGGATCTCATTCTACTATAGCTTACACACTCGCTAATCCAAAATGTCCAGTAGTTCGACGTTTTCAAAGCCAAAGCTGAAGCATTGATCAGCTTTATAGTTCAAAATTTTTTGAACTTGCACGCTCGATATTCTGACACAAGACCTTTTTATGCTCCTTTATTATGCTTACGTCAAAAAGTACGACGTTTTTGGTTAGCGGATGTATCCATTGCTGGAATACCAGAATGTTGGATTAACGAGCTTTTGGGGTACCTGTATGTCAAAATTTTCGCGAGCCACGTAAACCGACCACACATTAGCTCTTCCTTAGTGCATTCCTTTTGAACTGTAGTTATCCGTTTTCATCGCTGGCAGTGACTTTGCTAAACCCTTTCGAAGGATTTTAGAATTATATGAAAGCACTACAACCAATAAGAGTGTTTTGGAATTTTTTAAAGCCTATTTCACGAATAACGAGAACGAGAAAACTGAATCATAAAAGAGGAATGAAGGAATTTAAAATTAACCAGACCGTGTATTTTTACACTTTTATGAATAATGAGAAAAATCAAGACCAAGACTCGGACCAAGTTAGTCTTGGCCTTGGTCTTGATCTTGCAGAGTAAAGTCTACATCTAGGTCTTTATCTTGTACAGTCGAGTTTTGGTTTTGCTTTGGGTCAGGCAAACAGAAAAAATTGAACCCACACCATGACAAATTTTTATCAGTTTTGTGATTATCTTTTTCAGGTTATTCGTGAATCTAAATTCTGTTTTGTTCAGCTTTTCGTTTCATTGCTCATTCCATTTCATTGTGAAGTAATTCTTTATGTGCCTCTTGAAGACGAATTTTTTCATGTCTGTTTACATACATTTCTCGAAGAACTAACCGAAAAACTAGAAATAGACATTACTGGTTCGTAATGAGTTCTATAATTCTATTGAAAATGTTTTTACCATTCGTATGAGCTGGTTGGGGCTCAAAACGTACATAATGTGGTCCACCGACGAACTCGTCAGGGGTAAGTGAAAAGAAGGTTCAACTTGACTCATGAAATTTTGTGAACTGTTGACAAATTAGATGCAAAAATTCTTAATACTTTCAGTATATGCGATCACTATACAAACATGGTCTCCATGCTATGCGCAAATTCTAGTATAAGTATTGAAAAAAAAAATGAAAATGTATATTATATCTACTCGAAATTAAGGTTCTACATAAGATATCCACACAGATTTGAAAAGTTAGACTTTCAAAATTTCCCTTTTTCCAGATCACATTTCACCTTCTGTTCAGGTCAAAACAATTTTTAATTATTTTATACCAGGCTACATTTTATGTTCCAAATATTGAATAATCTATACAAGTCTTTCGTAATTGATCACTAACTAAGGGCTCATACATTCGCAGGTAGGTTTTGTAACGTATATTTTCATCTATTTTTAACTATGACGAACAATATTTGTTAACACTGTTTCAAATACCAAAACTACAGATATTCAATGTTAACCAAAACATTCCATCATACTTTTCATAAACAATATACAATTTACCCAACTGAAACGTCACAAACAGTGAAATCCCATCGCCATTGTTAGCAACCTAGAAACACCTGTCCCTCAATATTATTGCGAATCAGCAAATCCCTATTGTAGCAATCCCTACTTCACTTAGTCTATTCACCATATTCAGTCACGTACACCATGTACCCTGAATGGGTATATAAACCCTGGCAACGATACATTTGATGCTCAGTTCACTCAGTTTTGTCTAATATATTTTCTAAAGTATTACGAGTACTTACTTATCCCAATATTTGATTTTATGTGTTAAATTGTGTAACTTGAAAGTAAAGTGTTTGAAATAATAATTGTGTTTTTTATATTTTTATCTCATACAAAGTTAAGGTCTACAATAGTCTGTGGACAACTAAATTCAATACTCTAAATAATTAAGGAATATTAGGAATATTTAATTACTATTCCTTTGTATGGTGTAACACTGAAAGTGGTTCTAAATAGGTACAATACAATCTCTTTTGGCCGTTACAGGTTTGATCTTCAAATTTTTTCAATTCCTATACATAGGTATCTTTATATAAATTCACATCCACCAAACATAGATGACAGCATAATTAAGTTTAAAAATAATAATAATTCGTTTTTACATCTGTATATTTAATTTTCGATATAAACGAAAATCGGTTTCATCTCTGTCATCGCATTTTCCAAACAAATATTTCGAATTTTTTCGCTAATAAAAAGTGACAAGGAGCCGATAAAAATGAGGGACCGTCGAGAAGGGAACAGGGAAAGGGTGAAAAAATGAAATGGAAAACGCGTCGACGACGACAGTGACAATATTGTAAACATTATTAAATTTCATATTAATTGCGAAACAGTGGGAAAACGAACCACAACCCTTTCATTTTTCTATTTTATTTTCTTTTTTACTTTTGTAAAGTGTAACTTATTCTTCGTCTGTTTTTATATAAAGACGAGAAAAAAAAAAGAAAAAAAGTGAGAGAATTATTTTTAATTAGTGAAAGTAAAATGAGAAAGAGTTATAATTTGTGAAGTGAAAGGGTTATGGGAAAAAAAGAAAAGGGTCTTTTCGCATTTTAAGCAAGAGTTTTTCTTATTTTAATTTTTTTTTTCTATTTACACAATATTTTTAAGGTCGTTTTCATCCGACCCATTGACAAACAATAGTCAGGGAGTCAAATTTCAAATTCTCATTCGGATTAAGTCGTGATGAAAAAACTAACTGAAAAAAATATTCATCGATCAAGGAGGGGAGACTGCTGCTATTGTCACATTCTCCACCAAAAATGGCGGTGTGCTCGATCAGGTTTTATTGATGCTCCAGAATGTGATTGAAAAATTAATGTTCGCGGGTGACTGACCTACGAATTCTGACCATCGCCTCCCCCAATTCCATATCAAAATATAACGTCCTCCCGCTGCGCCTGGGAAAAAGGCCACGTTGCAAAAACCCATAAAAACAAATAGGTACAGTAAAACCTGCTTATGACTCTCCCGGTTGAGACGCTTTCCCACATAAGATGCTGTTTTCTGTTGGTCTATCGATATTCCCTATACTCGTCAATATGAAAACCACTTGCTAAGACGCTTCATTTTGCATTATTTTTCGAGTAAGATATTCTTTTGTTTGGGCAGAGAAGGACTTATTGCGATTACAGCACGAGCCGCAGGCGAGTACTACAATTACTCAACTCGTTGATAATCACTCGTTTTTCAGACTAGTTGAGTACGATATTTTTTTCAACGAATCCACGAAAAAGAGGTTATTATTTACTCGAATAAGTAGGTAAGTTTCATTCATGAACAGTGAATAATTGTGGAGAGGTAAAATTGGTTGTTTGTAGGCATCACGATGTTAAGTGGCCCTTTTTCCTAGTGACATTTTGCCTCGTGCATAAGTTTAAAAAACACGGTGGGAAAAAAAAAGTCAAGTAAAATAGTATATTGTGTGACAAGTGCGTAATGTGAGCTATTTTCTTACCGAGTATGAAGAATTGTCGGATGAGCCGAAGGCGATTGCTGCAAACTTGACATGAGTTAAAATAGCCAAAAGCACTTCTTGCACACTATACTTTTTCAATTAATGCACAAAAAAAAGGATAGCAACAACTCCTACTCCCAATAAATAAAACTCATAAAATAAATAAATTTTGGAAATTAGAGCTAAAAAAAACACAAAAAACGGCAAGTTTATCAATATTTTGCGTTTTTTTGTTCGTTTCAAACAGCTATAAGAACCATTAACAAATTATAAGGAAAGTAGTTTCAAGTAAATTTTTTCCTCTTTTTAGTAGTACTAATTCCAGATTTCTAGCTTAAACAGGGGCTGAGGAATCATTGAGTAAAAGAAGAGAAGTTTTTAGATTCCAAAATATGACCAATCTCCCATTAATTTGCGTTTTTTTCATTTATTTGTTATCAAATAGCTAAATATAATTAGAAAATTATAAGGAAATTTTTAAAATTTTATCCGCTTTCGATCATTAAAAACCCCAGCTCTTTAACTTAATTAGAAGCTGGGGAGTCATTTGAGACTTTTTTTATTGAAAATTGAAATGTTGTGTTTGATTGGATTGGCAAATTGACGAATGGTTTTTCACAAAATAACTAAATAATAATATCAAAATGATTATATGTTCGAATATTTTACACCCTGTGGCGCAGGATTCAGATGCGCAAGAGTGTGTAAAGTACTTTACACACTCTGGTACAGAATTTGGATGCGCGAGAGATTGCAAAATTATCGTCTACTTCACAGGCCAAAAATTTCTTTGTTTACATTCGCTGTACATGCATGTAAAACTCGTTCCTTTGTGCATGTATTGCAAAAACTCTATTTCTACATTAGTGAAGTAATGAAAATCATTATCACCATTCGGAATCGTCTTAGAAATCTCTCACTTTGCTAATCAAAACCGACTAGATAATAACCTCATCTTGGTATATGCGTTGAGAAAAACAATTATTTAATACTTAATACTGATCACTCCAATTTAGTAACAGTAATTTTAGCAGTCAAAATCAGATCAAGTTTTTTCCGAAAATTTTTCTTCCATTTAGTTGACATTTTTTTGGGTTTACAATCAAAATGGATTAGTATCTACTTTAAAAGAAATTACTCTCACAAAATAATGTCGAGCCCAATAAATTTTTAAAGTGAAACTGAGAGGGGATTTAATTTATAATTCGGACCTGGTATTTCAAGAATATTATAAGAAATATCTTAAAATTGATATACTATCCTCTTTCCAATTTCAGAAAGTTGTTGAAAGAACTAAAAAAAATTCTTTCAAAAATATAGAATGAACACGTTTTTGCACGCTTACACAGCAAACTCCTTAAAATTACGATCGAATACTCTTTGGTAAAGTTAATATATTATACACACCTATGAATGTAGAATAGTCTAATCGTTCCGTCAGAGGAAGGCAATCATAACTAACGATATTGTAATATAATATAAAATATTTATATTTTTTGCAAAAAATTGCCAATATCGCACAAATACGATGCATGCGATAAAATATACTAAGTATCATTGTTTTCAAAATATTTTATGAATGAATTTTTAATTTTTATGTTGAAAATAATAATTATTTTTTTAATGGAAAATTAGACCAAGTTCTAATGAGCACTATTTTAGGAAATAATTCGATGGTTCTTTATCCTGTAGAGACAAGAATTATGGATTATATATATAAAAAAAAAAAATTATATGTGAAAAAAATATCCCACATTGTAAAACGAAGTACAGTGCAGTTATCTACGTGCTGATTGCGAAAATATCACCAGAAATTTTAGTGTCTGTGTTCAAATTTAATCTACAGAGGCGGGTAGGTGGGCAAAAATCAACCTTTTGCTGAGATCGGATGGTTTTTAGTTTAAAACGAGTGTTTTTCTCGATGAAGCTTAGAAAGTGAATTTTTCAGGACACACTGAACAGCTTATAAGCTGGAAACAAATTGATCAATCAAAACCAAAATTGGCAAGTCTGGCCCTTGTAAGATAGGTACTGCTTGCACCAAATTTCGTGGCTATTGAAAAATAATTTCAACTTTTACTGAGATAACATGAAAAATTAGCACCTCCAACAGCCCCCCACGAATGAACTATAATTCTAATAGGAACCAAATTTAGAAGCGTGTTAGATGTACATCAAATCAATACCCATACCAAATTTTGGGATTATAGCTTGAAAATTACTCTCTTTAGAGAAATTAATCTGCCAAAAGTGCAACAAAATCCTCCTACCAGACGTACCGTAAAGCCTATCCGCATCAAAATTCGTAGGTATTGTTATTGACCTAAAACACGTACGTACACAAAATTTCAGACCTATCGATTGAAAATTGCGACCTGTAGCCTGTTCAATAATAAATCCATAAAAACTGACCCACCAGACAGACTATACCCCCAAACCGGACTAGAAACAATGGAATTTTTCCTTAGATAAATCCGAATAAATTTTTCAAATTTCGAAACCATCCGATAAAAATTACGCCTAGAAATGAATTCAACGCAAAAAGGGGTACATGTTAAAAAAAAAAGAATTTTCCAAAATAGCGCCAAAATGCTCGGAAGATCATGAAACGAAAAACGTATCCATCCCTACTTCTGGGTCCGAATACCCAGGCAGTTTTAATAAGCAGATTTTTATCAAAAATCTACTCAAAGATACAAAATAATATTTAATTTACTTTCATTTACACGCAAAAGGTTGCCATGACCAATTCGATGTTTGCAGGCCATCGACACTGCTTCGTGCTGTTTGGGTCACAAAACTCAATCACTGGTCTCGTAATAACGTTATTATTTTTTGATTCGAACGATGTCCTCCCTCTAATTTTCACTCACACGTATACCCGCAGTCTCAGCACAATATGCACCCCAAATCCCCAAAAATTTACCATCCCATCTTGTCGGCAGTTATAATAAAAGCGATGACAAAGTTTTCGGCTCCATCAATTGGATAACCTAATTACCGTATTTGGCGAATGCGTAGCTTATGGTTTATTTTCGGTGGACTACGTAGAGTATATTATACGGACAGAAATAAGGGTTGAGGGGGTGCGGGAGACGAGTGAAGAGACGAAGAGCGAAATTACTGTGTGGGCGCCAAAACGGAGACAGTCAATTGTCGATGGCCCCTTTTCCGTTTGATCTTGATTCCATTTTCATTAAAAATTTTCGTTAGAAAGGTAGTCGGTGGTGGTTTACTGGGAGGAGATTGGAGGGAGAGCAGATGAACAGCGAAAGGGAAAGTAAAACGAAAGAATTCCGCGGATTCAAAAAAACAAAAACGAGAAAGGGTGAGAAAGGCGATAAGTAATTATTTTACAATTTTACAATTTACATCCCGCCACGTCCTAAAGTTTCTTTCTCTTTTTCTCTCTTAAATTTTTTCTTTCAATTCTTTCTCTCTCTCTCACTCTCTCTCTCTCTCTCTCTTTTTGTTTCTCTCTCTCTCGCGCTCCAATTAATTCCGTATTAATAGAAAATATAATATTTGTTTTCACCAGGCGACGACCCGTTTCCAGTTCCGCATCCTTTAACCCTTTTTTTTCCCTTTCTTCGGCGATTTCACCTCTCTCCTCCGCCCTTCGTTTACCCCTCACATCGTACTGTCTCTTTTGCATGTGGCAGGGCGAAAAAGTACACGCGTACAGACTTAAGCGTTTTTCTCTTTGTTTCCGATTTTCTTTTTTTTTTTTTTTTTTTGGCCATTCCATCTTTCTTTTTCTTGTTGGTCGATTTTCAGCCCACCTCTCTGCCCCGTTCATTACCACCATTTGATGTATATATACTTACTTTCAAATGTTTCGCTGACCTCCCTTTGTTTTCTCTTTTTGATCTCGCATCACTTTTCCGCAGGCTCTTTATTTTCTTTAATTTTCTCGTCGACGTAACGTTTTGTAATTAAGTTTCTCTTTATTTTTATTTTTTATTTTTTGTTGGCTTTCATTTTATATTTCACACATTTATTACCGTTTTTCAGTATCTTTTTAGTGCCCGATTTCGTATTTACGGGTACGTTTTTAATGAAGGCGTTGATTTGGCGTCACGTCGTTCCATAAATACTAAAATTCGTTTTGTGGCACGTGCGGACTCGGGTCTTCGTCAATTATATTTGGTTTTTGTGAAAGATGCGTTCGTTTGTGTCTGCTGGTAAAAGTGTGGATGTAGCTGGATGGGTGTGAAATGATGGTAACGTTTGGTGGCCAAAACATGGGCAGTACGTAGGTATCGTCTCTCTAAGTGAAGAACGCGCTGTTTAAGTTCGAATGTGTTCATTCGGTATAGAACAATGATTTTCAGAATTCATAGCACTCGCGTTGCTAACACGTTACTAACAAACAATAGCCTTATTAAAACAGTGCTACGAATATAATACCTACGTTTATGGGTATGAATTTCGGTCGAAAACGTTATATTCGGTGTCGACGAAAGTAGTACCTAGGCGTAGGCCGATGCCGAAAAGTGTAAAAGGTGCAAATAGTAGAGTACAAAAATGTTTTAAGTAAGGTAGCGGTGAGTAAAAGTGGTCTTGGTAATGCAGATTTGATTTTGGTCCTGCAAAAAAAGTAAGAACCTGACCAAGACTCAATATGCGAGACTAAGGCCGGCATTCACAGTCAACATTAACTCTGAGCTAAGTGTTCACTAACCTAAGGGTCAGGCTATATTTCTCAGCTAAACTAAGTTTTTCTAATACGAAGAAGCTACGTTTCTCAGCTAAACGGGTTTTTTTTTTTTGATACAGTTTCATTGTAGTTTAAAAAAAGGCCTTTAGATTAGCTCGGGGTTAGCGTCAACTATGAGCGTGAGACCAAAATCGAAGGCTCAATTTTAGAAAAAATATGAACAAACTTTAAAATTTTGACAATCGTGTTGTTTAAAATGATTATTTAAAAAAAAACCATTGAGATTCAACCCGTAATTTCAATTTACCTTATTAAGAACAGCAACTTTTCGAAACAGTTTAGCCAAGGGGGTAAAATTCCAAAGTAGCCAATGTTTTTTAAGAAAAATTTCCAACTTACCGAAAACGAAATTAATAAGCAAAAAGGTCATCAATTATAGGATGATTTTTCCTACTGAGATCGAGTCAAGGGCCGAGACTGCCACCACAACCCCCAATTCAGAAAGCACCTGATTAAGAAGGACACATTTCCTTTGTCTGAGCATAGCATTCTTTCGTCTTAAATGTTATTAAAATTATTATGATGAATGGTGATAATTATTAACAAATTGATATAATTTTACCCCAAATATCTCCGGATTTTCTATCAATTACAGATACCTCATGCTGGGTTTATACTGATTGTTTGAGCACTTGTTGGCTACACTGATGTATAATATCGTTGTTACTAATTCTTTAATGTATTATTATTATTCATTCCTTCTTCTGGTGTTTGTAGAGTTAACATATATTTGTTATTCTCTATAATAAAAATACTTATTTGGTGTGGTACTGGGGTGTTTATTGTTGTTATTGTTATATTTTATTTCATTACTTTAATATCTTTAATGGACATATTGCCCCAATGTCCAATACCTAAATTCCTTCAAAAATACTTTTTTCAATTAAGTACATCTTCGGTTATTCGTAAGCATAGTATCACATTAAATCTTACAAAGCTCATCAGCAGGCTTCACGTAAGTTATCGGGAGAGCAAATAAAATGTTTAACCAATCATTACCTAAGGGCAACTAATCCATAGAGAGTTTTATTTTTTATCAAAAAAGGTTAAGAAGGCGATGACAAATCGAGCGGCACTGCCAGTACGTACCATCCCCAAACAAAGTGCTTCAAAATATCCAAGACTACAAATAAATTTTTTTTAAATCATATATTTTTACTTAAAAGTCCACTTTTATAGTTAATCTGTATTAATTATTGGGCAAAGAAAGTGTATTAAAATTACTGTTTAAATTTTTGTTGTGTAAACATCTTAGTGCTTGATCTACACTCTAGTGGGGGCTAAAATGAGAATTTCAATTTTAAGATTGTAACTTGTACATCTCACAAGTTTTAAACTTACAATTGTATTTGTTGGCATGTAGGTTTGTGGTTGTGTACGCGTGTGTTCCGTCACATTTCTATAGACTTTTGTCATCTATAGAAACATATCGAAACAAAATATCTATTACTATTATTCCTAATTCTTGGAATAATAGCCGCCTACATTCTGCCTGTTCTCACAGACAAACTCCACCAACTATGCTGACTTAGTGAAGTCATCATATTTGGAGGATATTCGTACTGTCACACCACCTGATGGAATGTCGGCTATTTTTGATTAATAAAAAGTACAGGCAAATTTGTCTTCTGTTGAAGATGAATTCATTCCTATGCCTACTCTCAAAATGTGATGTACGAGAAGTTTATATAAGTGTCCACACTAGTGGTCTATGGACTTGAGCAGGTTTCAATTAAGAATATATAACAGATTGATAATTAGTAGAAAGTAAGGTGATGTTTAAAGTTTAATGTGATTTGTATTTTTGAGAATTAACATAAAAGATAATTATATTAAAGAAGATCTCTTATTTGATTGAGTTTTCCAGTCATAGAAAAAACTCAGTACAATGCGCAATGCGCACCCTCACAACCGCACTATTATGTTTACACATCAATCCTTCATGACTTCCCACTGGGACTCGCGCTTTTTTTTCTTCTTTTTTTTTTCGAGCTAAGACAAAGACCAAAACTAAGATTTGGATGGGGAAAACTAAGAGCTAGACTCGGTTTAAGTGAGTAAGACTGAGATAAAAATTAAGACCACCATGGTCTTGGTGCTGAACGTTGGTCTTGCTTCTTCTCGCCACTGAGGAAAGAGTGCAACATTCTAATTGTAACGTAAGTTCAATTTTTTAGTTCAGCTGAAATTGTACGAATAACGTTCAACAAAATAACGAATTAACATACAAACTCTCATACTTATAAATGAGACCTTGTTACTGCGCTGGACTTTAGTTTTAATTCAATATTCAGTTGAATATAATAGGATTGGGAGACTATAGAAGAAAAATTGGTAGTGTGTCTTAAAATATTGATTTATTTAACTTAATTCGAAATTTTATCCGTAGAATTTCTATTTTCTAATAATTTAAGATAAGCTGATTTATTTTGTTGAAATATCTCAGAAATGATCGCAAGAAAAGAAACCGGAACACGTCCATCACCTATACCCAAACAATAGGTTTTAATTTCGCACAGCATTCAACTACAGGGAGACGAATGAACAGACTTGGCCGTCAAACAGTTATTAAAAAGTAAGTATAAAAAGTACTCAAACAAAGTAAATTAGTTTATGAAGTATATCCGCGCCAAGAAGCCATTCTTGCTTCAGCTTTGTAAAAATTTTTCAAACTTTTCGTATTTTTCAATTATTGTCTGATTCAGTAAATCAGAATCTTTCGATTTCCCAAAAAAATTAGAAAACAGAAACAGCATGCAGAAACACTTGATCTGTAGAAAGAATTTTTAATTCAGCTTTTATGTGTTAAATCAGATTTCATATAGTCGGTGAATTATGAAATTCTAAAAAATTTAATGACATTTGCTTAACTAGACATGGGCTTTGTGAAAGTATCAAAAAACAATTTAAAAAAAAAAAAAACTTAAAAACCCAAGAATTTTTATCGCACTTGGTTATTCTATACGAAGCAAAACTTTCCCTATTTCATCAAATATGATAAAAAATTTGAAAAAATGAAATCTACAGCAGATTTTAAACTTTCTAGATGTACCGCTTTCCTCATCTAGGCTATTAATATTCTTCACTAACTTTATTAATCAACATTTACTAGATTCAACATTCAAATATTTCTCTTATAAAAATAACGCATCCATTTTAATTGAATTCATTATAGTATTTTCCCATTTCTTTTTTTTTTTTTCCTCGTTTCACTAAATCAATATTCTTCTCGTCAAATAATCCCAATTTTCAGGGAAAAAAAATTAATTTCGTTAATCGTATTCCATAATTTTATCGTGCTTTTGTATATTGACCGAGCCTCTTAATTTATTTTTTTCTCGATTTTTCGAGCGAAACTAATGTTAAAAGTACGATATATGTAACAAAAAAACAAAAAAAAACTAGACAGCTGGTAACGTTGTTTTGCAAAAATAAAAATTGATTTACAAAAAAATCTAAAAGCGAAACTGAGTAAATAATCGCTCTTTTTTTTTCTTTTTTTTTTTTTTTTTTTCGTATTAGATCGTTCGTTTTCGTTTCACTTTAGCCATCTAATAAATAGAACATTACAAATATAGGTAAGCATTTTAAGCCCATTATTATGGGCTGCTTTACGAAAGTGGACGACGAATTATAAACCGTTTCAAAATTAATTTTCACATTGACAGAGTTTTTATGGGTGGGAAATGGAAAAATACCGTTTTAAAAAATCATTTCCACTTAAGGAATATTATATACGACCATACAAACGAACATCAGTTACTCTCTTTTCATTGGTACGTTGAAGTGTGAGGACCACGCATTGAAAACAGGAAAATTACGAATGAAACTATTGGAAAGAACTTTATAACAGAAATCCACACAAATTTTTCGATTATTACCGCAAAGAAATAGGACGAAACTGGGAAGTAGATTAATTAGAGATGTAAGATTGAATACTATATAATTACGTCAGTATTGTCATAAAAATGATTATTTCTAACTTCGTTGATCTATTGAACTATGAGAATGATTCAATACCCATTTCTATTGGTATGCAACAATTCCAGTACTGCTATAGAAATAAATAAAACACCTAACTCACCCAAACGCAAAACAAATAATTTAAATTCGGATTTTCTTTTCAAAATTATTCTAAAAAAGAAGCGTTTAGGTGTATTGCTAATTTAAGGGCAACAGCCTGAAGTACAACAAAATAGACAAAAAATATCCATTCAATGGTGCCAATACAATTTAAAAATGAAAAATATAGTATCTACTGAGCTGCGTCAAATATTTATGAAGAAAGTAATCGTTATTACACTCCATGGGCATGACTTTCACAGCTAATCCTGCATGGCATTTACATTCTCAGTGATTGTAAATTCAAAGCATCTTTTTTGATTCTCCTATAAACGTGATCAGCACCGAGTGGGGTTACTTACTCAGTTGAAGTTCCTATTCGCTACGTTTTTATACCAAGTAATTTACTAGTGAAAGAACTTTACTACACAAGGTTTTCATATCGTGTTCCAATTTCAACATGGTTCCATGGGCATAGCGAGCCTAAATTGTTTGGGAGGCTGAATTTCAAAATTTTCCAACTTACTACAAAAATTTCTAACTAAATCGTAAAAAAATTAAAGGTTTTTCTGTTATCTATTTCCATTTAGTCAGTTTTTTTTTCTTGTCAAAAGCACTAAAAAATCATAAATTTTCAAACTTTTCAACCAGTTTCAAATTGTTGAAGAGGAAAAGCTTCCTTATTATGCTCCCAATAGCTACGGCCCTGCATGGTTTATTTTATCGTTTATCAGTACGATAGATTTATTCACCCATCTACCTACGTGTTGTGTTTTCATTTTCGACGCAATTTTTTCAGCCTAAAACACCACTAAAATTATAAGGTCGACCTATATTTACTTTTAGGAACTTCTCTAGTCGAGGTTTTAAAACCACTGTCTCCAAAGAGCACTTATTTTACTTAGTCAGCCTGAAAAATAATATTTCATCGATGAATAAACGCGTCGACTTATGCCATAAATCATCTATAGAAAGCAGTTGAAGCTGGTGATTATCGAAATCTGCGAAGATACTAAGGAAGGTTTACAATGTGCACACTTTTGGATACACATATCCACAACCACAAACGTACAAAAAAGGTACGACCACAGTCTGTGTCAGAGTCTGATCTACGTCATTCATACGAAATGGTTTTAAGGTGCAATTTGCTGTCATTCGGTCGCCTCATTAGGATAGCCTACTGACTAAGAATTCTGGAACTCCGTAGGCCTACATCGTGTGCAGGTTGATTTTTTTGGCAATAGGCAACGTTTTTCAGTCCAGCTAAAAAATTAAGTTTCGACAGACTACGGTCGATTTTTGAATAAACAACAACCCCACCGATTCGATTTCCTCGTTTAGTGCAGTCTGCTTCCACCCTAACCACCAGAAACCATCTGCGACAAGAATTACGCTAAAAAGACGAAGCGAAATACAATAATGAGCTCAATTGAAAAGTAACAAGTCGAAACAAAATAACCAAAAGAAAAAGAAAACAAGATGCTTAAACCAAGACAAAAACAGACGAAGACAGAAAAAGATGACTGCACTCGCCGAATTATAGAAGTCTTATCAAATTTCATTCTTATCCGGGCTACTATTTCGCCAACGGAATGCATAATTTATTGCATTATTTTCGTACCGTAATAATTTTTTTTTTTAACTTCCATTTTTTTTTCTTCTCTCACTCTATCATACCGTTTTTTCTTCAATCTCTTTCCTTTATTTGTTTGACGACAAATATAATTCGGTTCGTAATACCGACATTTTACACCTTCGGCGCAATTAGACAATACCGAAACGAGAGGAAAAAAAATAAGGCAAATAAGTAAAAAAAAAAAAAATTAATATGAAAAAAAAATCCTTTTACAGACAGGTCACTGATTCCGAAACAAGTTTACGGTACTCCTATTCCAAAAGAGAATATCAACGTTAAATGTGAAAAAATTTTATATTCGATTTCATGTAAAAAAGGTTTTTTTTCTGTTTTTTTTTTTTTTTTTTTTTTTTTGTAGCATCGAGTAGGTACGTAGTTTCATTTTGGGTGGCTTTTTTCTTTTTTTTTTTTTTTTTTTTTTGTTATTATTCGGTGAAAATAATTAAATGAATTTTAACCATCGCTTATTGTCCGTTAGGTCTTATTTGAAATTCTTACTGACATACGAGAAGGTTTGTAGAGAGGAGTCCTCCCTGTATAATTACGTGCATATACGTACGTAGACTACCTATCCACCCTTGTAACTTGTCCATTTTCAAAGATATTTAATCCTGCAGTTTTTTGTTGGTTTTTCTCTTCAATTACTTCCATCCATTTTTATTTTTTTCCTATTCTGTAGCCGTCGTCGAGTATTTACGATTAGCATCGGATTTTTGATCGCTAATTCGGAAGCATGGAACGCACCGGACAATCGAATAATTTTCTGGTACCTTCACAGGTTCGTAGACAATAATGCGAAATTCGTTTTTGCTTTCAGAATGGCGTCGAGGAGTGGCTGGGTGGGTTTATCCGCGTGTTCTATCAAATAGTTTAAATTGGTACAAACAGGAAATGTCGTTTGAAGCGTTTTATGCCCGGCAAGCCTTTGTGGTTGCCTACACGTTTATACTGTTTGCTTATGCAACAGCAGAAATCGTAACCAAAAACGAGAAAAACACGCCAGCAATTGCTGAAAAACTAGCTATTAATGAACTTAGTGTAAGGTAAATCGAATACTGCGGGATTTTTTCTAAGGATTTTAATGGATTTTAATGTGGCGTCGATGTACTAGTATTTGACTCAACTGAAACATTCATTTTTTCCAAGTCAGTACAGATGCGCCTTCTCTCCACAACAATTTCATTTCTACTTAGTTAAAAATTGACGACTTTATTCCATAATTTCGTATAAAAATTTTTCTGAAACAATTTTTTTATTTTTTTTTAAATTGGGTTTTGGCAAAATATTCACGTCGGTACATAATTTACTCAGAGTCTGGAAGATATATTTAATGTTAGAGTGGGACAAGGGTTGGTTGATATCCGGTGGCCAATAGTCTACCTGTATAAATTTTTTAGTCGCATTTCTGGAGGATGGAGCGCCGTTAGAACCGAACCGAATACGCCGCCATTTTGGGTCACAAATGTGACGGTGTTCGGTCTCGAACTCGCAATATTTCAACTGCAAAGCCGAGCACTTGACCACCACGCGAAGCAGATCACTGGTGAAACAATATTAATTTTGAAATGCCTTGTGAATGAAGAAAAAATAGGTTCGCATGGAGAAGTTTTCCAAAACTCTTACTTTTATTTCACGAAAATCTTAATGTGTGAATGGATTTGAAGGAAACATCAACAGCATTATGGTAAGGGTTAAAGGGAAGTGCACGGAGCAGCTGGAAGGTAGAAGATAGTTGTACTTCTAAAATCGAAGAAAACGCAACCCGCAATACACACGAAACTGGCAGCCTACATCCGTTTCAATTTCTTTCGAGTAGGTTGTCGTTCGAAAATCTGTTAAAGAATTGCCACTTTCCTCTAATATACGTTAAATTTAACCATTTTTGTTCTGTATTTTACTTCTAATTTATTTGAAAAACTGCGTTTTCTAAAATTTATAGTTTTTACTTTACCAAATATTCCGATTGCGTTGCTCAAATTTAATATCTTTACATTGGAAAGTAACGAACGCATTCTCCACATTTTCATTCTCAGTAACGCATGTATCGCATATTAAATGAATAAAATACAACTTTTGAACGCTGTTTTTGGTTCAAAATATAACACCAAGGATGTCTATCAACCCAACAGTCAAAATTCTATAACATAAGATAATATGCGAACAGTTCGTTGGCCGCAGGCTACTATAGACTTATTTGTAAAACCAATCGATAAACCATCAACAGAAAGTTACGACATACTCACATCCCAAAGCTTGAAACTCGTAAATGCTGAAGTTTGCATTAATATTCTCCGCGTCTACGTGACATTAAACTCGATGACGAAGAAATGCCGAATTGTAAAAGCTAATTAAGTCCCTAAGGAGCTGCGAGGCGACCATAAATCATCCGCTTGTAATTCCAGCAACGGCATCGCCAACGACGTCAAAACGCAACCGTATTTCCTATTCCTCGACTCGACAACAATATGACTACACCCTGACAAGACGTACAAACGTAAAACGAAAAGAGATATGGGAAAAAACAGCCAACAGAAGAAGGAAAATTAAGGAAAAACACCAAATTAAAAAGTAAAAAAAAAAAAAAAAAAAAAAAAAAAAAAAAACAAGGAAGAAAAAGGGAGCAAGAAAAGGGTTACCAACTAACGGCTGTAAATCGTCCAAAAAGTAGCTATACAACGAACGAGCGATAGCGACGAAATACATCCGCCATACCCATTTAAACGACGTTGTACGACCACCCAAATTAATTGACTCCCATCTCCTTTTCGCTATTTTTCGAATAATTTACGATTATAATCCTGCTGAAGTTGTAAACCCGTTAATAATTACAGAGCCGCGACTCTCGAATCTCTCGGACCGTATTCCCTTAACAAGGAATTTGTGTACACTTTCTGTCTCTTTTCCCTCCTCCCGCACCACACGCTGCTCCTCTCCAACACCTATAGCTCCTTTTCTAGACGTCTGCATCTTTCATTCTCTTATCCACCCACGCCTCGAACAACGGCCATCGTCAACACCGCCAGTACGGTTAATACGGAAGCAAAATGCGCACAAAAAAGAAAATTTAAAAAAAAAAAAAATGAAGTCGAAGTAATTCAACCTCTATTCGGAAATGATTTTAATTTAAATGCAATAGCGAAGAGTCACCCTCGCCGAAATGAAATTTGCGGATAAAGTCGCTTCTTCAAGGAAAACAACAACAACAACAGCAGCAACATCAACAGCGACAGTCACACTCGCAAAAAAAAAACAGCGACGATAACAAAAAAGTGCATTAAAGACTGAAATCACGGTAGTGAGAGTTTCCGAATGGCAGTTTACTTTTAATTAGCGAAAATTATACCACTTTGGGAAGAATAAAAGAAGACGAAAGAAAAAAAAAGTGACAGCAAGAAAATAACCGAAATAAATTCATTTTTGTTAACCTGAAAGAGCTGTTGTGTAAGGGTGATATCAACGTTGACGAGGACTTTAATCGAAAAAGCAGAGCTGGGTAAAAAAATTATGGAAGATTAGCTCTAATCGGTATAATGAATTCAAACCAGCAAAGGAGCATAGAAAGCGTGAAAAAAAAAAAAAAAAGAAGAGATTTCGTTTTCTGAAAACTTTATCGGTTTTTGTTGAAGAATGAAGTGAAATGTTGGTGACTGAAGTTTTCGTTTTTTGATTAAAAAGACATTGTTGTAACGGCCAAAAGAGGTGGTAATATACCTAATTAGAACCACTTTCAGTGTTACACCATACACGAGATATTTAACACTGAACAAGCATTAATACCTCTATAATAATTTAAATATTCAATTTATCATCCACAACTATCGTGGACCTTAACGTATTTGAGAGACTTAATAATATTTAAAAACACAAGGTTGAGTTAAAATTTTTAATAAAATAATAATTTGTACAACACGAGTACATTAAATAATACTTTAAACACTATAAATTAAGTTTAACATTTGGGATTACAACCCTTTAAACAAGACTGTCTATTTACTATTAGCTCTGTAAAAGAAGCTCTAGGTACTATGAAGGTACTATATAATATTCCTTGGAATTGAGGGTTTATATACTCACTCGAGGTATGTAAGTGTACGTGTCGGATAAGCCAAGTGAGGTAGGGGCTTGTTATTATATGGTTGTGCTGACTCGTGATATACTCGAGGGACAGGCACAATTAGGTCATGAATATACAGACATTATATTTATATTCATAAAATCAAATACGGGTAATTTAGTGGTTGTTTACAAAGAGCTATAGGATTTTTTCTTTATTAATGAATACCTGCATTTTTGGTATTTGAAAACGTGTAGACGAATATGTTCGTCATATTTAAAAATAGACGAAAATATGCGTTACAATTGTATATTTTATTGAATGGTTAAAGCACAATTCCAGTTATTTTTGAAGCCTTACAGTGTGGTATAGTTGCAAGGTTGGTGTAAAGGGTGCGCATTTGTACATCCTAAATTATAAAATAAGTGAAGAAGAAGGGATGTTTTAGGAAATATGTCGTTTAATTAGGTACCTGGGTAATTATCTACACCAATTAACACATAAATAATAGGTATTTCAAGGGATAGGAGACAAAGAGAATAGCTGTTGTGTTTCATAAAATCATTTAGATGGATGAAGGTTTTTCAAAATTTTATAACCCTCCCTCTCCAACCAAATCCTCAATCTAGGAATTGGAGATTGAATGTTTTCCAAAGTAGATAATTTCTAGCCAAACCCTTCGAAAAAATTATAATCATTTCATAAATCATACCTTATCCATTAGAACATACATTCATTTAGAAAAAAACCAAATATTTTCTTTTACTCTTCTTCCAAAATAGATTTTTCTATTCTTTTTTTTTTTTTGGTTTTGAAATAGAAATATTTTGATACACGTTTTCATTATTGGCCCTCTGTAACAACGCCAACGGTGTACAAATTGTCTCAGCACATCATAGCCTATCAGGTCCGTGAGGATTTTTTTCCAGTCATTTAGAACAGTGTTTTCCAAACTGAGAGAGGTTCATCTGGGAGATGGAAGATCAATCGAAGGGGTGCACAGCGCAGTTTTTGAAAATGGGAAGTGATGAAAATGATCTTAGTTTTCACATTACATAGGAAGGAATCAGGGGGCTAATGAGAGGCTATGGGAGTGTGAAAATGTTAAACAATGGGCAAGAGGGGGTCATCCTAAGAAGACTGGAAACCAGTGATACCAAAAAACAAACATTGATTTTAACTGAAACACAATGTTTCAGGAAAAATTTGAAGCTTTATGAATCGCGCAAGATGAGCATCTTTTTCATAGGGCCAAAGCAGAATAAAATAAATAAATAATACTAATGGAAAAAAAAGTAGACCTACTATATCATTAAAAAAATTTGAAGATTTTTCTAATCATTTAATAAAATTAAAAATTGATTTCTCGTATGTGTGTATATGTGTGAACCTAGCTTAGTATGAAATTTGGCAGTACAGACAAAATATAAAGCTCTGAGTGCAAAAAGGTAGTTTGTGGACTGTAAGACCACTGGCCCCCTAAGTGATCGACGAGTGTGTAATATACCTGTTCGTCAACGATCACCCATTGCCACAATAATAATAATAATGAAAATAGTAATAACAATAAAATAATAATAATAATAATAATGATAATAATAATAATAATAATAATTGGAAATGTATCATTTTTATTTAAAAATTATGTAAATGTGCGACGAAAAAATTTATTAAATTCACTGGTGGACTTTTAAATTATTTAAAGACAACTTAAAATGGAATAGACATTAATTGAAATAGTGAAACTGTTTTTATTTCATATTTTTTTTATTTTTTGTATTTTGGTTTATGCACTTAGTCTAAATTAAATCTCAACGAAATGATTTATGATTTTATGTGATAAATTATTGCATTCATATTTTGATACGGCAAAGTAGGCTATACCGGTACTTAAATTCTGAATCATCGGATGAGTAATTTTTCAAAACAAAAGTAACAAATCTAATCAAATTCCACATATCACAAAAAACGATCGCAATCCTTCGAATAATATAAATTTGAAAATACACGTTTCAAAAACGATATATCCCACACCGAGTGTTATTTGTCGAGTGTGGAAAAAACAACTAAACTATTGTATGAAGTATAAATGTGTGCCCGAAGCAAACGAAATCGAATTTTTTTTACTTCTTTCTTTCTCTCTTCCTCCCTCTCGCTCTCTTTCTCTCTCTCTCTCTCTCTAACTCTCTCTCTCTTTCTCTCGCTCCCACTATATTTTATTACTGTATAATTCTCGCTTCACTTGAATTGTTTGAAAAAAATAAAAAAGAACATTCCCCTCAAATTACATCCCTCCATGAACCATACATTCTGTAAACAGTTAGAAGCAAATATGTTATAAAAATGATATCGGGTGAATACGATTAATCCGTGAAATTACGTTTAAATATTGCCTCCAGCTTACGAAGTTTGGAGATGTATAGGGCCTACATATTGTAGATCTACTTCATAACTAAGGGCAAAGAAAAAAGAAATCGTAGAATAACTGGAATAAAAAAAAAAATCAAAAATCAAAAGAACAACAAACTGAAAATCTTTTTTTTTTTTTTCTGTTTGTTAATAAACGATTTTCTTCGACATACGCGCATTCATTTGAATTTAAAATCAAACCCCTCTTTATATTACATTGTTTTTTTGTTTTTTGTTTTTTTTTTTTTTTTTTTTTTTTTTTATTTCAGTTTTGAAACGTTTAATAAAAATTTCTCACGCAGTTAAAATTTACTTTTTCAGAACATTTTCAACGCCTGGAAGAATTACAAAGCCAAACACTGCTGAAAAGCTCTCGGTTCGTGTTCTCCAAACAAAAAGAAAAAAGAAAATGAAGAGAACTGAACGTAGAAGGCAGAAGGAAAACCTTTAGAAATAAGTTTCCTCTCTTCGTTATTCTGTTGGCGGTTGTGTTTTCTTTACGGTGACATTTTCGCCTAAAGGTCATCTACTTTACCATTTCCGGGTTATAGTCCGACGACATTTCCAACTTATCGGTTTAGCTGATTGCAAACGAGTAACTTTTTTTACCATTGAATCCATAATTTTAAATTTGGGTTAGAGAAGATTTTAAAAAGTTCACGCAATAAGATCCATCGCTAATTAGCCGGCAGAACGTAATATATGAGGAGAAATTTTTGAAATAACGGACATTAACTGGCATAGAGAGCTCAGCCTGATCAAAACAGCAGGTTTTTCAAAAACCACTTCATAAAATAAGTTCATAAACAAGGCAATATATGAATAAATAAGACTGCGGGAAACGTTACTCGACTAATTTTTCCGAACTCCGGATCGAGAATTGGATTGTATGAAAGACAAAGTACAAAGAAATTCGAGTACTCTTATCCTCTTTCGCTCGTTTTTATTTTCAAAAAATTGGTACAAATAAACGAATATAAACTTCATTCTCCATATTTGCTGTATTAATTGACTTTTTTATTGAACGTGGTCTTCATACAAGAAAACTGAAAAAGTTTTCAATCGTTTAACAGCAAAAGAATTATAAAAAACTTAAACATAGTTAACTTCAAATTCTAGTCATTGGTATCTTCTTGAAATGGTATCTTATTTTTCTTTTCACTCGAAGCAACTAGACTTGTAAAAATAAAACACCAAGCGAAACCGTGAGCGCCGAATTTTCTCTAGAAATTTTTACTTTTTCCAGTTTTTTCGGCAAACTACTAAATTAACAGGTGCAAAACTTCCATCAAATGTGCACATGCATAAATACGATGTATTATGAAAATTTCAGCTTGATCCCTTTCGGAGTTCTTTTCAAAATATAAACCAAAAATTCAGGCTATATACATATATATATATATATATTGTGGAATACCTTGTTGTGAGAAGATATTCTCATCAGAAGGTAAATTCAACAGAATTTAAGCGTGTTCAGCCACTTCATACACAATGTATGGGTAAGCCAAAACCAAGGCAAACACTGGCAATTTTAGAGCCAGTTCAGACAGTTTATATACTGGCTTATTTACACGCACACAAACACACGTACGTAAAGAATACATACGTTAGTGAGAATGGCCCGGTTACATCATCCCCTATTGTGATAAGAGATGGTAGGCTGGTTTGTGTACGGATTGTGACATCATTCTATTGTGTCACAATTCAGTACTCGTATATTACCTGCATGTACTTACAGGTAATTACGATTGAACGTAATTTATGTTTAACGTCACGAAAACGAATATTTTGCCTGCCCTTTGGGGCGGCGACTGTCGTCGAGGGGTCCGAGCCCCTGTTCCTCATACGGGTGAGTCCCCACATATATATATATATACATATGTAAATGAAAATTTGGTCAAAATGGAAAGATGATGTCATTTGTTTTCTTTTGTCGTGAAAAGGAAAATTTTCATCAGCCCTACCCCTAAATCCCTTCAAGAGGTCAATTTTAATACCCCGTTTGCAAGAAAATTGGGTAAAAAAAAAAAACAGCTGTTATTTTGGTAACTCTCTTCGTGACTTTCGGATTAGCCAGCTGAAAAACACTTTAGCCGGTAAAATTTTCATTCGAAACGCAGCAATCGATAAAACGTTGTTTGGATCTATCGAAAAAATTTCTCTACATTAAGATTCATAAATTTCCGAAAGAACGCCATGCCAATTTTTCCGAATCGGTATATCCAAATTTTTCATATTAACTTGACCGCATCATTTAGCCAACACTGTGAGAAGATTGTCGATTGACTGAACGCGAACACGTGTTTCGCATTTAGTCGCAACCTCCCCATATTCGTCAACCTTCAGTTTATCAAAGCCTAATGGTCAATCTTCATCATTCACGTTAAACTGACCACTCCACTCGCTGGAAAATGATCGGCTATAACGAATCAGCACCGAATTAGTTTGACATTCGAGACCTTTTCCATTTACTCGTGTAATAATAATCCGCAAAGTTCACGAGGCTTTCCTTCATTCATTTTTACTTTTTTTTCATTCTTTCTTCTGGCAAACAAAAGTAGGCCCAAAGTACAGATTGTATATATCTATACATAGTATATATATATATATATATACATACTTACAAGGGATCTGGTCGCGAACGAACGAAAAAAGAAATTCAATCCGTTGGTCGAACTTTTTATTTGGACAACAAATGGACATGAAACCAACATCGACATCGTCGTCGAGGAGGAAAAACTGTCATCTATGTAATTTTCCTGCTTTCACTCGTTCTTTTTCTCTCTATTTATCTGTCTCTTTCTCTCTCTCTCTCTCTCTCTCACACACTGTCTCTCACTCGCTGTTCCTCCCTGTCGATTGGTCTGTCTGTTTGTTTGTTTGGTTTGTCTTTCTCTCTCGTACCCCATCACACTGGTGTACCCACTACTCCATCAACCACAACTCTGCTGCTTGTCTTTTTCTACAACTCGTATATTCTGGCCACTTTGCCACGTGATACTTTAATGCACCCCTGCGAGACGAGTTAATAACCATAATTCATCAGTACTCGACCATCGACAATGTGGTATTTTTTTTTTTTTTTTTTTCGAACTCTTTATATTTTTATTATTTTTATTTTCGGCGATAGCAGCGAAAAGTAAGTCAAGACGTTCCTCGTTTTTTCGTCGCTTTGTTCGCGAATTTAGGCCTATGTCAGCGAGTCTTTATTATTCGATATCATTGATACGAATGAACGGGTGATTAATATTGGATTTTCTTTTCTTTACGATTATAGGAATAAGAAAATAGAAGTGGGGAAAACACTCACTTCTTCGTTTTTGTTCGTTAGCCAGCTGACGTTCGACGCTTTCTTTGATTTCTCTTTCTCGTATCACGTCCATCTTCAATTCGGCTGCAAGCACATAAATAATTTGCCAACACGAATTAGTCGATAAATTCGTAATAAATTATATTATACTAAAACAAAATTAAGTCCGAAGATCGAACGGACGGGTACAGGCTATGGATAAGTTCATAAATAAGGAAACGCAGTTCGGGGTCAGCCGAGATATCGAAAAATGATGAAAACAAGGCCGCTGTAATTCCACCAAGACCATTGAAGAAGCGCCACCACAAACTAAAAAAGTCGATCCACCACCGTCGCACGCACTCTAATCAACAAAACATCTTTAAAAAATGTCGCATGCAAAGCAAGCAAAAACAATTTTACAGGGCCATTTTGTTTTTTAGAACATTCCTACGCAGTGGTTTTGTTCTGGGGGAGGGGGCGGGATAGCGGGTTACAACATTTTTGTACAGAAATAGAAAAAAAAAAAAAAAAGAGCGACCCCCTTTAAAAAAGTGAGGAAGTTTTATCAACGATGAGACCTCGCAGCATCCCTACGAGAAGCGACGCTGGCGTAACACCGTCGATACCAAGTTACAGACTGCATGTTTAAGGTGCCGTCAGAAATATACAACTAAAGGGATGTCTAAGTCTCTGTATGCACTGGCACAAAAATGTGACAAAAATCTTCGACCATCATCATCATCATCACCATCGTCATCAACAACGATATTCTGCACAGCCAAAGCTGAGCATATTTCATAGTGAAAACAAGCATCTTTATATCAATACATACACACTATCAAGCTACAACACATGCACAGTAACAAATATCCGACTTTGAAACGTTTTATAATATTTTGTCTTTGTCATGTTTTTGGTTGATCATTGGACATCTTTTTAACCGTATGTCTCTGGGTTCTGCACGGTGTTTTCTTGGTGTGTGTAGTGCGGCTGTTTATTTTTTACGAAAATGTCGAAAGTGGTGTCCTCTCCCTGAAGACACACCACCCTACTTCTACTCGAAAGGAAAGTGAGTGTCTGGTTGATGTTGTTATGCTTATAGTTTGATTTACAGATTTCAAAATTAAATAAATGCTGAACATCACTTTGCGTTTCAATTGCCAGGTTGAATAGTTGATTTCTTAACATTTTTAAACACAGTGGCTGACACCGAGCTAAATTATGACACACCAAAACAAACCCGTTAGTGTTTGCTGTTGAAACGGTGTAAATTTTTTTATAGCAAATAAAACGAACCTATCCTAAACCAATGCAGGTTATTTTCCTTCACAGCCAAAAGAGTGGATAAGAAGAGGTCCTGGTGGTCTGACTTCCCTTTGAAACAGTGAGTCTCTGTCAAAGGTGGTGGCTTTGTGGCAGGGGAGGGGGTTCGAAAAAGACAATGGTGAACACGCGAGCACAATCCCACCTAAAGATGGAGATAAATATGTTCCTAGTTCATGCAGCAAAAACATATTCAGACACAAAAGCTGTCCTTATTTTGATCAAAGTGAATATAATCATTGAAATATTTTAGCCTACATCAAATTTGTTAGATTAAGAAATAGATGTAGACTACTAAGATACAATTAGATTTTAAGTGAGTTGCTGAGCAGTTGGAAGTTATTAGTTAAATGTAAAAATAAAATCAACGCTGACTGAATATAGGGGGTTTAAAGGTGGGTCTTGAAAATTAATAATATAAACTCTGGGAGACAGACATTCCTGAATTTCAAGTTAGGTTGTTAATGTGTAGAAAATTAAATAGGTGTGAAGAAACGTCAGCTTCTCCTCTCTTTATTTGTTCATAAGACCGAGTGATAAGTACTTGACACTACCTAGTAGCCCAGGTGATTCTAGTGGCAATCCAGTGTATTTGCTTCAAATAACAGTCTCAGCAACGTCGGGTTTAAACTGAATTTTTCTAGGTTTTCTTTTTTTAACATTGCAAATGTTCTACTGAACATTATTGGAGTCGGGGAGAGCAAGGTACCATGGAACAAGTGTTCCATGGATAAAACTGAATCCTTTCAATTTTTGGACAAACTGGTCCCATAGCTTTATGCATCATACACCTGGTAAATACTTCATTTGTTTGCTATTGTTATCCAGTTTGTTGTTCAAAAGTCATTGCAATATTTATCGAAATTGTACCAAAAATAAAATTCTGATAACTCACAAAAAGTGTTATCAATGGGAGAGAAGTTCAGCATTCACATTTTTGGATGTGTCCCAAATACGTTGAATGGTCAGTAATCAATTATTCAGTGTTACCAATACTCAAAAACATTTAGATTAAATATAATTATTGTAATTTCTAGTAAGAAGATGAACCTAATGTACTATGGTGTAAATTTTCTGGTGTACCATGGAATATGCTAAAAACACCTTTCAATTTTCTGCAGATAATTGTCCTAATTAAAACTGCCCAAAAATATGAAACATTGGATCTTGAGAAAGTTTAGGATGCATACTCTTGGTATTAGTAAACCAGTAAAATTTAGTAACCAAAATTATATAAGTAGGGGTTTCAATTAAATTTTCCATTATTCAAAAAAAATTTGTCTACTTTTGGGTTACTATGACGTTTTACAGTTAATAATTTTCAAATTCGTTTCCTGAAGGCATTTTTAAAGCTTGGTAAAATCTGCGTCCTTGTCAAAAGGGTTGCATAAACGAAATCAAAACGGAAGGAAAACGACGAAGGAGATGGTGAGAGTCGAACGTTGATGTATTTCCTCTGGTATTATTGTTATTGTTGTTATGTTGTGTGTTTATGTAGCTGATGTTGTTGTTGATGTAGCCGATATTATTACGAAACGAGTTGATCTCTCTGTTAAGCATATTACCCAAGAAAAAGGTATACTGCAGCGTTGATAGAAATTCGAATGAGAGAAGATTTAAGCGCCGCAGGATATGTTTATTAAACTAACTAACTAAAGCCTGAAAAACGTGGCTGGAAAAGGAAGAGAGGGAGAAAGTGAGTAAGAGAGAGAGAGAGAGAGACCCAGTTAACAATCTTTAGAATAGGCTGGGAGAGACGAAGGTTACATCGCAGGAGTGTGGTGGTGAAGAACGACAAGAAATTCAGCTAAGATATACAGTAAGTACAGGCGTACACAGTGACGACTCTGGTACATTATCCCTTTCGTCTTCTCATTCTGTTTCCCTTTTTTTTTCCTTCTTTTTTTTTGAAGGGGCTGCAACTAACGCGTATGTAAACAAATCGGTCTCAGCCATTTCTAACCCGTTTATACGTTAATCGAATTTTCGTAGAATTCGAAATTCACTACTAGCCTAAAATCGTAAGCAGGCGCCTCATCGTCGATTTCAATAATCTCTTTTTTTGTTGTTTTCTTTTTTCCACTTTTGATTTGCTTTGAAGAGATTGCTGCGCATTTTTCTCGGCTTTTTTCTTATTCGCCCAATAGGACTCGTCTTGCTCTTCGTCTCCTTCGCCCTTGTTACGGTATATTTGCATAATTCGATGAAATTTCCGATTGCGAATTACGAAAACGTTTTCAAACTCATCGAAGAACCGAACCCTCCTCTTTTCGTACCTACTCATCAACAACAACAACAACAAACAACAACAACAACAACAAAAAAAATTATTACTTCTATTTTCATAAAAGTCACTTGTCGCGTGTTCTTTCCATTTAAGGGATGGGTGCAATGAGGGTTGAGACAAATACAACGCAACGAATTTTTTAATTTCGTTTTTTCTTTTCGGTGAGTGTAAAAGCGAGAAAAGAAAAGAAAAAAAAGGAAAACATTTAACGTATCCCACGAGAGACAACTAGGGGTGGAAAGAAAGAAAGAAAAAAAAAAATCACGAGAAGATAGTCCAGTATAATTCTTTCCTAACGAAAATACCGTTTAGATGTTCGTCGTAAATATCGAAAAATAATTTTTTCTTCTCCTCTCACTTTTTTTTTTGTCGTTTTCCCCATCGTATAGTTTCTTCGTTTTGTTTTTGTTGTTGCTGTTTTTTTTTCTTTCTATTAACTGAACTCTGTACTCGGTAAGGGAGTGACTATGGTGGCGTTAATCATTTTAAGTAGGTTTTCTACGAAAATCTACGTATTAATCTTGTGCTCATGGAAGGACCCAGGGGTGGGAGTAAGTACGTTTTTCATTTCATGACCCGTAGAATATTTTAGCATCATTTTTGAAAATTCATATACATTTCGATATGTATGTATGTATGTATGTATGTCCAATTCTTGTTAACACGTTATAGGGTGTAATTTTAGTTCGTTGGTCACGAACTTTGGACCAAACATTTGTATTAATTGATGATAAGACCATTTGAATTTGCGGAAAATTGGTTTTACGGTACGTCAGGGATGGACGATTATGTTGCAGTTTTGGTAGTTTTATGGATCTAAAAAAAGGAATTTCGAAGCAATACTCACGAAATTTGGTATTGATATTAATGTAAATCTATTCTAATACCCTTCCAAGTTTTGTTGCGAATGGTTTCATGGTTCCTGGGACTGTTGGGAGGGGCTCATTTTCGATGTTGACCCACTAAAACTTGCAATTTTTATCCAATAGTCACGAAATTCGGTACAAACAGCACATTTGACGCAAGGGAAATTCCTACCAATTTTGGTTTCAATTGGTCGAATTGTTCCGAAGTTATAAGTCATTCAGTGTGATTTTCTCTATTTTACTCTTCAGATAACAACCCTAAAAAATCCATTTTTCAAGCTCGAAGCAGAAAAATTTTTTTTTAGCCTCAAAAAAGCAGAATTAATTTAAAAAGTTAATTTTATTCCTCCACCTACTTCAGTTTTTTTGCAGATGCGAACCCGATGGCCCATATTAACAAATGTCACTTTAATCTCCATTCACTTAGATTTCTCTTAAAAAATTTTTTTGTATAATTTCGTACTTAAAAATGTTGGAACACTGTATCTCTATGAGAGTTCGAATGTAAAAACAAAATGTTACCACACTCTTAAATACAAAGTTGTGCCATAAGTCATTTTCAAGTGAAGTTTAAGTGAAGAGAGGTTAAAGGAACGTTTGTGAATACGGGCCTATACTCCTGAATCATTAGAATACTGTCTCTGAGTGTAACCAACTGGGCCACAGTTCGTTTTAATAATGGTGGAGAGTTTCAACGTAATTAGAACTGGCATTGTTCAAATTTGTATCGTTATGAAGTTTAGTTTGTGATGTCGTATGTTCCGATACAGTTGTCTTTCTACTCTTGGGACAAAATTCATAATTCTTTCTTTCAAAAACCTACGTTTTCTAGCGAGGCTTGCTGCGCTAGAGTTTTCTTTTTTGCTTTGTTTTCTGGTAGGATCTTTCCTTCTTCTTCTTCTTGGGCTCGGTGATTTACGTGACACTACACGAGGCAGGCGGCAGAAATTGCGCCAAATCCATCTCTCCGGTTTAGCTCGCTATGGTCCATGAGGTAGCGAACGAGTTGTCAAATAATTTTGATTTATATAAAGGCAGTTCGATGTAAGTATAACACGAAATACGAAGGTATTCTCTGGGATGCTGCACACACACGATAATGGTATGGTACGTATACACGATTTCCGGAAGGCTTTTTCTACGATTTCTGCGCGGTATTCGTCTGTGTTTCTTCTTTCTCGATATATTTATATATCGTTTCACGTGTAAACTGTTGCGATCATTACCGATTAAGGAGAGACAAAGAGAGAGAGACAGATAGAAAAAAAAAAAGAAAAAAAAAGGCAGCCTAGACAAATTCATACGGACCAATACCTATGTGTTGTGCGTACCTCTGCACCGAAGCTGATACAGACTACTGGAGCCGGTTTTGATTTTGGTTTCGTCTGCGAACGCCTTAGGCTGCATAACAATTTGTCTCGACAATGCAGCAATTTTGTAGTACAACGAACACAACAAACATCGACTAGGTATGAGAAGAGATCGTAAATATTATTTTAATTTACGATGCCAGGTGTGTGGTGGAGAGAGAGAAAGAGCGAGCAAGAGAGAGAGTGAGGGAGAGAGAGAGAGAGATTGTGTGTGTGTGTGTGTGTGTTTGTGGACGTGCGCTCGCGCGATGTGCGAGTGGAATTATAACAATTTTCAAAAGATGAGTGCAAAAATTCTTTAAGGTCGTTTATAAGGGTGGGGGTACACTTTAGTCGAAACGCATTAGAATTTAAATGGTGAGGCGTTTGACGCCAGGAAGGTGTTCATACATGCGGCTACCAAAAAAAATCTAGCCTAGGCTACCTAATTCGCCAGAAAACCAAGTTTGCAGATGGAGATAAAGATAGAGATGGAGTGGAGATGGAGAGAGAGAGAGAGAGAGAGAGAGTGGAAAAAACTGCAAAATAATATCGATATTTCATTGCTAGTTTCAGGTTAGAAATTACAGAAAAATTTTGACAGTTATCCATACTTTTAACAAAAGTATCGGTCAATCGATATTTTATCGCTAAAAACATCTTTTCCAGAGATATTGTGTTTCCAGTTTTCTCAAGAACTAATAAACCGATGAGCACCAAACTTCGTTCAGATCTGGTCACATACAATAGCTATCTTTTGTAAAAATGTCAGCCCTATCTGTTTGGTAGTTTTCTCAAAACCGTGAACACAACATTTTTTCCAGAAAATTTTCTTATCCAGTTTTTGAGAAAACTACTGAATTAATAGGCACCAAACTTCAAAGAAAACTACAAAACAGATAGAGCTGAAATTTTCACAAAAGATAGCTATTGTATGAGAACAGGTTTGAAAGAAGTTTGTTGCTCATCAGTTTGATAGTTCTTATGAAAACTGGAAATAAAAAATCTCTGGAAAAGCAGTTTTTGATCAATATTGTTGTTATAGATATGGATAACTGTCGATAGTTTTTTGTAATTAATTAACCTGAAAATAACAATGAAATATCGATATTTAGACAAATATCGATATAAATATTGGTTAATATCCATATAAATATATAGAGGTTGTATATATCGGATGTTCACAATTATTATAGAAATAATAAAGATGTTTACAAAGTTACATCTCAGAAGTGTGTAATTTCAGCAGATCAAATATGTAAAGTACAGAGTATGAACTGTATGAAGTATACGAATACGAATGGAGAAGAACGAATGAGCGATGGAACAGATAACAGTGTAGCCATCAGTATAAATGTGAAAAATATATTGCCTGATTAATGTCGAGTGTTTGCAGGAGTGTGAGGGGATGAGGATTTGTGGTCCCAACAAATATTGATTAACATCGATATTATTTTGCAATTTTTTCTCTCTCCCTCCATCTCCATCTCATCTCCATCTCATCTCCATCTCTATTTTTATCTCCATCTGCAAACTGGGTTTTCTGGCCTAGCGTTGCTGCCGTATAGTTTTTTTAATTCCCAAATCGATTCCAAAAATATTCTTTTTTCTCTTTTTTTTTTCTTAGCATAGTTTTGGGAATTTTTCCAAGTCACAAACTCTCAAGTGATGAACAACTGGGCACGATTTTCCCAACTTTCAAAAAGTTTTATGGAGCCTCCCCAACCCCCCTTCAGTGCGTTCCTGTCCCGATACACCTCGAATATTAATCATGACAATTTTTTAAGATGCACTTGCTACTTGAATACCACCACAAATCTGACCTTTACCGATTCATATGAGTAGAAGTACTTTTCTTTTTTGTTATTATTTTTTCAAGTTCACTACGAATTTTGTAAATAATTTAGGTTTTTTTGGGGTGTTTTAAACTTTTTTCCTTTTTTTTTTTTTTTTTTTCTGTGGCAGAGGGACTCGCGAATAAGTTCCAGACGTCGAAAACCTAAATTTCTTCTGTCTGACTATCAGTTTTATTCCACAATAAAAACCCCGAAGGTGATGGATAATTTCGATAAGTGTGGACCAAAAAATTGCTCCAAATTAAGAAGAAAAAAAAAGTACCAATGTAATTGATAGTTAGGTCCATTGAAATAGCATAGAATGTTGATAATAACGGTAATTTTTGACGTTTTGTTATTATTATTATTATTATTATTATTATTATTTTTTTTTTTTTTTTTTTTTTGTAGCACGAGTACAACGCAGGTATCTATATTAAGTTGCGAAAGGATTGCGAATAAATTTCCAACGACATAAGTGAACTTCCTCCTCTCCTCTCCCCTATACGCACCCAATTTACTCCTATAGAAAAATCAGTGAAATCGATTTAACGGTTCTTTTTCCAACAACACAGAGTAAATTAATATACGAAACTTTTATCTTACGGGCGCAGTTTTTTCTCTTTTTTTTTTATTTTTATTAAACGTGAAAAAGGATTGATTACTTCTCATCAAACGTAAAATGTTTTTTTTCTTTCTATTTCTTTGTGTATAGATATGAAAAAGAAACAACTACTTTTCGAATGATGTACCTACAGTAATTTCTCAGACGTGTTATTAACTTTAATAAGGCGAAATGATTTGTATTGACAAGTTGATTGCCACAGCAGCGCACACATCGTTTAAATTTTTTAAACTTTTTCTTCCTCTGTAGATGTTGTTATAATACTTTTGCTGTAATCCTATATATATATATACACGTACATGTGCATATACATATATACATACTTAGGCATACTACACAACAATATCTACACTAAATACGAATAACTCGAACGGTTTTTTTTTTTTTACTATTATTATTATTATTATTATTATTATTATTATTACTACTACTACTACTACATAACGTTATTATTGTTATTATCGTTATTATTCTTCGTATACGAGATACAGAAAAATCGAGTTTTTTTATTCTTTTTACCGTATTTTTCTTGTTCAACATTTTGATTCATACATAATTCAATAGTTTTAGCACATTCGTGGATACGATTTTTAAAATGTCCGACCTAATATGTGATGGATTATCGACGAATAAAGTTTCCAGAAATACGTTTACGTGACGAATTACACGGAGAAGTAATCATAAATATAAAAAATATACGATATCGACAGCCCCACTCCCCCGTCGACGATGGTGTCTGCGTGGCGCATGAGGAAGCATTTAGGTTTGGGCGTTTTACACGACGAAGAGGCCAGCGTAGAAAAATACCGAAAAGTGATGGTATTTCCTTCGAATATGTCCTGTGGCTGTAAGGGGAGGAAAATTACGACGTTGGTCAATTTGATTCGGATGAAATATGCAGGCGAAAGAATAGGTAAAATGTACGAAAGAATGAAAACGTACCGCAAGCAGGCATTACGTACATCGAAGTACTGTTTCATTGTGGGAGATTTAGGTATCGTTATCCTTTGGGAATATACGAAATAATGCGATATCGTCGACACACCGCGTATAGCCATACAGGCTATTTGTGTTTTTGAGAAGAAAAAAAAATTCTCGCTTTCAGTTCGGTTCATAGTTCGGTTTAGTGGTGGTGGGGGGGGGGGACATAACTAGTTCTCTCTTCCACGCTTTCAATGTTGAGCACAAAATGTGGTTATGAATTCATAAAAAATGCCTCAGCCAGGAAATTACTAAGTAGCGCTAAGCAGCCCCAGATCTGTGTTACTCAGCATACACTGAGTAGCACGAAGGTAGCATTCTGGACAGCATTCTACCCAGGGCCGTTCCTAGCTTTTTTTGCTGCCCTGTGCGAACAAACTTTTTGATGCCAAACACATATTTTTTTTGTCAGTCAAATCAGAATGATATTCTTTGTCGTCGTCCAGACGACGTATGATGACAGTGTATTATATTAGGTTTTTTTTTTTTTTTTTTTTTTGGTCAGTATGGCACCCTTGCACTCTGCCACCCTGTGCAAATGCACAGATCCACCTAGTTACAACCCTGATTCTACCTTAATGCCACGATACTGGTACTGCCTACTGCTGAACGTATGCCATTATGTGGTAAGTAGCATTAAGTTGGTCAGCTAAGTTATACGTTCATTGTTCATTCATTCCATACCCAAAACACTGTGCAACACTCGATCCACCCCCCCGGTAGGTTCTTTTTTTTGCCAACTTTCAACAATGACTAATTTGTCACGCAACTTATCCACGAGTACCGAGCACACTGACTGGTTTCATAACACATCAACTGGGCAGTTTAAGGTAGCATAATATGCTTTTTGCAACGCGTGCACGAAAGAACGAGTTTTACATGGAGATACAGCGAATGTAAACAAACAAATTTTTGATCTGAGAAGTAGACGATAATTTTACAATCTCTCGCGCATCAAAATCCTGCGCATGAAAGTTTAAAGTACTTTACACACTCTTGCGCATCCCAATCCTGCGCTACAGGGTGTAAAATATTCGAACATATAATCATTTTGATATTATTATTTAGTTATTTTGTGAAAAACCATTCGTCAAGTTGCCAATCCAATTAAACAAAACATTTCAATTTTCAAAAAAACATCTCAAATGGGTTTATAATGATCGAAAGTGGATAAAATTCAAAAAATTTCCATGTAATTTTCTAATTATCTTTAGCTATTTAACAACAAATAAACGAAAAAAATGTAAATTAATGGAAGATTTGCCGTATTTAGGAATCTAGAAACTTCTCCTCTTTCCCTCAATGATTCCTCAGTCATTATTTAAGCTAGAGAACTGAAAATGGTATCTCTAAAAAGAGGAAAAAATTTACGTGAATTTAGTTTTTGTTTAATTTTTTAATCACCTTTAACAATTTGAAAATAAACAAATAAAAAAAATGCAAATTGTCTGAAAAAATTTTTTTTGAAATCTAGAAACCTCTGTTCTTTTACTCAATGATTCCTCAGCCCCTGTTTAAGCTAGAAATCTGGTATTAATAATGCTAAAAAGAAGAAAAAATTTATCTGAGACTACTTTCTTCATAATTTATTAATAGTTCTTATCTGTTTGAAAATAAACGAACAAAAAAAAGCAAAATAATGGAAAACCTGCAGTTTTTGTGTTTTTTCAACTATAATTTCCAAAATTTATTTATTTTATGAGTTTTTTTTTATTTATTGGGAGTGGGAGTTGTTGCAATACTTTTTTTGGGGTATTAGTTGCAAAAAATATGGTGTGCAACAAGTGCTTGTGGGCTATTTTAACTCTGTCAAGTTTGCAGCACTCGCTTTCGGCTCGTCTGCAAATTCTTCACACTCGGTAAAAAAATAGCCCACAATAGGCACTTGTCACACAATATACTATTTCAGTGAGTAAAAGCATGTGTTACGTTATGCCTATATGAGTGAAATTAATGTGCGTTGCCTAGTACTACCTTTACCTTAGTTTTACTGGCCTGATAGTCTTGGATATAATATGCTCCATAGGACTCAGTAGCACACAATATTGGATTCATCCGCACACTAAGGATTCTAACTCTGAAGCCGATGACTTGTGTAATAAACACACAATTGGATGCCTGTATTTCTGAAAGTAGCATATTATGCTGCTTATCGGTATACTTAAGCTGTTCCGGCTGGGGTAACTGGGTGAAATTTGAAATTAAAAAATTTGCTCAATTTCTCATTTCGCCTGATTTTTTTATTGTCAAATAGAAATTATTTCTTGGTCGCTTTCCAGCGAATGGCCTATTTTCTTGTAAGAGACTAAAAAGTCACTTTTTCTCTCTGTATGTTGCAAACACAAGTCTGAGCCAATTTTTTTTTATATATTTTGTTTCTTTTAATCAATTTAAATGAATACTTGCAAGCATTTGTTTTACTTACTGGCCAATTATACTTCTTAGAACTAGTAGTGTATTGAAAGAATTATTTTGAGAAGGTGTACCAGTAAAAAATGTCAACTGCTGAACCATATATCCAGAGAAATTGCCTACTTTTTTTTATATGTTATCTATTATTGGAAAATGGTGGGTTCAGGGTATTTATACTGGGCGAAGTGAGACACCCCCTTCCCCATGGTCCAAGTGGTAAAAATAGAAAAAACTGTTTCTCGGTCTGGCTATCCTGACTATCACTCCACATCACTATTTCTCTCTTCCTTTGTGTTTAGCACTGGTGTATTGTTTTCAGTATTTAGTGGTAGTGATGACGTATTTTCTTCGTGTTAGCGTGTGCATGGGGATTTGTTTGGTGGTTCTGGCTATTTTTAAGCATTCTTTCACTTTTTCATTTTATTTTATCTGTAGTTGTTGGTTGCTTTTTTTTCTCCAAATTTGGGCAGTGATGTATTGCTTATTTTTCTTGTATATTTGGTGGTAATGGGGTGTATGTGTATATGTGTGTGGTAGCTGGTGGTTTACGTAACATATTATTCTAGGTATGATGGTGATTGATGGCTAATTTTATCTCTGTTTTTGCTTCTCTCATTTACCACCTTTGCCACCTTGTAAGGAAGATTTTTTTAAAGAAATCTTTCTATAGGAAATGCATCGGAGGCAGAGCAGAAACAGAGAAAAAATTAGACATCAGTCAGATAGTCACCACCATACCTGATTACCTTGAATAATATATTACCTGAACCTCCAGCAACTCACCCATACACTTATATATGTCACCACCATCAAATGCACGTGAGAAAATAGAAGACACTAAAATACTGAAAAAATATGTCAAGAATAATAAGAATAACAAATTTGATGTGGTTTGCAGACTAGTATACTAGTTTGCTAACTTTGAAAGTATTATGGGGCTATCTTATCCCCAAATTCCCCATTTCAGTAAGCCCTAGCTTAGAACAGCTCTTTTGGATTTTTTCTTTTAAAGTTTCAGTGTACGCCCTCAAGGCTCTTTCATCAGTTTCATCCATTTCGGTTGAATCTAACAATCGTAATCAGTGACAGTTACATAATTTATAAAGCCTATAAAACAATACACGTTAATCGTTCTCAATATTTGAAACAAGGGTCAAAAAATGACAAAGCGAATACCCTGTGTAGGCTACCAGCTTAAAAAAAAAAAAAAACAAAAAAAAAACAGCAGTTCAAATTCAGAAACAGTAGGTAATTCCATCTGTACCATAGACTAATAAACATTTGGAAGATGGGTAACGGAATAATTACGTACAACGACTATACAAATCGAATACATCAAATCTGCTAAAAAACGAATAAAAAAATAGACAGTTTTTTTTATTCTTGAAGATTTTTAAGTAGGTTTCTTTAGAAAATCTACTTATTACGCTTGGTATGGTATTAGCCCGCAGGGTTGGGGTGGGTACGTTTTTCGTTTCATTATTACAGTAAAATTTTGTCATCAATAACTCAAATTCATATATATGTAGATAGATAGATAGATAGATAGATATAAGTTCGTTTTTTGTTTTCACGGTAGTCGAAATTTTCATCAGATAATCACGAAATTTGGTACGTATATTTATACTAAGCCAAGGATCAGACCTATCGATTTTGGTACGGATCGGCCAGATGGTTGTTTAATTTTGTTTTTATTTTGGCCATAAAATGCTCAATTTCGCATCAATAGCGACGAAATTTGAAACAATTATTTATCATAATTTATTGTAGTATATTACCAATTCCGGACGGTACTTCCGGCACCATTATTTTTTTTTTATATTGGTCACAAAATGCGCAATATTGAAACAATGTGTACGAAATTTGAAGTAAATATTTATTATATTTTATTATAGCATATCATCAGTTTTGGTGCGGATTGACTGAACGATACTTCTCGTAAAACTTTTTTTCCATTTTTTTCTAATTTACGTGAACTTTTCTTTTACAAAAATTAACCATATGCTCATGTTTTTTGTTTGTTTTTTTTTTATTATTTCATAACTTTATTATATTTCATTGGTTTTATTTTAAATTATATGATGATGTACCATACTTTATCATCTTAATTTATTTTTCATTCTTTTAACAAAAAATTTTTTTATATTTCACATTATCTAATACTTTGTCAGCAGCTAACAGATTTCGTACAATTATAACACACCACTAACGCATATAAACTTCCAAATAATCAATGTGACCACTAAAATTCATAACTCTTTCTCTTGAAATCTACTTTTTCTAGCAAGACTTGCTGCGCTAGAGTTTTTTTGTATTGCGTTTGCTGCAAACATTAAACGTAATAAATGAAAAAAAAAAGGAAGGTGAACGATTGCAACAGATGTTCTCAAATCCGCAAAATATACAAACTTTGAAAGGTAGATAGGTACCTAATATTTTTTCATTTTTTTAGTACCTATATCTTTCTTTCTAATTCGCTCAAAATATACCTACTTTCTCTGTTTCACTCTTTTTTACTGTCTGTCCTTCTCTTACAAACGTAATATTTTTCTCTCTCTTTAAATGAACCGAATGAACCATAAAAAAAAGAAAGAAAAGTAGTAGCAAAAGAATACCTAAATGTTGCAGGCAAGAATTGAATAATTAGTTACCTAAACTACTTTCCATTTATCAGTGACGTACTCGGTACCTGCTTGAAAGAAATAAAAAAAAAAAAAAAAAAATTGATATACCTTTGAACTGAACAAGTGAATGTTCGCCTCTATAACAGCGCCGAATCAGTATTGATGATTAATTTTTTACGTATTAAAAAAATAAAGAAAAAAGAACAAAAAAAAAGAAAAACTGTACTTAAACGTAGGTAGTCTACGATTTTCGTGTTCTATACTGTTTTGTTTTTTTGTTTTTTTTTTTTTTTTTCTTCATCCAGTGTATTAACATTATTAAATCATATTCTGTTATTCGCATTATTTTTACGTACGTATCTAATCGTATAACTAGGAGAAAGAGGGTAGACTATAATATGTTTTACAATACAAGAGGATGTAGCTTACGTGTGCATACACATCCGAGAATAAAATAAAGGTTTGAGGAATAAGAAAAAAAGAAAGAAAAAATGAAAATAATAAACACGATAATATTTTCGAACCGCATAAACGAATCTGATGATACACATTTAGACGAATGTTATAATTAATAACAGCTAATATATATGAAAACGATTACATTTATGTAAAACAGTTTTCCTTAGCATACCTGTAATATGTATAGGTATACGCATTTCGCGTAACATATGATGAATACGTGTTCGAATAAATTGTTGCAAGTCACGGCATTTGTTTAGGTTCTAATTCTATGCACTGACTGTGCTCCTGAAACTTGGGGAATTGGAGTAAGTTTCTAGCAAAAATTTTTAATTAAACAACTTGGTGCGCAGCATAATGTCGAGTTCCTCCTAACCAAAAGACATTTTCTACTGTGTCACAAAAAAAAAAAAAAAATTCACAGGTTTCATACTTTGTAAGTAGAGAGGAGAGAGCGTTGAAAATGAATAAAAAAAAAATTATATTTTTCATTTTTCGTTTTCATTCATTTTTGTATTCCCTCTATTAACAACAAAACGATGTTACCATCTTCACTTTATTTTTCATTACCATTTTCTCATTCCACCTTTTTTACCATCATTATCTACCCCTTCTCTTACTATTCGCGCTTAAAACATTGGTGAAAATTAGGTGTAGGACACTTTTTCACATTCTGACTCGAGAAGCATTTTCAACGGTAAAAAAAAATACTAAAATACTAAGTATGATACCTTTTCAGTGGGAGCATTTAAATTCAAACGTAAACTAATAAAATTAGTGGGAACCTTCAAACATGAGTAAAAGAGAATGTAAAAAAATCATTCTCTCTCTAACCTATATCACATTAGGCCACACTCTCCTTAAGTGTAGCAGCGTTTCAATCATATCATTCAGCGATTGTGATTCACACATCACACTTCACAGCAAGAGTGCGATCATGAACACTTTAATAAAACTGTTAAGTTGAATTCTTGAATTTATCAATTGATAAAAACCAAAAAATTAGGATCATGAATATTGTGATAATTTCTTTCATCGTTTAAAAAGGTACCTATGTGAGCTAAAGACTTACACGAGTTCTTCAATAAAACTAGCATAAATGAAGTGAAGCATTTAAACAAACAACTGGGAGGTAATTACAACTTTTTCATTGAAACAACTTGGTAAAACTCTCAATTTTAGCACTGAAAATGCTTCTAGAGTCTGTTCGTGAAATAGTTTCCTTCACCCGATTTTTAGTGAGAGAAGCGGTAGATAACAACGATAAAAAAAGTGGAGGGAGTAAATGGTAATGAAAAAATAAAGTAGAAGTGGTAACGAGGAGACGAGACGTTGTTCGTAGGTAACTTTATGGCTCCTTGTTGGTTGTGCGCATGCTCCTGAACTTGTCTTCTTTCCATAATATTGGTTAGTTTATTTTTTGATATTTCGATGATCAATCGAAGGGAATTTGTCGTTGAATTCTCTTCAATTTGTTTGCGTTTATTGGCATCAAATTGTTGACAAATCAAAGGGAATTTGTCGATGAGTCAAAGGGGATTCATCGACGAATTAAGGCCGTTAAATACACCCAAATCCTCTTTGATCTGTGTGTGTTTATAGATATTAATTCGTTGACAAATTGAATAGAATTTGTCGTTGAATTCTATTTGATTTGTTTGCATTTATCGGCATTAATTCGTCGACAAATTAAGGCCGTTAAACATACCTGAATTCCCCTTTATTCTTGTGGGTTTATAGACATGAATTCGTTGACAAATTTCTTTCAATTCTTGTGTATTCAACAACTGATTCATTCACGCGTATAATTATCATGGTGGGATTTAAATTTCATGTTTTATAACAAACTATATGGAAAGAAGATAAGTTCAGGTGCATGCGCACAACCAACAAGGAGCCATAAAGTTACGTGCGAACAACATCTCCTGTGGTAACGTTGTTTCGTTATTTACAGAGCAAATACAAACCTGAAAAAGAAACGAAGTAAATGCTATTTATAAGCAGGCCCGTAGCCAGACAGTTTTATCAGGAGGGGCTATTGAAATTGTTGGGGGGCGCACTTTCACTCATGGCAGTGGCGTAGGTACCCCTCCACTGACAAATAGGTGCTAAAAAAACAAAAAATTTTTTCACTCCTTTTGTTTTCTTCGAAGATGAAAAAAAAAACAATATGGCGCCTTTACCTTTATGTATGAAAATATACCCAATAAATGCCAGGATGGGCTGGAACTTGTCTAGACCTGTCGGAGCCCGTCTAGCCCTTGTAGCTAGGGCCTGTTTATTAAGCTTTTATATTTTACTCATTTCTGCGATTTTAAAATATACCAATACTGCATCCAACCTTCCGCAACAAAATAATATTTATTTCGCATGAAGCTAAAGCCAAAAATAAATAAATAGAAGCTTATCTTTAAAAACGCGTTTTTAAGGTACTTTTTACAATTTTTATTCATTTTTAATGGGCCACTCTTGTTCTTATAAAATATGAAACCTGTGGATTTTTAATGATAAATAGAAATTTATGTTAATATTCACATTATCGAATTCACTTGTGACCAAACTGTTGGTTGCCAGAGCTGAAATTTTGCAGAGATAATGTATATTCACTAAAGATTCTATGAAAATTTTGTTGGAATTGTTCATTCAGTTTTAGAGATATTACTGAAATTCTGTCGGATTGTGAGATTTAGTTAATGAATTTGATGTACTTAGTTGAGAAATTTCAGCAATATCTCGAGAACTGAACGTTCAATTCCAGCAACATTTTCATAGCGTCTTCAGCAAACATCGATTAATGTTTCTGCAAAATTGTACTTCTCTGCAACTAACAATTCAATAGAAAATAGCGCATCAGATTGCATAATATGAATTACAGTCGTTTAGTGACGTTTTAAACATAACTTTGTTAAGGTGTGTGATGGACCTGACACACACTTTCTTCATGGCTAACCTGCTTCCTTGCAACTGGCTTTTGTGTTTTACCGAAATACCATCCCTGACCATTCATTATCTCCAGGTTTTCTGTCCTGCAATCCACGCCCTTTAACATCACTCTACCTTACCATCTGACATTTTCGTACTCCTTAATGATTAATTCCCTTACTTCACTAACCTCTTTCAATATCTTTACATTTTTCATCTACTTAAAATCAGCCCCATATTTTATGTTCAGCTAGTGGCATCGACAATTTTTTTTTCTCATAAATTGGAGATATTAAATAAATTAGATGACTGAGTCAAAATACAATAATCATTACGAACCAATTGAATTATATGTTGATTCTTCTTCCATAAGTTTAGGTACTGCAGATGAATATTTATTTAGAAACTTCACGAAATGTTGAGGCATTGAGGGTAACATATGATTAAAGTATACAGATGAGTCAGTCTAAAGTTTATCTATTTCATTACATAATGAGTGAGAGCATTGAAAAATCAATAGCCGCTGAGGCAGTCTACCATCAATTCTGTCTTCTTCTTTTTTGGGGTAGAAAATAGACCTACTTCCGTTTGATGTATACGTTGAATCCCGTCTATCCTACAAACTATATGTGCTCAGGTTTGCACGATTTAACCGGTTAAAAATTTCTCTGCTTGATCCTACGTACATTGGAACACCGTACTTAATTTTTTGGAAATTTTTATTCATACCCTCCAACCTAACTGAAAAAAAGTAGGAGACGAGAATTGAGCATTGAGCGTTGCTTCTGCAACTTATCGCACGATTTCAATGGTAAAAGGAGCAACCACTGCAAAATTTATTGAAAATTCTCTAATTTTGTCACGAAATTTGCTGACTTTTCAGACGTTGACGGACATCGTGTGAGCTGTGACGCCAACTAATCAACCAGCCAGAAAAACGTAAATTTTGAGCTTTTAACGTGTGCACTCTTGGGAGTTCTTTGATGCATTCCCAGAAACTTGTCATCCTGTAACACTGTGCCCTTTTAACGAAGGACTACATCTAATTCGATGTGGTAAATTATAGGTATCTTATAGCGCTACACTTGGTTCATCAACTCAAGAAGAACGACCTACCAAAAGCGATCCACATTTTCCAATCGCAAAGTTATAGCACTGAGTCTTTTTTTTTTTTTTTTTAAATAAATATAAGTTAATCTAATTCAATTGTTTATTTTTTGGTTTAGTTTTTGTTGGTTTGCTGTTTTGTCTGCTTTTATGAAAATTAGGAGTAGGCCATTCACCCAGAGGGGAAAAATCAGTACTTAGCCCACCATTTTTTCCCTTCGCCTCTGTACAGCCAACTTCGCAATATATGGTCCTTCGTTTGACGAGTGGCAGAAAATCACCTATTCAAACCAGAGACCTCCAACAGTTTTCGATTGATTGAATTGGCAAAAAGGGTACAGTCCTCCAGTGAGCTATACATTCTGCCGGAGCAATTTCATGGCGTAGCAAACAGGTCAGCAGCATTAACTAATGCGCGAAATACAAACGGGTTAGAAGATAAATAATTATCATTGCTTACACACCGAGTGTATCGTAATCGCCGAAGAAGATACTCGAGAGCAAACAAATGCATACATACACATACTCACACACACAAACACACACACACATATATATATACATACATACAGACTTACATACATACATACATACATACATACATACATACATACATACATACATACATACATACATATATACATACATACGTAAATACATACATACATACATACATACATACATACATACATACATACATACATACATACATACATACATACATACATACATACATACATACATACATACATACATACATACACACACACACACACACACATACATACACACACACCAAGTAGGCCTAGGTATACCATAATACGGTAGCCTATATCGAGAACGTATCGTCGTTCAGCATAAATATGCATAAATCAAAAAGTGGATTCTGCTTCGTTCGCTGCAGCATATTGTATTTTACCACCAGAAAATGTCTTCGCACACATTTTGCCCCATTTAATTACGGTATGCGAAGCGCTTTTTGGACTGCGTTAAGTGTATGCGATATTCATTGCAAACCATATAGCATCATAGGTGGTAGATGCATGGCCACGACGTATACCTGCACTTTATTTCCGTTACACAGGTACGTCTTACGCGTAAAAGCGTTGTTCTGGTTCTTTCCTTATTAGTACAGCCAGCAATCTTGGCGCACCACACTAAGGAAATTGACGCAGAAACGCATATTAATTAGGGAACGAAATTATCAAAGACAGAAAGACGGACCTGTAGCCCGTTGCGGCATGAAAATGAAAAAGTCTAATTCGAATTGTACGCTAGGTGGCAAGATTAAGAAAAGTGAGAACGTGCTCAGAATCTCAGCTAAGAGAGCATAGTACTCTAACATGCCAATGTAGACTAATAGGTGAAGCATAGTTCATGAATTTTCGCATGAAAATCAAACAGAAATTTGTCCGCCTAGGTGGCATAGGTAGGAAACCAACGAGTTAAATGTGAATTGCCTGGAAGATTAACCATACTCTGATGCCATATTCAAGCAACTGTCAAAAAAATTTTGAAACGAAGTGAAAAAACAATCCATTCGGTAAGAATAACGTTAGCAGGCAATCATTGAATAAATTACATTACGCAATCGATATAATTCAGGTACCCTGAAGAATTTGTAAAAATTAAGCTGAGATTTATGTCTAAATAATACGGTCAAAATATCTTCCAATTGTGATGAACTTTCAAATTCTTGAAGGCAACAGCTGGCGTGTGTAGGAAGAAGAATCGAAGTGTTATTATTGGATTTAATGTGCGACCAGTTAAAAACAATCAAAATTAAAATATATTTTGCACCTAATTTCATTAGGACATTATTGAAGTTATCCGTCGTGAAGGAAAACGATCAGTCGATAATACCTATAGTTGATATCACAGAACAAACAGGAAAAGTTAATAAGTACTTATGTAAGGTATTTTCAATTACCTACTGACTTTTGTTCATTTTGGAGGCCGTTTACGAACTATCTATAAGGACCATAAGGAAATCATGACGATAAAAAGGTGTTCACGAGTTGTTTGTATTACGACATTGAGATGCACACGCAGAATTGAACTGTTTATTGATAAGAAGTGATGTTTTTACTATCAGTATAAAAATCTATAGTAAAAATCTCAAATACAAATATTCCCAACTCCTTATAGTTCTTATTGACTTATGTGGCTGGCTCCCAACATGGTCATATAGATCGATAAAGTACTGCGATAAGCAAGAAAGTCTTATAGAAAAGTACATAGCCTTTATAACTGATTTATAGACGTAGCCATAAAGCTAATAGACAGTTCGTAAATGGCTTTCTGGCTACATTGTGATGACACATTTATTTGTTCTTTGTAGCCTATAATCACAATATTGAAATCTTTTTTTTTTTTTTTTCGGTTCAAAGTTCTTCAGACTCAGGCCAATATTTTGAGTACTCATCAGCTATTATAGCAAATAGAATAAAAAAACTCTAGCGTAGCAAGGCTCTCTAGAAAAAGTAGGTTTTCGAGAAAAAGAATTATGAATTTTGATGGTAACATTAATTGTCTGTAAGTGTATATGCGTTAATGGTATGTTATGATTGTACAAAATTTGTTAGTTGCAGACAAAATATTAGACGATATTAAATTTAAAAGTATTATTTTTTGAAATGAAAAGTAATTAAGACGATAAAGTAATTTCAAATAAAACCAAAGGAATATAATAAAGTTATAAAATAAAAAACAAAAAACATGAACATGTGGTTAATTTTTATAAAAAGAAAAGTTCATGCAAATTAGAAAAAAAAAGCTTTACCAGAAGTATCGTCCGATCGATTCGTGTCAAAAGTGGTGGCATGCTAAAATTTATTATAATAAATATTCGTTACAAATATCGTATATATAGTTCCAAAATTCGAGATTTTATGACCAATACAAAAACAAAAATATCGGTACCGGAAGTACCGTCCGGCTGATCCGCGTCAAAGTTAGTAGCGTACTACAGTTTATTAAAATAAATATTTATTTCGATTTTCGTGGCCATTGGTGAAAAACTGACCATTTTATACCCAAAATAAAAACAAAAATGGTGGTACCGGAAGTACCATCCGGCCGATCCGCACCAAAATCAATAGGTCTAGTTGCCGGCTTAGTGCAAATGTTCGTACCAAATTTTGCGAATTTTAGACAAAAAATGTGACCTGTACCGTGGAACAAGAAATTGACTGTATCTATCTATGTGTATACATACCTGTATGTATATATTTTTTTAATATATTTATATATAAATATGAGTTATTGGTGCCAAAATTTTCCTGAGGTCATGAAACGAAAAATATACCCTCCAATCCCGGAGGCCAATACCGTACCGAGGGTAATAAGTAAATTTTCTTAAGAAAACATACTTAAAAACACGAAAAATTTAGTCCACTTCCCAAAGAAGCAGCCGAGTAAACGTAAGAAGAATATTTTCGTACAAGAATATAGACTACCGCATCGTCTTATTGACCAGCTATCAGTTAATCGAATCCATTTCCTTCCTACACTGGGTTGTACCAACCGCATACACAGCTCCAAACAAACGACTAAACCATACTTCGGAGATTATCAGTTCCAGAGTTTATGTGCTGTGTGGCAATACTTTCACGCCCCAGAGAATTTGAAATTCTACTATGCGGCAGACTTCGTTGATACGTAGGTACGTATATGAATAAAGTTTTCACAGCATCCAACTAAATGCTGGTACAAATTCCACAATCGTATCAATAGTACAGCCGCGGCTAGATATTACAGAGGGTATTGCATTCGAAAAAATTCAATTTATTCTAATGGCATACCGGCGGCTACACTGAATATAATGTAAATGAATGTCGAAAACTGCTTGTTCGCATTTACGGGCATTTATACGTTAAATGCGCGGTGCCACACACTGAAATTGCTGAATACCTGCGTATTAGAACCTTGAGGTAGTCCACTGCTACAATGAATCACACAAATGTATTGGGCTACAAAACGTTTTTATTTATGCGGAAGATTCGTCGAGTAGAGTAACCAGTTTTTTTTTTTTGCTTTTTTTTTTGTTTTTCGTTTTTTACTCTTCATCTTCTCCATTCACGTCAGTGTGTGCAGTCAGTGGTCTGCATAAAATATAACTTACATAGAATAGACAGTATGCAGGTAATAAAAAATGTGTACAAAATGTTTTATTCGATTGGAAAATTATTTTGACGATGAACGTTGGGAATGAAACGGAAAAAAATAGGCCCATTGAGGAAAACAGAGAAAAAGATCAAGTTTAATTAGTTCTAGATAATAAATGTCCGTTTAGAGAGCAGAACCATAGAGTTTTTTTTCAATATGATAATTTAGCATTTGATATTCAAAATAAATTTCAGTAGACGAAGAAACACCAAAATTTGAGAATTTAAAATTTTAATTCTTTCTACCTTCCTCACTACATTTTTAATGAAAATTACCTAATATTACTATTTTTTTCTATAAAGGAATAGCATTGCCAAAGTAACCTAAGGCGAAATAATCACCCACCACCATTTCCTTTTTTTCATTGCCTACTTCGAATTTGCGGCATGTCTCTTTGACAATCGATGATTAATTTTTAGTATTTAATTGATGATTTTCTTAAAATCCACCTGTGGAAAACCTTACCTCATGGAAGATATTCCAACAACAGAAGGTGTTCTGCAGTTTTGGGTATTCACCACAAATCATGCACAAGATTTGGGAGGCCAAGACATTGGCAAACACTGGAAATTTTATAGTTAATTTTGTGGTCTTATATATTGGCTTCTTAGCCACACATATAAACACATATGTAAAGAATACGTACGTGTGTGTGACGGCTAATTGAGACGTATTTATCATTGTCATAGCAATGGGGAAAATATGGCACATGCACTGATAAGCCAGATTGTGACATCATCCGAGATGTGAACTATCAATTTGTCACTGTCCAGATGGTGTACCATACTTGCACAAGTTTGAAAGTATGTACAAACAAACATAATGTGTTTAAGATACAGTGAACAAAATTAGTCATCCTATGATGATTGGTGTTGAGAGGCTGGGCCTCGAACCTCTTATGAGTAGTCTAATCCACACAGCACCAATTTCAGAGTTATTTTTAATTCTAACGGACTGACATTAGCAAAATATATGAGAGTTGGGTAATTTTGCAGTCTATGTTGAAGAATATATGACCAGAAAATTCACATATTTCACACTTTGTAACAATGAGAGGAAAGCACTGAAAATGAATAAAAATTAAAAAAATTAAGAGTTCTTAATTTTTTGTTGTCTTTCATTTTTGTATTTGTTCTATAAACAGGGAAACAACGTGACCACACCCACTTTATTTTTTATTACCATTTTCTCTTTCCACTTTTTTTTTACCATCGTTATCGACCCCTTCTCATAAAATTCATGCATAAAACATGGGTAAAAATTGGGTCACAGACACTTTTTCACAACTTGACTCGAGAAGCATTTTCAATGCTAAAACTATTTTCACAAGTCGAACAATTAAAATGATGATATTACCCATGGTGAAAAATTTCAGCCTCATTAAGGGATCCTATAAAATAAAATGCAGCAGATGTAATTTATTACGAAATCATTCATCTCTGAAAGCATTGTGCTGTTCAAAATTATAGTTCTTTTAATATTGAATAATTCCTGTGCTTGAAAAACTTGGTTTTGACCATATCCATTCCATTTACATTTACTCTAATTCAAAGACCATGGATTTTTGAAAAAGGCAACAAAAAGCAGCGTGGGGCACTGACCTTTTGAAGTTAGATCAACATGTCAAAAGATCAAAATCTTAAGATCATCAGATTAGATTGTTTTTAATAAGTATTATTAAATTATTCATTATTAAATTTTGTATGACAGACTGAACTCAAAGGTCAAAATAGAAATTATTTTATTATTTATTTTCCGTTTTTCGCGCCTCTATAGGCTTTTAAGAGTTATCTAGTTAATTCATTGATTCAAATAATCAATATACAGTGGAAACCTCTCATTAGAGGCACATTGGGTAGTCTACCCTTTTTGTCTCAAATAAGTGGCACCCCATTTAATCGAAGTTGAGTGTTCACATGTAGAAACTAAAGAAAAACAAAAAACATTGTTGTAATTTTGAAAGGAAAATTTGAGCCCACATTATTGTTTTGGTCGGACTGTCAAATATTTATGACAAAACAAAAAAAGTTTACCGGAGGTTCTCAATGAAAGATGATGATAGGTATGTACTGATTCAGTGTATTCTGGAGCACCTTCCTAATGGTGTTTATTATTGTAGACTGGCCACAAGTTCGTTTAGCACCTCCAGGGCGCATCGATTTGGCAACACAGCTGGAGAGTTGTGTTGCCTGTACTGGTGTTGTGGCGGTTGCCAAAGAGTTACACTTCTGTGAGGAGGAGTGTGACTACATATTATTATTCGTCTTAACAAAGTTAAACTGAACTAGTGGTTATGCCACTATACTTGTCTGATTGACTTGTGCAAGAAAATATGAAATACAATCAAAATAATGACAGAGAAAGACAAAAACAACTTCTATTGAACTGAACTGTGGTTATTATCTCATAAATAAGAGTTCAATGGGAATTTTCCCATATTTGTTGACTGCTTTATCCCAATAAACCTATGTGCTATTTTTATTAAATTGCCTGATTTCTTTCAATTTTAGTGAGTTTATTTCGGGACTTCCCTGATTTATTCCAAATAAGTGGTTGTCCTTTTAATCCGGAGTCTTTAATAAAAGGTTTCCACTGAAATAACTAACAAAAAGAGATACCTGCATCCTCTCTCAGTATTTAAGAAAATATTTTTTCATAAAGTATAAAATCGTTTATCATTTGGAACGAAAACTTGATGAAAATTAACTAATTTTTCCAAATTAACTGCAATAAAGAAATTAAAAATAGATTTTTTTATTTTGATTTTTATCATTTTTTTCCCATCCTTAAATAAGATTGGGGATACATCCACGCAAAGACCTTTCCCGATTCTCCCATAACCAACTCATTCAAGGTAATTTCTCAGAAAAGTTGCAACTCGCAATACCTTCAGTCCCATTAAAAGTACAAATCAAGACCACATATTTACACGGCCTCAACCACTTCAACCAGTTCACCCATTTATTATAATCAAGTGGTTTTTTGAACACAATGCCCCATTCTATATTCGTTTTAACGAATAAATGTGAAAAAAAAAAAATGAAGAAGAACTAAACCAACACTGGACTCGTACTTGAGAACGGACACAACAAATCAGTGTACTTTTTTTTTTCTCCAGTTTTACACACAGTTTTGCACTCCTAAAGTATTAATCAGATGATCCGTAAATTTTTATACATACCCAAACCGAATTACGAATTAAAATACGCTAATTTAACCGAAATGTAAAGACTGTGAGCGAGGGTAGACGGAGAGAAATAGAAAAGATGAAACAAAACAAAATACATAATACACACATACAGACACACACACACATACACACACAAAAAAAATTCTTCTGACTTTTACACGAAGTTATTCAAAAAAAAAAAAAAAAAAAAAAATTAAATAAAATAAAATAATCGAAGTTTCTTCCTTTTTAACTTATATTACACTTATACAGGAACATATTATTATTACGGTTGAATGTTGTGTTCGGTAATTTCTTGTACATAATTTAGAACAAGTGGCAACCCGTAGGAAATAATTTAGTGCAGAAACAAAAGTCTACGTTGAATATGTACCTATATAAATGAATAAGGGTGAGACAGAGACAAGCACATATAAATACGTACTGAATGAAAAAGGAAAAAAAAAAAACAAAAAAAAAGTAGGAAGGGAAAAAAAAAGGGTAAAATACTGAAGTAATGGTTCGTTAATCGCGAGCATTTAAGTTAGTCGGTTCTTTTTTCTCTCTCTTTCTCTCCTTCTCTTCTTCTCACTCTCGCGCAGAAACATTTCTTTCTTTATTAGTTAGAATTCTCATCGAACCAGTTACAGAAGTATTCAATTAAAAGAACAGCATCGAACACAGCGCGAAAAAAAAACGCACTAAAAAAAAAATTATTTATAATTCGAACACGAGAATGAATATTCTCTGTGAGACTCCAGTGCACGTGAGTGTGTGTATGTGTACTCGACTATTTTTTCCACTTTTTCCGCACGCAGTCAGTGTAAAAAAAAAAGAAAAACAAATAGAGAGGGTGGGTGAAAAAAAAAAAAAAAATGAACATATAGTACAGTATTTTACATACATTTCCACTTAAATACAATGATAGTAATAATTCGAAAAAACTCGCCGATAATTACCTATTTTCTGCGTGCGTTTTGTTCGCATATGGTTTCTCGTGTGTCCACCGACCGCCACCCCCAACCCTAACTTTCTTCTCACTCTATATACGTGGAAAGACAACGCACAACAACGTCTTCGAGAAACAGTTTAACGACGACGACGACGACGACGACGACAACAGCAACAACACGTTTCGGGGTGTATTGTCTTATGCAAAACGCTGTGATCGCGAAAATGAATCAGAAATGTTGTGTGGCGGTTCTTTATTGGAGACGAGGAATGTAGAAATAGAAAAAAAAATAAAAAAAGTTCAATTATCGCGTTAACGCCGCAATTCGAAATAGAAAAAAGGCAAAAAAAAAAAAAAATGTCTCCGTAAGGCAAAAAAAGCTAAGTAGTAGGTACACTGAGACCGTATTAGAAGAAACAAACAAACAAAAAAAAAAAAAAAATGGATTCACAAAGGAGAGTTGTTAACCTCACAAGAAGCAACCAATCTAAGCGCACCATAAGTGCACGATTTTTGTGCGAACTATTGCACGAATATTGAAACAAAACAAAAATAAAAGAAAAAAACAAAATATGGAGAAAAAAACGGGAGACTACGAGTAAGTATTTCTCAATTTCATAATAGTTCCCATAGGAAATCGTTAGTTATACAATATTGGTCTTCTTCCTTATTCTCGCAGTTTTTTTTTTTTTTTTTTTTTTTTTTTTAATTAGAGAAGAAATAATAATATTGGAGAGCACCGAAGAAAGGCGACATCATGTGCAGTTTGGTTTTGTAACACTCCACGGAAGCATAGTAATGAGTAATAATTTAAATAACGTCGTATTTTCCAGAACTTTATGCCGTTTAGAATTCCGAACGAGGAGGTTTATAAGCCAACATCTTTCGTTTACTAATTGAAAAACGAGTGTAAAGTTGGAAAAAAAAAAAAAAAAAAAAACCACACAAAACAACAGGAAAACTTTTCCGTCGGTATATTTCGTTCACGCAAAGAGTTCATAAAAACGTCTATAGTTGAAAATAAGTAGATTTTCGTAGAAAACCCGTTTAAAAACAAAAACAAAAAAGAACTTTTCGGTATTTCGATTGCCAAGGGTACAGAAAATTGTCCAATTTTTTCGAAAAACAGAAAGAAAGTTTAAACCTTCGATAAAATAGTTCCATTAAAAACGTAAGCTTAGTAGTTCTTCAAACAGTTTTTGGGTAGGCTAATAAATTTGAATTGAAATATTTCATTAGCACCTTTATCATTATAAACCATCCGTCTCATATTCGAATGTCTTCGTGAAAACCCTAGAGGAAGGGTCGCATAAAGAGTTATTTGTTTTTTTTTTAAAGGCGTATACGTTAGGCAATTTGCGCGACATTTCATTTAATGTCAACGTAAACGCGAGAAGCGGTTCGCTACCAACGACGTATGTCACAGTATGAATGCAGCCTCAAGTCTCAACCATTTTCTGTATGGATGATTAATGGCAGGAATCGGTATTATGTGTCAATTCATTAAGCACACGTTATTTTCCAAGAATAAAAAGTCAAATACGTATGGTAACCTATTATCTGATTAGAAAATTCGTAGAATTTCTATGAAAATGCACCAGACACTGAAAACATTTTTTTTGGGTGGAATTAAGATACGGCATTTAAGCACAGAAAATCTCACTTATTGATAAAAATTACAAACCACCATCGAATAATTGACGTATCAATGACGCAGGAAATTTTCGCGCTGAATTCATTCTTAGGTTCCCAATAATAGGAAACCGAGATTCGAGGTAAAAAATTTCTGAATAAGTGCTCCCGTTAAAGGATTTGTATTAAACATTTAAAATGCAGAAAATGAGACTTCGTTTCAGCTTTAAGAAATATCTCGCAATAAATATCGACCGCGTAATCGTTCTTGTACAGTCGTAGTGTACTTACTCTCAGGAATATTTGAAATATTTTTTAGATTTTTTTTAAGTGGTTTTCGGAGGCTATTTGTACTCAGGTTTTGCGTCGGATCAGAATAAGTGTCTCGCAGGAGGTTTCATTGAAACAGAAAGGAGAGGATTCGTCGAGTAAGGAATGAAGAGAATGGGCGAGGTTTAAGATGGAGAGATGTTTGAGGTATATAATAAGGTATGTAAAAAGAATGACAGATGATGGGTTAAGGGGGTAAATTTTAATTTTTGTATTAAAACTGTTGACATATTTGGAATCTGCGTAGTTTTCTTAACAAAATGAATTTAGGTGAGGCTTTATTAACTTCTTTCTTAACCTTTTTTCAAGTGGCTTTCTATAATGTTTATTGAAACACTACTTTTACCAACTTCAGAGAGTACGATTTCTACATGCAATGTCCACAAACATCGAATTTTCTGGAAATTCCAAGCTGGTATATTCACTTTGAGACAATGAAATAACTTAGGGGAATCTCTGTTTCATATAAATGAAGGAAATTCGTAGAAATTAATTTATTATTTCTAAATATTAGCACAAATAGATCGAATCACTATAATAGCCAAAGCATTTTTTCAATCACTTCACATTTTTCGTTCGTATCAGTCCCCGAGTTGCAGCACACTCTTCAGTCTGTTTCACTGCCAAATACAGCCTATACTGGTATATGAATGAAGTTACTGCAGCGGGTAATGCTGCCATAAGAACGTATATGTGGGACCAAATGGACGAACGAAACTCAAGTAACAATTCATACTGAAGTACTTGTCTGGCTAATATTTGTATCGATATGGATGAATAATTATCAAGCGATGTTTGTCAGGTCCGTACCGTTTTTGTATTCTGCCTTCAAACTCTCAAATGACGTTCGTTCCTATGTTTTTGTCTTCTTTATCCTTTACTGAGGCCACCATAAGAACCATAACCTAAATCAATTACAGCCTAAACGGAACCCACCAACCACAGCATAAAATAAGCTGAGACTAGGCGACACTAGCGCCGCCCATTGACCCCTCTGTACATCATCCAGGAGTGTGGTGGCAGTAAAAAATTAAAGACTTACAAATGTTTTATATAAAATTCAAAAACGTCCGGACTTCCTTCCGTATTCATTTTTTGTACTTCTCATTGAGGTAGAAGGCTGAAAATTGGCATGAAGATGTATTAATTTCACGTCTAGGTAGGTTTCTTTTTTTTTTTTCAAAATTCTAAAAACATCAAAGGAGCAGCAGATATGGGGCAAAAACACTTTTTGAAGCAGCATTTTTTCCGCTATCAGTTGGATGGGTGACAATCAAGAATTTTTTTTAATGTGATAACATTTTTCCTTTCGATATAGGAGTTTTAATACGAAATCGATCTTTCTTTTTTATAATAAAAATGTTTCACAAATATCGATATTCCATCATTCCAATTTAATATTGTTTTTGTTGAGGTTTACCAATTCTTCTCGCCTCACACCTTTGAAAAGACCTTTACTTTATTTACATTTTTGTAACACATTTATATTCTTCTTCGTGGTCACACTGTTTTATTGTTTGTTGAACATAAAATATTACTTCACGCATATTATTGCATTCGACTAGTGATGTTATATCGAAGCATTTTTGAGTATTGATACGTATCAATATTTTGACCACATGTATCAATACAAATCGATACAGCATCGTATCAAAAGTCAGACGTCTAGTTTAGTAGCGACAAATCCTCCAGAGTGGTACGTCATGTAGTAAGTTCAAAAGTAGAGTAGATTCGAATACAAATAAGCTGTAAATATAGGTACTAATTTGATCGACGAAGAATATACTTTCATAATCTGTTCTGTCTGCTGGTGGCCTGGCTTGCTTTTTCATATTTTTATTTATTTATTTATGTTTTTTATTTTGAAAGTATAAAATATATCGATACGTATCGTGAGTATCGAGCAATGTATCAATACTTCGATACAGCTGTTTGTATTGATACGTATCGAAATTTTTAACATCACTACGTTCGACGAACATATATCTTGTATTGTTTTGAATTTATTGTTGAATAGTAAGTTATTTCGATCATTCAACAAATTTACCTTGGTTGATAAAATTAGCACCTCCTGTCATGCAGAAAATAAAAATGTTATCATCACATTAAATGTTCCAGTACTGAGCCTACTGAAACTAGTCTTTTTTTCCAACCCAATACGTTTTTACTGATGAGATTTCCTGGAAATTTTACTGACTGGTGCCAATGTGCGGATATGTGTAGACTCTCGATTTCTCCAATTGTGATTTAGTCATCATTTTTTCACAACCTGGTGAAGACAGGGCTGACGACTAGTACCACAACAGATTTGCTAACACTGATAGTCTAAAGTTTTGTGAAGTATATTTTAAAATAAATATACCCATATTACGGTGGTATGAATACTTCCTGGTGCATTAGTGCCGTCTAATGGAAATTCCTTAAAATATGCTCTGCCGCCGAACCGTCTCTGCCAAATAACCTGTAGCCGATCGTCACAATCGATCGTTAAACCAACTAAATTAACAGTGCAATGGCTATATCACTATGTACATAAATACGTATAAATCTTATCTGGTAGGGTAGGAAACAAGAGAGGAAGATAGAGAGAGAAATGTAAGAGAGAAGAAAAATAATGAAGAAACTCGCAATACCATACGCAGCTTCACATTCGAGACCGTATTTTGAGAGCACTAGGCTCAGGGCCTGATTTATAGCTTCAGATAACAAAATATTTTTGCGCCCCCTCATTTATCAATTGTTGCCACTCGCCCTCTCAGCCAAAAATTTTTTTTATAGATTTTTATTTGGGTTTTTATCAGATTAATAATTTATAAATTAAATTAAATATTTTTTTATCATCACACTTGATAAAAAAAAAAAGGTTATGTAAAAAAATGTTTTCACTTACTTTTTTATGCCTCCCAATACAGTTGTACCTTTGCACCCCCCCTAAATCCGGCCCTGACTAGGCTGTAGACCAACAGTACGAGGGAAAAGAAGATAAGAAGAGTCACCGAGGTAAAGAGGTGGCAATAGTGAGAAGGAAAGAGACCGACAGAGTGAGAGTTGGACAAAAAGAGGAAGCAAGGAATACTGGACCAAAATTGTAGGTTACTCGCATTGAATATTTTTCTCATTTCATTATATTGTACGATTGTTTCCAAATGACCGAATAAAAAGAAAAATTACAGTGAAAAATCGTGATTCCATTTCAAACGGGTTAAGGCGATCTCGGATGCTAGTGGTTACATTTTTTTTCTTCTTTAATAGCCCCCGCGCGAGATGCTATCGTCATCATCATCATCATCATCATCATCAGCATCATGCTTGTGCGTTTGTGCACGTGTGTGTGTGTGTGTGTGTGTGTGCGTGTGAGTGAGTGTGTATGTATGTATGCATGTGTGTATGCGTATGTATGTATGTGTGTGTATGGATGTATATATGTGTGTGTATGTATGTACGTATGTGTGTGTATGTATGGATGTATGTGTGTGTATGTACGTGCGTGTTTGTATGTACGTGTGTGTTTGTATGTATGTATGTATGTATGTATGTATGTATGTATGTATGTATGTATGTATGTATGTATGTATGTATGTATGTGTGCGTGTGTGGTGTTATAGGGCCAGAATAAAGAAATGGGAAAAAATTAAAAAAATAAAAACAAAAAAAGAAACTGATGAAAAAAACGCAGATAAAAACTGCTTGGCTCGGTTGGTAACGGTTTGTTGTGTATTCATCTTCATCGTCAGTATAATTGTAAATAATAACAGGAATAGGACGTGGCCGGTATATATTTAACACAATGGCATTCGATGATTCGAGTTAAGCGATTCATACCCGCCTACCATTTCATTATTTGGAACTAGTAATTTTTTTTTATTGTTCGATTTGCGGGTTATATCTGTAATTTTTTGTGCCTTTTTCCCCTCCCTTCTTCCACGCTGTCTGTTTTCTCTTACGCCAGCGTCGATTTGATCATTTAAATCTGCGTGTGCCGAAGAAACGATACGTCATATTAATTTTTTTATTCTACCCCACCGCGCCGTTGCTTTTCACTTCATTTTTAGACCGTGTGTGTGTGTGTGTGTGTGTGTGTGTGTGTGTGTGGAGTCTGCGATTGCAAAAATGCTGGATAAACATTCTCTTCTTGTTTTCGGAACGCACAGCCAAAGATCGAACCTAATTCTGTTATTAATTACGCATTAAATATAGAACTATGTTTCGAATTGGCAACGGGCGATTAATTCAACACCCCTTTTCCACCCTGTCCACACGTATTTATTATATATTGCTTTCACTTCGGACATAATTTTCGTCGATCATAATATGCACAGTGTCATGCCCGAAGAGAAGAGAGGGCGTTACGATTCGCAGTCGAACACCTCGCCAATAATTAACAAACCGAAAACCAAAAGAAAAAAACAACAACAACGAATGGAATAAATTGAAGGTTACATTTGCAGATTTTTTGATTTTTTTTTTTTTTTTTTTATCGTCTGACGTCTGGCTTTATTTGAATCAGTGTCACTAGGTATATACGGGGGAGGTTACGTTCTCACGATTGTTTCATTAGAAGGGGAAATTCGCGAAGGCTATTACTTATTTTGGTTGAGAACTTACCGCATTCAGCCCACACTGTTCTCTTCGTTCATGAATTTAACGATGAACGTACTGTTTTGATGGTATGAGGAGGCTGGATTTGGTGTGTATTCCGGCGAAGTGAACACTTTTAGGTAAATTTCGCACTCCCTCAGCCTCCCAAAATGTTTCAGACCACACTTCGCAGCTATTTTCTTCATTTTCTCGCCTAATGGTTAATCCTACAGATTTTATCCACAGTGAAAAGTTTTTTCACAAAGTTCCATACAAATTAGGTGGCATACACATTTTTAATAGGTGGAATAGTTTTAAAGTTGAAACCTGTCAAATATTTTATTGTATGAAGTTTTGTTTTTAGCGGGCTGTAAAAGAGGGGGTAGCATCAACTTGAGGAGTGGAAACTTTTACGTTTCATGATGCACGCATAATACTTCAACATTTTTTGAGAAAAAAAAATTTTTTTTCAAGTTAGGATGGCAAAAGAAAAAGGAAAAAACTTTTTTTCAAAAAACTAAAGTAGATTTAAGAAAAGATAAGCCTGCATTAGAAAAATGAGATAAGAAAATCACTAAAGAAGAAAAAATAATTTCCGAGCATGTTACACCACCATCGCTTTTTTGTGACGATGTTACAAGTGCACAGGGAAAGTTTTCCACATATAACGCAGGATTGCCTTAATTTACATCGTATGTACAAATGTTCTGTGGTATGCCAGGGAGGGTCATTTTGACATCTCACCTACAGTCTCGACATTATTTTTTATACAACTCCACAAATCATGGCAAAAAATTTTGAGTTAGAAGTCACTTGTACAAGGAGGCAACTTAAAAACTGTCACCCTCCAAGGTTTGTGGACCCGATGTCAGCATGGTAAATGGCCAAATTATAATACCGGATGTACTTCGAAGATCTCCATAAATTACTCACATTGTCGCTATTGAACTTGAATTAAAACTAGAAACCACACCACCAAATATTGTCCATTGCCTTTTAAAAGATTAACAGATTTTGTAACACATAATTATATTTAAAGCAAAAATTTCCATATAAAAACACGTGATAAAATAAGACATGTTATTCAGACTAGGACCAAAACAGAACTGTGTCAACTGACACGACTTAACCTCTGAGATTTGTTGAGAAGGTAAGAAAATAAAAGAAAACTGAAATAACATGGAAAAAAAATAGAACATTCAGTGGAAGAAATTATGAATAGAAAAAGTATGTACCGTGATGGTGATAAGAAAAATGAATGAAATAAGATGATGATCTGTGGAGAGTATGAGATGAAATATGAAAAATGATAAGAAATATGAAGATTTGAAAAAGATTCGTGAAATGACAGAAAAAGATCGACGTGAAGAAAAAAAGGTGATTGTCCCCAGCTACAAATATGAGAGAGACGAAAGATATGAGGGGAAACAGAGAAAGAGAGAAGGTTGCGGATAATGAAAATATTGAAAAGAATGAGTGTGAATTAAGTAAGTATAGTTTTGAAATTACACACCGTACATATTTATTATTAGTAGGGGTTTCTAGAAATTCGAAATAGTTATTTCTAATTTATTATTAAGACAGATTTTATTTTTATTAAATTTTGAATGGGATATAGCCTCATGCGTCAGTTCAAAATGTGTATTATTTATGAATGAATTTAGGCCTATTTGGAATAAAACCTAAAAACCTACACTTGTTGGCAATAAAGTGGAGACATTTACCGCGTGGCTACATACCACTACCTATTTTCAGAACTTCACGCAATTATCATATTGTTAAGTTCTTATAGACGTCTACTCATAGTACAGCTATGTAATTGCAAAGCAACATGCTTGAAGGCGAAGTTTTATATACATACATATATGGCACTACTTTTTAATTTATTGTTCGCATTCCTAAGGCTGTGAATTCAAATTTGCTTACTTTGCATTCGCGCCTATTAACAATAATTAGTAATTGTTTATCAAATAATTGAATTAAATGAATGAATAAATATAATTTTTAATTCAGAAACCACACAAAACACGAATTTGTTAGATAAAATTGAGATTGAAAACTGGGTGGTTTTGTAGGAGTGGTAATATTTTGTTTTGAAAGTGGTGCCACTTTTCAGTTTATGAATGCTCTAACATGTTATACTTTTTAGTTCAGTCAATAACGCGACGAAATGTGACATAGTTCTTGTACTAACATCTGGGGGCGCTCAAATAGGGTTTCGTTCTTACAGATTAGGCTATCACTTATCAAGCTGCTTGCTTTTTCAACACAAGTTTCTTCTATTCGTATCAATAGTTGCAACAGCGTCATAGTAGCAACGTTTCTCGTTATCTAAGGGGTGCCAAGATCGAGTCCCCACAAAGGCAGACTATTTTCTTCTTTGTATTTTGTTTTTTTCGTAGTTCTATAGTGGTAGGAGTTTTATATTCTTATAAGAGCGCATTTAAAAAAATTAATTTTTAAAGTAACCCTATTAATACTTTGTGGGTGGGGGGAACCTCTACCTTCATACACAATACTGCTGCATAAAACTGGTGAATATTACCACACGACTCCACCACTGCAAATGGCATTTCAGTGCTTTATACCCTAGATACTATTGGGGCTTCAAACCATTTTGACCAAATAATTAAATGCTTAAGACGTTTAATAAAAATACTTTACCTCTTACTTACCTTGCCTGAAAAGTAATAAAAATTACATAGGAAAGGAAAAGCGCAGAATGAAAATGAAGCTATAAAAAAGCAAAAGAATAGTACATCGTAGGGTTTCATTCAATTTGTTAGACTATTTTCGAGCACATGCTATTATAATTCAGGTAGCGAGTAGCTACTCACGAAACGAATTGTTTTTTGTTTCGATAAACTTGTTTACAATAAAATTTACGTTGACTGAGATAAATGAAAAACTCATTTGCGATCATTCACAACAAAGGCAAGTTCCGAAGGGAGGGAACGGGGCTGCGACTTTTTTAGCAATTCGTCCCTATTCGCTTGAGAACAGAAAAAAAAATTTGAGCCAATTTTGTCGAATAAAAAGTTCAAAGTGACACGATTAAGGTTCCTAACCTCAGCTAAAGGAAACGTTTCCTTGATCGGAGGTGGAATTCTGAGGGCCGAAGGCGTGAATGATACCGAAGCCTAACACGTAAATGGCGTGTTACTTCAGCAGTGATCCAACCAGTTTTTTGACCGGATTTATAGGGGGATGAAAGTCGACATCTGTAACCCTGGCTCGAATAATTAAAGCAAAGGATTAACAAAAATTTCAAAATGCAATGATGTAGATACATTTCGTAAAAAATATTCGTGTTGTTTTTTTTTTTTTTTTTTTTTTTTATATATTAGAGGTTGAAGGGAGTCGAACGACCTTCGCGCAACGTGTACCCCGGAGCTCCACAAAATTAAACGCGGGCCTATAAATACTCGCCGTACGGCCAGGTATTAGCCTACGTAGCCTACACTTACGTATTCTTCATGTTACAAGTTTAGCTGCGTTTCGTCGACTTATAATATCTATACGGGTGTACACCGGTTCCAGAGACGTGTTCGTTTCGGAATTGGTACGCATTGTCGTACGAAGCAATCAAATTTGACAATTCCCGCCAGTCTACCCCCAACTCGCAGCCGATGTAAATATAGGAGCATAAGCCACTCTCAATGAAACGAGCAGAAATAACACAATATCGGCGTCGTTCTCGCATTTGGTCCGCAGGTTTGAAAAAAATCTGTAAAATTCGTTCAAGCATCCGCAATTTTTGCACCATCGATTCTCCACCGAGTTTTTTCCTGCCACAATTAAAGCGTTGCGTCGACGACATCGTATCGCGAGTCCGAGTAAAATCCTCATCTTTACCCTTCACCATCCACGAAAAAAAAAAAAATTCTAAACCGACTTACTTTTGTCGTAATTGAGTTTACGCTCTTTTTGGCGTGCGGTATCGATAGCTGCCTTTAATAACTCTTGCATATTCAATAACAACGTTTCGACGGTGAATACGGGTGCCGAATTTGGGTTCGCATTCGAATTACTGGTGGCGTTTAACGTCGACGTATAATTGAGGGCGCCGCCACTGCGTGGCGATGATTCGCTTCCTGGAACGCTGCTGTTTCCTCCGGCTAAATCGCCGCCGTCGCTTAAATCTGTTAAGAAAATACGGTACAACGAATCCAATTAGATTTACATCGAAACGGTTTTATCTACATACAGTAATATACGGTAGGCATACTCGGTCTTCGCCGTATTTCCTCGCACCACGTCGCTCCAACCTTAAATACAACTCGTTCCTTCCTTTACATCATCTCAACATATATATATATATATATACACACACACATATAGCCTACCGCAGGCCTCTTATACTGTGCGTGGTGCGGATTTTGCACCCATCCTAAAGACGAAGGAATGAAAACATACCTACCTAGATACATCCCCTCAAAAATGCACCCCCCGACTATACAAAATCGAGAAAAGAAAAAACACATCTCCTATTCATCTCCTCGGTCGCCATTCCAGGATGAATTTCTTCAAGGATGTGTTGTTATTTTCTTCAACATCCCGCCACCCCTTTGCGGTGAAAAAGTTAACCGAACGCCCTATAAGAAACTCATTCGTAGGAAATAGGCCTACGGTTAGCTAAGTTCGTACAATCATACGATAAATTCTCACTGGTAACTTACGCTGTTATGGAGTCACTATCGAGTGTGACTTTTTTTTTTTTTTTTTTTCATTTCTTAAAAAATATTTTCTTAGAACCATAGCCTGAATTTCCAATAACCTGAGGACAGCTCAACCACTGACCGTCTTATACAAAATTCAAAATTGGCTGAAAAATTTACATGCACAATCGAAGATCCATTGGAAATGATTTTCGTATTTAATTTGCATTTTGTTAAATGAAAATTATCCCACCTTGAAAGTATTTTGTAATCGTGATTTTTTCGCGAACATTGTTTTCACTTTTTGTTAGGCTTACTATCCTATGTGATGGGAGCGTAAAAATGAATTACCTGGTTTTTCTAATTGTAGGTACTTAGGAGCCTATTTCCAAAACCTATTGGATTTGGTGTATTTGATTTTGAATAAGTAGGATGGATACATAAGTAATTTTGTCCTGGGGTTTCTGACTTTTTTTCATTTTTTGCGGCCAACTTTGTTTTTTCCACTTTTTGTTGTAAACTTTGTTTTATTTACCTGTTCCGTCCCGTTTCTGCAGACGATTTAGTTCGTCTACAGAAACGTGTCGAACAAATTATAGACAACTATTATTCCTAATTCTCGGAATAATAGCTGTCTATATTTCACCTAGCTTCTCACGATCAGACACCACCAGATATGCTGACAATAATGTGTCATCATATTTGGCGGATGTTCTGTATCACGCCACCTTTTTGGTCGGCCATATTTGATTGAAACAAAGGAAACGAAAGTAATGTCATATCTTCATTTCGAAGACATGATCATTCCTAAACCTACAGTCGAGTAGAAACGTTAGGGTTCATACTAGCTGTTATGGACATTAGGTTTCACTAGTATTAAGAAATAGTATTAAGTATAATTTCGAAGTGTTTGTAATAATCAAAGTGAAATATTAATAAAAAGATAATATCTCGCAACATTACCCTTTTGTTGCAAAATTTGTTTTCTTTGTATTACAAACTTCGTTTTTTTCTGCTTTTTGTTGCAAAATTTGTTTTTTTTTGTAGTGAAAATTTTATGTTTTTTGCTTTGTGTTTCAGAATGTGTTTTGTTTGTATTGCAAACTTTGTTTTTTTCACGTTTTGTTGCAAACTTTGTTTTTATTTTTCATTGCATACGACGTCATTTTTTTGCTTTGTACCTCAGGTTAAACATTTCCAGTGTTAAAAGTACTGGGCCAGCGTTGAAAAACACAGCACTGCTGACCAAGTACAAGTTGATACCCTCTGATCGGTGTTGCAAAGCTAAACTCACCTTGATCTTTGTCATCTTCATGGTCTTCGGCGTCGGAAACGCTGTCGACGTCATCATCTACGTCGTCGTGTACAGCTGTCGTATGATCAGCTTCGCTTCCTGAATGATCACCGCCGCCTTTAGATAGATTTAGTACAGGACTATGACCTTCTGATGAGCCTGTAACAAAAACATAGGACGTTCTGATTATGAGAAAAGTGGCAGCGATGAGATCATATAAACGAGGGGCGTTCCAAAAGTAATACCCATTTTCTTCTAAAAACCAAAATCTGCGACTCAGCCTACTAAAACTTGTAGGGAATTGATTATTTGAATTGTGGGGCTTATTGGTAATATTTTAGGTTTTCCACAGAATTTAAAATACGTTACACACTTCAGTAAACATGGAGCATCCAACACGTACCGGACAGTTGATTTGCACGCATTTGTTGGTTTTTTATGTGGGTAGGGGGAGAAATCCTCCGATATTTATCCAGTGTTGCACACACATATGAGACTGATAACTTCGCAGATGAATCAATCATTTGTTTCTGTTGACAAGAATCTTTAACAGGTTTCTTAGCCAATTATTCTTTGTTGGAGGATACAAAGCACAGCTGACATCCATACGATAAGTAGTAATAGGTACAGCGAGAAACAAAGAATAACCCGCGTTTGCTGACAACAAATGGTTGATTCATCTGAAAATTTATCAGCCACATACGTGTATGCAATGTTGGTAAATGTGGATGCCTTTATCCCCCTTCCACCCAAAAAACCAACAAAAGCATACAAATCAACAATTACAAACATATTCGTTAGATTCTCCATGTTTACTGAAGTTTTTGACTTGTTTTCTATTTAGTAGCCAACCTGAAACATTACCTACGGGTTCCACAACTCACATAATTAATACTTCGCAAGTTTTGGTATGTTCAGGTAGTGTTAACTTTTTGGAGGAAAATGGGCGTGGAATTTCAAAGTAAACAGGAAAAACTGAAAAACTGAGAGATTAATTTATTCGACCCAAGAAAAACGCAGGGTATGTAGTGTTATCGATGGCTATAAAGGTGAATTCACAAGGCAGAATCCTCAACCCCCTCCTCCTCACCCAAAAAGGAAACAATCACATCCTTTCAATCATACTTATATCTTACAAATAATAAGTTGAATGACTGAATGTAATTTTATTTTTCAGAAGGCTAAGATCTACCTTCCTCTCCAAAAAAGCTAATAGTAATACGAAATCGATACCTTTATTATTATTATTTTTTTTATATTGGGCTTTAGCTACCTGGCCATCTTATTCAGTGGGAGAAGGACTTATGACATTGGGAAAGGGATGGTTGGCATACAGGGGCAAATGGTTTGCGAGAATTGTCAGTCTTATACTGGAGCACTAACATAATCAGACCGAAATACACTATTATTTTTGGTCCAGAATACAGTGGAAGCTGGCCTCAAACTCAGAATCTTTCAGCCTGGTTCACACTTGGTCACTTTTCTAGCTACTAGCAAGCTACTTGGGTATTCTGTTAATAGTTAAAGTCACTATGCCATTTTAGATACGTACTTTTAGAGTTAATTTTAACTTGACAAGTAGTCTTATAAAAATTTCATTAAAATCTCACATGGCAATCCGCCAAATTGAATTGACATTAAATGGTCAAAATGGAGTAGTGACTTTAGTTGTTACAGAATAGTACCTCAAGTAGCTAGCTAGTAGCACAAAAACTAGCTAAGTGTGAACAAGGCTTTCGACTTCAAAGCCAAGCACCTACCCACTATGCCAGGCAGATACAAAAATGAATTAATATTAAATAGGCCGAATTTACTGGTTGTATTTCTCAGATTTTTCAAACAGTTACAGCACTGAAGAAGATAAAAATATTTGCAAGAAAAATATTATTTTTTTTTTGCAACGCCTATTTATAAACTTTGTTTTTATACGCACCTTGACAATGTACAAAGCAAGCGATTTTAGAACCATTTAGGATCAATGCAGAAAGTATTTACTTTACATATCGGTCTTTACTTTATACATCATCTTGGGTGCATGCGTCATTTTATATACTGGTCCTGCTTACTGCACATATTCTACGTCATCACTTATTTTGATTATAAATTTTTCTTTCATAAATGTTTCCTCTGCTACAAAGATCAAACCTCTGAACTAGACATTGAGGAGCTAGCACCTTAACCATTATGCCACTAAGTCTGGCTGAAAGTATTGTCATAATTTGCGCCTATATGTTTCCCAATATGAAAAATATATATTTATCTAAATGTTTTGTTTTTTATTTTTTAGAGGGAGAGGGTGTTGCACAAAATAGTGTGTGACACACGTGTATATAGTAAGTGATTGATACTCCTGTGATTTGCATCACTCGCCTTCGTCTCATGCTGCAAAAATCACACTCGGATCAAAATCACTTACTTTATACATACACTTGTATCAAAAATAACTATTGTCTTATAAGAACCAGCGAATAGATGGCAAGATTATATCACAACAAAATTAAATAACCCTACAGATTTAACTATAAGCAAAATATCAATATGTACATACATGAATCATCTTATAGGTACTGAGCAATGAAATGAAACGATTGAATCATGACCAAATAATCTTACTTAAACATATAGCAACTGCCTAAAATAGTCCAAATAGGCGGATTAATTAATCGTTAGTCTACTTAATTCAATCATAACGACCAATTGGCAATGATTTTGGACCAAAGTTAATTTATCTGTCCCAATTAGTAACTTCAGTTCTGACAAACAAACTATGCGCTAGCACAACATGGCTACTCATGCAAAATTAAGAAAATTTCAGCATCACTAACCATTATGCGAACTCAAGTCTCTTGGTTTATTTTCCAGTGATAACACCCTTTCAACATCTTGTCGTTCTTCTCTTAATCTGGAAAAAAAAAAAAAAACACAAAAAAATAATAACAACAACCATTAAAAATTACCAACCGAATAAAATTAAATTCATTAGGTACATGACGTAAATGCTACATATAACATATAAAGTAATTTTAATACCGAGGGTTGTACGTATTGACACGTACTTGATAAATTAACATAAACGAGCGTATTATGAAAATAAAAATAGGTGGCCTACAACCCACAGTAAAAATAATATGTCATAAAAAATTGGCGACATTTTAATTACATATCGCTTGGTGTATGAATAACTCGTTCGTTTCTGTATATATATATATATATATATATATATATATGTGTGTGTGTGTGTTTTTTTTATCTACTGTTTACGCTGGCTTTGTGATAAAGGAATATTGCATGAAAAAACCGTGTATTATCGAGGTATCACCTGTCTTGCCCTATGGGAGCGTTCGCAAGTGTACAAATAAGAATCGACAAATTGTCAAAATTAAGTGCGTTCCGCTTCTAGTCGAAATTTCGTTGCTGATTTTTGGAATTCGAACGTGTTTTGTATGTTTTTCGGTCTGTTTAAGCCCGTTAAGCGTGTTGGTATTCCTTTGTGTAGGCGAATATATGAATGAGTCGTGTGTAGTGCTAAAGCAATCAAAAGTTAGCCAATCACTCACGAACAGGTGTACCAATTCTTCGTGGCAAAAAAGTGCTGCACTCGAAAATTTTGCTTTAACTCAGTGGGTCTATTCGATCGACTTCATCCTCCAGCTAAGTTTTACTCGGCGCTTATAGTCACGTTAGCTGGAACTGAATTTTTATGGGTGGCGCTTGGCGTGTCTAACTAAGATGCAAAAGATAATTTTATTTTGCTATTCAGACAGAAACGATGACTAGACTGTGCGCGACTAAGGCGAAAACAATTGACAAATTGTAGAATTTTACAATTTTTTTGTTAATTAATTTCTTTCTTTTCGCCTAATTCAGAATTTACGGGTGTTTATGGCGGTAGCGACGGTGAATGCTCGAGGCCACCAGCACTTATTATTGATCGGTAAACAGGGCCTCAGAGAGAAATTTCGGGCCAAGGAGAAATAAACTGAAGGGCTCCTCTTAGCTCAAGCTGCAGGATTTGTCCGAAAACAATTTCGCTCGCTCTTCTCACCAAATAAATTTTTTAGATACGTTTTGGCTTTTAAAACGTGTATTTTTAGTGGGTTTTTTTTTCAAACCTTTGGAAAATATACTCCCAAAAATCTCATCATTGATCGGTCCTGACGCCCTTTTTCACTGTTTATACTTAAAAATTACAATTTATTTCTAAATTAAGGCCATTCCGGGCCCCCTAAAGACGTCTGGGCCCGGTACCTTTGGTAAACTTTCCCCCTCCCTCTTAAACGCCTTGTCAGTAAATATTAAGCAAGCTCGGGCCATTGTTCGACTCATGTTCATGCTTAAAATGCTCAAAAATCTAATATTGGCTCGAACATTTTTATTATTTCGTCTTAAAATAAAATGTAATCAGTGGTAAACCGTTGAAAACTATCAAAAGCCGCAGGAAATTGGCGAAAAATGGGAAAAACATTGTTTGACATTCGACATTTGAGAATTATTTCGATGTTTAAGGCAAATATAACGCATTTAAAATTTTTCATACATTTAGGCCAGAAGCCATACCTATTGAGAATGCTCATAAATTCTCGGGTATTCGCTTATTTTTGAGCACATTCTTCCAAAGGTCAAGCATTTCTTCTCCAAGCATCTGTTCAACAAATGTTTAAAATGCTTAAGTATAGAATAAAAAACAAATACTCGTTACTATCGCTAACGGTTACTTAGAATTATTTTTTTCGACGGGCACGAATTATTGGAAGTTTAGTCATCAATATTTAATAATAAAAATCGTGTCAACAAGATTGAAACTATAAGACCAAGATTTCACTGTGCAAGAGCAAGTGTCAGAATGAGACCCGGAGGGATCAAGACCAAGACCAAGTCTGCGACGGTCTTGACGTACGTCTTACTCTTGCTTATCCCCAGTCTCTATAAAACCTAAATGAAGAGGAATAGGGACGAAGAAAAATTAACGAGCACCAACTGAATGTTGCTTGAAGAAGAAAATTAAAGAATGGTTTCGAGAATATTAATAACTTATACAGAAAGGGTTTCGGCTTAACCCAAAAATGTACAGGTGAAAGGATTGCTAAAGTTCGCGACTATGACAAACTTGAGGGTGCGGGTACATAGTTTAGTCGTGAATTTATCGTTGAATTGAACGAAAAATATTTCGATAAAGAGTTATTTATACAATCGATATGACAAATGGAGGGAACAGACAAGAAACTGAGTGAGTGTAATTTTTTGCCAAATTTAGTTTGTGATTCTATTTAGTGGCCTTTAAAAAGTACTTATGCAATATACTACCGCTTGTAATGCGAAACAGTCGTTATCTCAATAAATTAGGCCTAAAAATTTTGGTTATTGGATAAAAATAAAATCACCGAAGTTTAGACAACAATATAAAAAACAAAAACTCGAATCCGGAGCAGAATAAATTTTGCAACAAAATATCCTACTTTTCGAAAATCAAATTCGACGCTATACCTAATGAAAAAGGAAACGAACACCAATGAAGAAGACAATCACTCAAATAAAATTTTTCAACCATCTGCGTCTGTTTTCATTTTGTTCGAACAAATTGACCTATTCACAATATTTCTCCTGCAGACAGTGAATATAATGACTTTTTTTTCCCCCCACCCCCCATCTCTGAGCGTTATCTTCGTCTTGTAGATATTAATTTTGAAAATTCGAGTTTTCACGTTTATTGCGATTTCAAAATTCATCGTAAAAACAACCCACCTCAGCCGTACCGCGGACAACGATTGCCACAGGGTAAGAAACTATTAAAAAAAGTTGAAAAAAAAAAAAAAAAAAAAATGCATTTAAAAAGTAAAGCAAGGATAAACTGCCCCTAACGTCGTTTCAGAACGTTACTTTTTCTGGGTTTCTTCTATCTTTCATTCTTCAATTTTTTCTCTTGTTTTTCCCTTTCACTCTCTCTCTCTCTCTCTCTTTCTCTCATTCTCTCGTTTCTTTTTTCACTCTACTTTTTTCCAAAAAGGGCATATTTTTTGATTGAAGTTAGTAATGCGTTTTTAAAAGGAAAAATCGAGTTTCGGTATAACGATAAAAATGATAATTTTTCTTAATATTGCTAATACCTCGACGCTCTGTGGCGTTATATTGCTATTGCCTGGCGATGCATTTACATTAGCCGCCGACGTCGACGAAACAGTTATCATGAAAATGTAAATGTCAGTTAAGCGTATTATAATGTAAACTGCTGGGTAATAAACGAGGGTGCCATATACAAGATATTTTTTTCTTCTATTCTTCGTTACTTTTTTCTTCTTTCTTTTTTTTTTTTTTTTTCCCATTCATTTTCTTTCGTCTTTCTGCGCCACCACCCTGTGTGCCCATCTCGCTCACTCTAGACTCTTTCCCGCACACTTTCTTCGTTCCCAATTTTCTTGTTCTTCTTTTTCATTCACTCTTTTTTCTCTCCGTCTCTCGCTCTCACCCGCACCGTTTATTTTTCCTTATATTATTCGCCGAAAATTTTCGCGAGTATATACTTCTTCATTCGACCCAAAACAAATGAAGACATTTCCTTAAAAGCTATACTTACATAACAAGCCGAATAAGAATGAAGGGAGACAGAAAAATGAAAGGAAAACCACTTTTTTTCTTTCTTTCTTTCTTTCATTTTTCTTCTTTTTTACAACCCTCTTTCCTTGTATTTTGGTTTCGCGTGGATGGAGTAAGATGGAGAAAAAAAAAAAAAAAAAAACACGACGAAGGTGTAACTATCTTCGCTTTTATAGTCTTTCGAGCGCCGTCTTCACCCCCTGCAAAACTGGAGGGTCCACGATTTTTAATGAAGAAATATTGCTCAGTTTTTACGGGTCACAGCTGCTGGTTTTTTTTTTCTTCTTCTTCTTCTTTCTTTTTGGATGCCTTATTCCGTATTTACATTATTGCTGGCACCATATACCTACAGGGTGTTCCGTAATTAACGGCGAATATTTATTCATCAATAAGAATTAAATTACTAATCAAATTAGATTAAGAAAAAAAAAATTATTAAGCTGATTGTAATATAGTGAAAATCTGCTTAAAAACCGTAACTATAAAATATAATGCGAAACATATTATAAAAATCGGAAGGGCAGCGAAATTTTCAAATTAGGGTATATAATGCGTAAACTCCATTCGGCATTTCTGAAAAACTAGATTCGCAAAACGACATCTTTGGGCCATAATTCTGTACCATATTCATCTGAGGTTACCAAAAATGAAAAATGGACAAAATGAAGGATGCCAAGAGTATCTATCAACCGAATTGTCAAAGATGAGAGAGGAGAGATTAGAGGATGTAGTGATTCGGAAGTGCACAACCTATAATGATTTCGAGATTATTTTCTATATTTTAGAAATGTAGGACACACATTTGGTTTATGCTCGGATGAAGATGGCACCGTAGCCGTCACTAGAAGAAATTATTTTTATACAAGAAACGTGATTGTAGATGCAATTGTTTTATCGAAGCAACAAAATTCTAAATTCCTTCTCCAATCATCATCGAAAATAACAGAAAATAAATAAATTAGAAAGCGGATGTGGTTTGCAAATCGAAACGTTGTAGCTGATGAAGTAGTCTCAGTCACTGAACTTTCAAATAATACGAATTTCAACTATCTGACTGAGACTCAAAGGAAATGTTGGAAAAAGTCAACCTGGCCACTTTCTGCGTTAATGATGTTGGCTTGTCAAATTACTAAACAAAAAATTAATAGACCCCGAATTGCACCCATAGTTATCCATAATCTGACTGACCGGACACAAAAGCCTGATTTGACCAAAAGTACAAAATCATCACTAAACGTGCCTGGTGAGTAGTGAGGTATGAACATGCAGGAATACTACATTTTCATTTCAACAGTGAAACACAGAAGCGCTTGGATAAGGTTAGGGATGTCCTGCTTCGGCGCCGGAAGCTGTCTGACCAGAGGCGCAGCCACCGTAAAACTTCCGAGGGGAGGGCTTAAGGTCCAGTCGTGTTTTCCTTGAATGAAAATAATTAGATTTTTTTTTTCTTTCTACAGTTCATGATTTCGAATTTTTCTGGGACGGCTTCATCAGCTTTTGGAGAGACTCAAACGCTCATATCTCCTTAATTTCGCTTTTTCGCCTTTTTCATTGTTGCGAGCAAGTTATTTAAAATTTCTGATCATCTCTTCGACAAAGTCTTTCAAAAAGTGTTGTAGACAACGTACAGTTTCAGGATATTTATTCGGGATAAGGGCATCACCAGAGCTTTCATAGGTACATTCCACTCATCGATGGCGAACACAGGGTATTCGTGCCCATTCTTGGTTTATTTGGGCTACAGCTGGCCATATTTATAAAAAATATTCTAGTCACCTGCGAAACACCCTGTACAATGAACATTTTTTAGGTTTTTTTCCCTTTCTTATTTTTTAGCTATAATTCTTTCTGTTTCACCAGAGAAGTATATTTAATTCTGACGATTACACGAAGTACCTATTCGTTGACCCCCTTACTCCCTCTCTCTTTTTTCCTTCGTATTTTTCGTTTTTCTCGAATTCTGCCCCCATTATGTATAGGTATCTCAATTTCCTGCTACGGAGTGAAAAAAAAACTAAAAACGAAAAGAAGTTAAATTCGAGTAACGCAAAACGGAAGTAAAATTAGTGGTTTTTGGTGTACCTGCGCCAAGATGGTCAATGATAAAAATGGTCGTGTCTACTTTACGACGTATTGTTTACTGACGTGTGGACGGGTACGGTATACCTACACCAGCGAACGACTTTGGTGCACTTTAATGTGAAGAAGAAAAAGAGAAGAAAACCAAGATGGATACAGAAGGAGCGAAAGAAAGAGGTAAAAAATAAAATGCGACATAGATTAATAACGTAAAGTTGCGTGCGAATAGGTATAGTTATTTGTTTAGGCTAATGAATTTCGTATAATTTCGTTAAAATTGAAACACAAACCTACGTACACATAAGGCAAAAGTGCTGGAATGTGTTCTGTCGACGTGTCGTGAAGACGAAATTCAATGTATTAACTTAAATTATAATAAATATGTACGACCGGAGTTGCGATAGATGAAGTGTAAGAGAGGAGGGGTAAGGGACGAATGGTGTACTGACGAATTTTAAGATAATTTTTCGTGCTAAAATAATGTAAATCGTTTTCGTTTGTTTGGATAACGACAGTAAGTTCGCGTGTCAAATTCGTAAGGAAACGGGTGTAAATAAATATAGAAAATTTAGGACGATTAGAGGTCATGCAAGACCATTTCATAATATTATGCAGAACGTCGATAAAATGTGAAAATTTTCCAAAGCCCAAATGAAACTCGTCGATCATCGAAATGTTAATTGGATGACAAGTTGGACAAAGTTAATGAACACAAGAAAATAATAACGAGATTATAGAGATGGCAATGGATAGTTCTCATTTAAATGCGAATTACTGCGACTACCGTATTTTCAAGTAATTACGGGCGAAAGGACTCGTTTTGTTATTTAAATGTTCCTTTCTAGGATCTATTCATCTTTTCAGGCTAAATTATTATAGCTGATTTTGGCCATACAAACTGTTGAATGAAATAATGCAGGCCTAGGCCTATACATTAATATTCTTACGATCACTTAAATTGCCTCATTTCAACAACTACCGTACTATGGACTTGTTTCAACATCGTGGAAAACCAAATGATCAGTTTATCATACCACACTAGGTACGACGTATTCACTAACCAAAAGGTGATAAAATTCGAGAAAAACCTGCTTAAAAGGGAATTTTAGGTCACTTTTGTTGATAAAAAATCAAAAAAACGCATATTTTCTTGTTAGCTTTTCCAACAGTTTTTTGTCGGTAAGTAGAATCGAGTAGGTTCAATTCCTGGCTGATCCTATCGCAACCAAAACAGCGAAGAGCAGACTTGTTTTTTGAATGAAACGTTGAAAGAGGGGACAACAACACAATTCTAATGGAGTTGATCAGGCGCTGAGACGCTTTCACATAGTGGCTCATGTGTGAACATACTCTTTTCTTGTCCGTGTAAGTGTTTATATTTGAAAAACAGGGAAAATATTAATAAACCTAATGCTATTTCTGGGATTTCAACGAGAGTGGCAGAGCCTACCAAAAACTGATTCATAATAAACAGCTGGATTTCACCGCACAGCCATGGTAACGCTTGCAAATTGATTAAATAAATTATATTTTAATGCAAATTGATCAACAAAACGATATGGCTGAAATAAAAATCAATTTACCGAACGTATTCGAATTTGGATGACACGAATGTAACACTAACCATGCGAATCGTTATGTAGTGAATCTAAAAATTATTAACAGGCGACAAGACTTATTTGGGATTCGAATAATAAAGCAAAAGATTTGGTTCGTAGCTGGAATCATTTTTTGTTAAATTGACAAAATTCGTTATTCGAATCATTTTCGAATCAAAAATAGGGATAGTTGATTGGTCAAATGAAAATATTCATGATTTTGCCCAACTTGAGCTGCTTACGAATTCCTCCCTAATTTTATTTGCGAGTCAGAGAGAGATGAATAAGAAAAATTTCTGGAAAAAATTTTGTGTTCGCGGTTTTGAGAAAACTACCAAACAGATAAAGCTAAAATTTTTACGAAAGATAGCCACTGTTTGGGAGCAGGTCTGAAAGAAGTTTGTTGCTCATCGGTTCAGGTAGTTCTTGAGAAAACTGAAAACAAAAAATCTTTGGAAAAGCGGTTTTTAGCGATAAAACATCGATAGATCGATATTTTTGTTAAAGATATATAGAGGATGAGGATCGTTGAAGAAACACGAAAGAAGGTTTTACACGAAGTTACGTCTAAGAAGCGAGTGTATTTTAAGAAAGTTACATAATTTAAGTAAAGGTACCATTTGAGTGTGATAAACGAATGTAAACGGAAGTGGACGAGTGAGCGGCGGAAGTGGTAAATCAGTGTAGCCGCGAACAGATATATAAATTATGTTTAAAGGTAATCGTGTGTTCGCAGGAGTGAGAGGGGAGAAGGATTGGTGGTCTCAACAAGATATGGATAATTGTCGATAGTTTTTTGTAATTTCTTAACCTGAAATTAGCAATGAAATAACGATATATCGATAACTATTGATATAAATATCGATCACTTTCAATATAAATATCGAGCAAACTGAGTTTTCTAGCGAAGCATTGCTGCGCTAGGTTCGTGTATGCTGTCCTTTCATCGATATATTTGGTAGTGAGAGGTGTACAGTGACTTTTGAGTTCTTGTAGATCCAATCACAGGAATAGAAAAAATCTGATGACGAGGAGACCTTTCTTTTGGAGAAAATTCTGCTATACGATGAGCATAAAATATTAGGGTTTTAATTTGTTAAAACTCCATCGTTCGAATTTCTGCCATCGTAGGCCAAGTGGATAAGTATGATAATGTGCCTATTCCCTGATTCGTGATCTGTATACCTAACGATGAAGTGCCACTGCATTAACCATCTGGCTACAAAATTCTTGGAGGATGACTCGCCCCCTCCCCATCAAAGGTCCTCCGGGTAATGCTAATAGGCTGAACAGTGGCACTCGACTCGTACATCACCTAAAATTCTAAAAGAGACAAAAAATATATTTGTAAAAATTGCGTGGGAGGCAACTGATACAAAACTGTAAAGCTTGGGAGAAAATTCACCAGCACCGCCAACCAATACCTGGTCTCGATTTTGTAACCTCGATGTTAAACATATCGCTTTTTCCCCGTTTCACTTTCATACAAAATTTCAAGTAGGGAAGCTCCGGAGATGTTTATACTTAAAAAAGTACAAAATGTAAAAAATTAAGAAGTTTCTTCCAAAATGAAATTCAGTTTTGAATTAAAACGCACATTTTATATCAATGCGTTACGCACGATGAATATTTATACGTTTTTTTTCTTTTTTTTTCGAAGGGAAGGGGTCATATCTCCTCGAAGATTTCCCATAGTTATACGACATTATCTACGGATTTAATTTTGCTTCGTCCAGTACCAAATGTACACGCGAACATTTTCACACAACTCCCTTTCCCCACACCCTAATCGCAACTAACCACAAACAACTGAACATTCGAATCACAAATCTAGTAAACACGAAACGCACATCGTGCTATCAAACAAATAAATTTGCTACAACGTCGATATCACAGAGTAATGAATGACTCGCAGAGAAACTAAGCAAGGTAAAAAAAACTGCAAAAAAAAAAAATATATATAAATTAAAATATAGAAAAATGGAAAATTAGCTGAATTACATGCGGAGATTATCGTACCTATAGGCTGTCACTCTTCGTATATACGGAAATCAGATGCATAAATAGGGAATAATTATGAAATGCACGCGCATGCAATGAATTCAGACACTGCATGTTTTCGTTTTTAATATTATATACTATTACAGTAAGTTATGTTTTCTTTTTCTTTATCGTTTTGTGCTTTTCTACTAAAACTAACAATCGGATGAATATACAGTCGGCCCTTTTAACCCTCTCGCCAATTCCCATCTACCCCTTATTCGTTCGTTTTATATTATTCTTTTTTTTTTTTTTTATTTAAGTAGGTAATATTATTTAAATATACACATGTGCAAAAATAAATAAGGTATAGGTATTCCAGTTTAGTGGTACTTCACTATTCGAATTTTTTTCACATTTTGGTTCGTTTTCTTTTCTATTTTTCCAGTTTTTTTTTTTTTTTTTTTTTTTTTTTTTTAGTTTCTTAGTTTTTTGAATCGTTTTTCAGTCTGACATTTCGCAGTGTTACACACGCACGTCAACACGAATAGTTCGTCTGCACGCAATTATCGTTTATAGGTAGGTACTACGTTATGTTTATCACAAAAATTAAATGTAGATGAACGATTTATTTCTTCTCTTTTTGGCTTCTTTTTCTCTCTCCCTCACTCTTACTCGCTCTCTCTCCCTCTTTCGCACTCGCTCACACTCTCTTTCACGCTGTCTCTTTCTCACTCTCGCTCATCATTCTTTCTTTTTACGTTTTGGCAAATTATAATTTTTAATGTGGAAGTTTTGGCTAGTGTTTCTTTTAAATTAGACACGTCTGATTTGAATTCGATAAACGCGAACGACTGTTTCATTATACGTGTGCGAATTAATAGATACGTACATAGAATCGAACGAATATAATCGGGAACCAGTTTTTGGAATATAATTGTGTTGCGATAGTTGGCGAATGAGTTGGGCGGTGTGGCGGCAAATTGAGAAATTGTAGAACTATATTCGCTCGCAAAATTACCACTACGATTTTCTAAAGTCAAATAACAAAATAATATCGACGTTTAAGAGTGTATATCTGCGGCAGTCGATAATTTCTAAAATCAGCCTTTATCGAAAATGCCTAGGCACTTACTACTTTGCGGTCGAATACTATAATAAATTCGAATTATAGTCCATAGAATTCGACCACCATTATCGGTATTATTCGTTAGTCAAAATCAACAAACCATCAAGTACTAATAGTCAAATTAATTCAAACGTGGAAAAATTTCAGTCATTTCAAGCATTTTATTTAATGTGCTTGAAATTCCTGAAATGTTTCTATAAATTTATTAATAAAATGTGACTATTATAGCCTTTTGGTGGTTTATTGATTTTGAGTGACAAATAATACTGATAAAAATTTTTTTGTCAAAAAATAGATATGACTTCAAAAAAAAACAAAAAACAATAAAAATGAAATACAAAGTGAAAAATAATTCTTTTAAATTTTCTCCAGCAAGAACTAGGTCTAGGGACTGGAATTAATGAAGTTGACGCTCTTTTTCTTTACCACATGTAGGCTTTATACCTGCGTCAATTCCTTCCAATTTTATGAAAAAACTTCTTAATTAGCGCTGATTACAATAATTCTAGTCCCTAAAACTATATCTTGCTAACGAAAATTTAAAAGAATTATTTTTCACTTTTTAGTGGATTTTTTATTCCTTATTTTTAAAGTCGGTTCTATTTTTTGAAAAATATTTTCTGTGGTTACTCAAAATAAATTGTGGAATACTTTACATTGTGGAAGATATTGCAACAATAGAAGGTTTTCTGCAGTTTTGTATGTTCACCACAAGGTATGGGGAGCCAAGACCTCGGCAAACACTGGCAATTTTGTAGCCAATTTTGTGGCCTTATATACTGGCTTCTTACATGCCCAAAAAGACACATACATAAAGAATATATACATGTGTGCGACGACTAATTCCGACATATTTCATCGGTGCTATGGCAAGGAAGAAAATATGGCATGTGTACTCATAAGCCTGGATTGTGACATCATCCGAGATGTGAACTATCAGTTTGTCATGGTCTGGATGTTGCATCATTCTTGCATAAATTTGCAAGTAAGTACAAGCAAACATACAATGTGTTTAATGTGCAGCGCATAAAATTAGTCATCTTGCGATGACGACTGTCATGGATGTTGGACTACACCTAAGAACATAATTCAGACCCAATAAATCAGACCAAGACCGAGATCAAATATGCAAGATCGAGACCGAATATATAAAATTAAAACAAAAAATCAATCCAAAATCCAATTTGCAAGATCATGGCTAAGAAAATGACCTAAACCCAATATGTAAAACTACGACTAAGATAAAATGCAAAATTATAGAGAAAAATATGAGCAAATTGTAATAAATTTTGGGCATACATTCGTGAAAACCAGAGGCATAAAGAATAGAAAGTACGGATGTTCAAACCGCTCCCCATAGAACCAAAAAAAAAAAAAAAAGGTCATACTTCCACTCGTCACGGCTAACAAACGAGCATTTGGCATTTAAAAATTTAGTGACTGAAAAACCCGCCCCCCCCCCAGAATTTGGATTTCCATATACCACTGTATAAACGACTGACTGCAGAGAAAGATAATAAGATTTTTTCATTTCTTCCACAATGAAAGTTCATTTAATCTCAAGAATTGGAGGAAATAAAGGACTAGAGGTATGTCTTGGAAAAAAAAGAAAAAAAAAGAAGTAATTCAGTGAAATGATTGGAAATAAAAAAAAATTGCAGCATTCTTCGATGGTTTTGGATATACTTCGAGAGTTTTCCTACGTTGTGTATTCTCCCATTTGTCGGTTTACATTTTTTGGGAGCGGCTGAGAGTTGGTAAAAAGTAGCGAAAATACAAAATAAATATCCGTCATTAATCGATTTATTTTTATTATCACGTTCCATCGACGTCATTGTTCTCAAGTAACAGCCAAACCGCCGACAAATAAATTTTAAAACTGGTTTTTCAACGGGACAAACAGCAAAAAATAATTACGTTCGGAGAAATCAATAAATTCATTTATTTTTTATTTTTTTTATTTCTTGGTTAGTATTAATTTTCTTTCAATTTAGCCCAAATTTAGAATGTATGTATGGAGGGGCGTACATAGCTCCGTCGTAAGGGGAATATTGCGCACATTCTCAGTGGTCACTCCTGACCCCTCCTTTCTAATCAAATATTACCAAAACTAACAAAAATTGACAATATTTGGAGGTGAAGATATTTTTTTTCGACTAAGCGAGTGTCCAGACCCCCAAGACCCCCCTTATATATGCCCTTGTACGTATAGGATATTTGAGAAATAAGTACCTACATTCATCTCAACTCATCTGCAGTAAATCACTATTTTATACGAATCACAAAAATTTTGAGAATTAATTTAGTCCACAGAAATTTGATGGTAGGCCCTGTATCAGATCTGCAGTTTTTGAAATTTTCTGACATTTTCCAAATTCAAATTACGATGACAATTAAGTATTGAGTTTTTGTACGTCATCTCAATTCCTAAACTTGGCCAGCTATTTTTAAATTCTAGTTCGGTCCATTATTACATTTAAATAGTAAGTTTTGACATTACATCGAAATTAAAACGAAATTTCTCATTTCTTTACACTCATTCATTATTTTTATCTTTTTATTATGATTACATTTATTTTTTAAACTAATTTTTCGATCATTTCTGTATTATGTTTATATTTTTAGAACACACGAAAATTTATACTTCTGTGCAAATTTTTTGTTCATTTATTTTTGTAATTATTGGAGAAGAGAGAAAAACAAAACAAAGAAACAGTATATACCGATTATATCAATTATTTACGAACAGTTTATTTTTTTTCCTTCATGTGTGGATGGCATTACCTTGTTAATTTTTAATTTTTTTTTTTTTTGTACGTGCCTTACTAATCGTAATTTCTCGATAATTAGCCAAAATAATAATTATCACAGGTTGAAAAAATCGAGGGAAAAAAATTCGAGTTCAATGCCAGTTATTTACCAGTGTGGTGTAAAAGTGAGGAGCATACAGAGAAGAGAGGCAAAACGTAAAAGATATTGGTATCGAATACTCGAATAATTGTTTTTTTCCATCTTGGCCTGTCTTTTTAATTAAAAAATATTGTCACTTTTGAACATTTTACGATTTCGGTTACTTTTTTGTTTTTTCGGAAAAAGAGTATACGTACTTAGAGGAAGGTTCGGCGTGCCATTCGAGTGTTGAAGAGGTAATTACGAACTCATCCATCATACAATGTAACGAAAAAAAAATAAAAAAAATATGGTTCATAACCGGTGAACTGGAATTTATCCAGTTGAGTAGTTGATATTTCATATTACTCGAGCTTTATTGTGTGTTAATGTATTTACCATGAATACCTATATAGCATACAAATACATATATACATTATTTTTCGATTAAAAAATTCACAATCAATAATTTTTAACCGTTTTTATCAATTGTACATCTGATCTGAAACTGGAGGTAAATCTGAAAAGGGAGTACACGTTTAAGGTAGTTTTTTGCGTAAGAATTTACGATTAGATATACTGGATAGTTTTACAGAGAACTTAGGTTATCTATTGAAATATACAAGAGAAAAAATATTTTTTACATTGTCATCATAATAATTTTGAAGTAACGAATGTTGGTTCGTTGCGAGAAACATAGGATGTATGCTGAGTTCATTTTTGTTCAAAAGACAGAAAATAGCGGGTTTCATGAGAGAGTGATGAGGAAAGTTACGAGTACGTACAATTGTAAAAATGACTTTAGGTATCTTTGCATAGAATGTACGAGTTCTATGAGAGGTAACTTTGAATTCTACAAATACATTTTTTCAGCCTGCATTTTGTACTTCCCGAGTGAGCGAATATAGGGGGTTTGAGGGTTCAAATCCTCTCTAAAATCGAGAAAAAAAAAGGAGAAAGGACGTTAAAAAAGGAAGAAAAAAAAGAAATAGGAAGAAACAGGAGGAAAAAATTTAATATTTTTCAATCTAATCCTCCGAAATTTTTCTCTGCATGTACGCTTGACTTGAGGAATATCCCTGTCTCATTTAAAAGATTCTCCCAGCGTTCTGTCTCCTTCCAGGTTTTCCTAGAGACACTTTAGCACAAAAAAAAGACGTTTCACCTAGTGTTTCTCGAAACAATGAGTCATCAAAGTAGTACGTTAAAAGTCATACGTATCTCCTCCTTATCTTTTCTTGCCATGCCAAAAATTAAGAAAATGTTCCCTCAAATTATTATCTTTTCTCGTATTTTTCCGTTAAAATGAATTTTTTCGAAAATACAGTTCTATAAGCATAAAAATTTTCAAAATTCAATTTTCTATAAGAATAAACCAGTTAGGGTGCATCCAAAACTATACAATTAGGATGAAAACTACAGTATTTTGTGTTGGAGTCTTGTAAAGTACAGCTAAAATGAACCATACAACCATTGGAATATTAAGAACAGGACAAAGCGGAATGATTTCAATGGGTATTTTTTCAAAATGAAGATGGGTTGTATGCAAAAATTCATACTGATTTCTTCATACGGGTGGAAATCGAGTGATAAGCATTAACGATTTCAGAGATAAACTAATTGAGAGCATATTTTACACATACATCGAAGTAGCGTGGAAAGGGGGGAGAATTTTAATACGAAATTTTAAATGTTGCTCCACATTTATTCAGATTCCATGACACTTTTTGAAAAAATTAGATATTGTACCTATATTATGACTATGAGTCACTCAAAGAAGCTACCCAACAATCAGCTTGGCTACTTGTGAAAATGAGGTTTCAGAATACGGGGTCAACAACCACTGAAAACACAGCATACATAAAATAAATAAAAGAAATTTTTTTATTTTGCTTCACCCTAATGAAACTGTTTCTTTTCTTGTTCTGATGTTTTTTTTCTCCTATCATGAAACTACAAAACCGGCGACAAAAATGCTCATTATTTGGCCTACATTCGAAGTGTCTCCAGTGTAACAATATCAAAAACATATGCGCCGACTTACGGACACATGAGATACAACTGTAACAGGGAAGTGATTTGCAGTGTTGCCCTGCAACACTGAAAATTTATTCTCCTAACACCAAAGTTACTTTTTCCATTCTAATTAACAATTTTCACTCGTTTACAAATTGCAATTACAAAATTTGGCAACACAGAAAAAAAAAACTGAATTCAAAAAGAAAAAATTTCGAACCGAAATTCAGTGTCTTCCCCCATTTAAACTCACTATTGACAGGTAGCTGGTGTTATAACATTTACGGAGCACCCTATGTAATAACGACGATCTTGAATTTCTGCTCCTCCATCTCGTGAAATTTTAATAAAACTACTCTCGAAAACGAAATCAAAATCATAAACATTGTAGCACCGATTCTAATTATGACAATCATCAGTAACTGCACTGTACCTACACCCTTCCCTTCGCATAAAATAATGTTAATGGTCTAAAGCTTTTAACAGACACACGTTTCAAGAACAGTTCACTATGTATTTTTATTTTTTTTTGTTTAATTTTTATTTTTTTCTTTTTACTGATCTTTTATGGTCGGCACGAGTCTTCTTTGCACTGACGTGCGCCTATTTAAATACAAAATTTTTCTCTGTTTTTATTTCCAGTGTTTTTTCCCCCTCTTCATCACCATTCAGACAATTATACAACGGTATTCGTAACTTAACACTTTTTATTATTATTTACTCATTGTAAGAGTAATTAAAACTTGTTTATATCACAAGCATATAATACATTATAATGCTTACGGTCGTTAAATAAAAATTCCTCTTGTTTTGGAGCCTTTTCTTCTTCTCCTCTGTCGAAATTTTGTTTTTTATTTCCACTCGATAACGTATACTTAAACCAGTTCTCATTCGTCGTCTCTTCTGTAACCTATTATTTTAGATTTGTTGCCAGAATACAGTTCGGATAGATAGCAATTGAGATACAAAATAAAAAAGGTAGGTAGGCCTGTAAAATGTACATGTAAATGCGGAAATAAAACGAGCATTGAACAATTAAACAACTGAGAAGTAAATCGAGTATTTTTTTGTTTTGTTCCCATTTCCTCCCCCTGCTATCGTATCCACAGTACTGCTATTTCTCAAAGTTCAAACAGGTGTCTACCTATCGAGTTTAATTATGATAATTCTGGCAAAATATTAATTGTCGAAAAGTATGGTTGGGCAACAAGACAAAAGATATACGCAGGTACACGAGGTTATCAAATATAGTCAAGATAAGCAAAAATATGGTAAGTACATCTGTGCCCACGAACACTCTCTCGAGTTAATTATTATATTGTTGTGGATAATTTGTACATCTAACCTTATTTATATAGGTACTGCAGCCGATTGCATGGGAATAGGAAATTAAAATATCATACAGTGGGTCGAAAGAATTTACGATTGCGTTTTCGTTTGTGTGGAACCAACTAATTTTAGACAGTAGACAGGGAGCATGGGAGATATTGCAACCCGAATTCAGGCTTATTTCTTCTTTTCTTCTCTCTCTCTCTCTCTCTCTCTCTTTTGAATCCAGTTAGAAAATTATTTAAAATAGAAACGTACCTATACACGATATTAGACACATTTCTAAGTTATGGTCGAACAGGTGACTCTGAACTGGAACTCCTCCTTTTCTTTCTAGTCCAAGAAATTCTTATTATATCGAATCGATTTGTTTTTTCTAAATCGAAATATTTTGAAAATTAACTCGACAACGAATTCGGACGGTTAAAATTGGATGAGTCAATTTTTATTAAAAATATGTTTGGTACGCCTATGTAGCAGAATTTTGTGCTGATATTGCATGTCAAATTTGCAAGTAGGTTCTGTATTCATAACTATTTCTCTATTCCGTATTAGAAAACAAAGAAATTATCAGATTTTTGGATCAGACTGAGAACACTAAGAGATCGGCTGAAGTAAAAACTAAGGAAATTGCAGTCCCTCATTTAAAATAAATTTTTTTGTTGCAAAAGGCTCACTAATCATACAGTTTAACGGATGTGAAGAATGGCGAATGGAAATTAAGCTTAATACAGTTTGTGAAATTCAAATGATTAATGGTTTTCACACCGCTTCAAATTTCCATTTATCCACAATGACACCCATAGTATACGGTCATGTATTGAAAGTCGGGGACAGAGAATGGATGAAGATTTTTCGCGTAAAATTACATATATTTGAGGAGATCTTGAAGATATAAGCATCAGAATCTCATTTATTAATATTATGTAGGCAAATACCTTTAACGTTCATGCACATATTTTATAGAGTCGTTTATTGACATATTTTCTCTTAAATGTTTTTGTTGATCTTCACTCCAACAATTATTTATTTTAACACATTCAAAACAAAAATACACTAAAATACTGTAGTATACTTAATATTTGGTTCAGACACCTGATGAAAACCTACTACAGTGGGTTTTCATCAGGTCTCATATATTTTTCACAGGTTAATAGATTTCTCCTCTTTCTTATTTCGATAAGAAGGCGGACAAAATTTATCAACCAGATAATTTCCCCTTTATCTGATTAAGTCGAAGCAAGCTTTGTCTTATTCAGCTGTAGTTGAAATTATTCTTACATGAATTTCTGAATACGACACATGTTCCTACGTTCAATATTCGACGTCTTGAGTTTCTTCTGTTCACAATAGGTTTAATAATTTCATTTTCTTCTTTGTTTTTTATTATAATCAAATAACCATTCAATTATTCCGATTCTATGGTATGTAATTAATTTTATGTATATATTCTTTTATTATTTTAGTACATACCAGTTATTGATTATAGACATGACTAGTTTTATTTGTGTCATGTCTTGCTAAGAAGGGAATGAGAGCAATCAATGGGAGGAAAGTATGATTCTATCAAACCAGTAGCTAATTTCAATGATGAGGCAAACCAAGTAAACAGATAGCCTCTTTCCGGTTTTAAATTGAAATTTAAAACAGATTGCAAAAATACGGAGGTTTTGGTGATACAAATCCGACTCATGGCTGGCTATCCATTCTCTGAATTATTTATACAAAATTGGACTTTGGTAAGTTACGTTGTTCTGGCTGTATATTTTACTATTGGTGAGTTTTGAATGTGATTTTGTGTGTGCTTTTTGATCTTGGTTATAGTGACCCGAGGTCACCCCATCTGGCCTACCACAATACTAAAATGAACTTTTCACCAAGGTGAGGAATATGAATGTCAATTAATATAGTCATACAAAAGAAGAAAAAAAGAGAAAATATAATTGGAATTATGCATTATGTACGCCTGTCAGTGTTGATAATACGTATGTAGAGCGAATGCCGCAGCTAGGACTCGAAATAAATTTACGGTAAATATTTCACTGCACCACGATTCGTAACAACTCATTAACACAGTAATAATTAGCATAAAAAGCGAACATAGGATAGGTAGGTACTTCACAAATCGTCGCTCCGTTCTTCAGGCAAATTCATTATTTGAGCGATGGATGCACTTCTCCCTATTCGACTGTATTGTAGTCGTCGGTAGAGCCGACAGAGCAGCCTATAAATTTAGCCATTTTACATTCCCACTTAATTACCTCGTATTCTCGAATAATTTTTGCTCAACAATTCGCTCACTTCTTCCTTTTAACTTCTTTTAGAAGTTTTTCTTTTCTCCCCCTCTCTCCATACTTACGAACCGTTCACCAAAGAAGGGAGAGCAAAGACTTCTATCCTGTTGCTGTCAAAACCACGTTTTCTGTAACAATCTTAACGTTACCTTTAATTTCTTCAACGTCAATTCGAATCAACTTTTTTTTTGTTGATGTCGTTGTTTTTGTTGCTTTTTTCATAAGGAAAAAAAAAACTTTTTTCTTATTTTCATAAGTATGGGACTAAGAAGAGTTCTTGGTGAAAAACTTTTTAGCATAGGCCTCTATTTCGAATTAATTAATTTTTCCACCGCTGCACAATAAAATGGAAACGGATTCTACCAGAATCGTATTTACTGTGCAAAAAGCACAAAAATAATGGGGGGAAAAAATGATCTAAAACTTCGATTTTGATGGCAATTTTACACGTAACTCGCAAGTATTATGCAGCCGTGGTAGGGTATGAAGGGACGGCGGTACCTTCTTCAAAAAGTTTTAAAGTACGAAGGACAAGGAAAAGGACGCTTGAGGAGAAGAAGAACGGGAAGGCGAATCCAATGATAATTTATTCACAAAGGAACCATACGTCATTTTCAGAAAATACCTACAAGACAAATTCGCGGAATGCCGCGGTTTTTAAGTCCGGAAAAGACTACACGGAGTAGGAAAGACAGGCAGGCAGACAAAGAAAGAAAGTAAAGGAGAGATTTTGTGGGGAAAAAAAAAAAAAACTTACAAAAAAAAAAAATAATTTCTTGTGAAGTAATAAGGAAAACGTTTTGGCACGCCGACGAGGTTGCATCCCTTCGGAACAGTGGTCGAGGGTGGCAATGGCGGGAAGGGTAACTCATGTAAAAGGGTTTATTATAAAGTTTGTTAAAATAATTCCTTCGCCTGTCGCCGACCTCTCCACACTCCATCCGTCACCGGTAACTTTCTTGTTAAAAGTTGAAAGCGCTTATAATACAACTGCCGTCACCCCCAACCATAACCCCATCCCCCCTCGTCATCTTCACTGCATAACTTCTTTAACTTTACATTCAAAAATACATATACCTACGTGTACAGAAAGATGGAATGATCTCACCGTTATATTACTTATGAGTTTTCGATTTTACACAAACAAGAACAAAAACCGAGAAAATAATCATCCCACCCCCATTTACGTTTTCTTAGGTTTCACCCCACAGTCTTATATCGTTGTCCTTTTCCACACGCAACGGAATGCTAACTGAAACTTTTGGAATGGAGCACTGTGTGATGTCTGCACTTTCTCACCCACCCCTTCATCTCACATGTATACATCTATAATCGCGCGCATACACAGGGTGTTGCGTTCAGAATTGAAAAACACTTAATTGGTCAGCTAATCAACGATATGTTGAAAATTGATTGATTGAATTGGTTATGATTGAATTATCATTGAATTGGCAGATTGATTCATCGACAGTGGCGAATCCAAGTCGTCATTTTAGGAAGGGGAAATTCCAACAATTTTGAGGAGTTGATTTTTGTTTTCTTTGACAAAGATTCTAGGACAATAAACAAGGCGTTGGTGGCCCCATTCGGATTTTCATGAAAATTACGCCGAAAGGAGCCCCCTAGGCAACTCTCTGTGTGGCCAAAATTCAACACATATAAAATACTGGGAAATAAACTCGAAAGTAGGGATGAATAAATATTCTTAAATTTGTCCCATTATATCTTCTAAATAGAAATTCCACTCTCCAAAGCCGATATTTGTCTTCAACATAATGCGTAAAATTATACTTTCTTATATCTACTCATTTAGTGCAATCCTGCATGGTGCTAAAAACAGTAGTGTATACCTGCATCGAGTTCGATGTATTCTTGAAAAGCCTTGGGAATTCTTTAGTTACATCATAAGTAAAAATGTTCTCACCAACTATACTTTACCAACAGTATGCAAAAATGAGACTAGGTCCAAAATTGACTATGCAGGTCTCAAGGCCAAGACTTGACTGTGCACGATCAAGATCAAATGTAGAACTAGAGAAAAAATAAGAACAAACTACAAAATGTTCAGAATTTTGCTACATGAATAATTTGCAGTTTAGGATTTAATTTTCTTTTTTCAAATTTTGAGAGGACGATAATGGAGAGTTTAATATAGCCATCGATAATAATAAAAATCTTGAAAGCAAGACGACCAAAACTACGATGGTCATGGTTTGGTCATGCTTTTGCTCATCAATATTGCCATAAGAACATAACTGATAAATATTTCTGACCAGCAAAATGGTTCGCTCAAAATTTCTGTATAGTAATAAATAATGTTTTCTTTGTAGAATTTATTTTTCCAGAACGCTCGTTAAACCGAATAAAAAACTGTGAATGGAAAAAAGATTAGGCTAGCGAACGTCCTTTTAAAAAGTAAAAAATAACAAAATCACTTTCAGTTTATACTTTATAGATAAAGATGAAACGAACTACAGATAAATTCTGGAAGGATTTAATTTCGCACGTATCCAATTTTTGGAAAGAAGGTTCATCTGCATTTATCAAACCATATGAGATCGAATAGATTGACAGATTGAAGGACAAAATTTTTAACATTGATAGATACTGTCTCAGCAACATATGTTAACAGCATTAGCATAATTTGAGGCTGAAAAAAACAAACAAACGTGCGAACAGATACTACATTTTTATAATATTATCGAAGATAAAGGAATGATGTCACTCATCAAATCGTTCAATAGGTAACAATCCCATAGAGAGAACCCTGAAAAAATTTCGAAAAGTAAATTTTTTACGCAGAACTACGTCCAACAGAACGAGTACCTACATGAGGAAACAATCAGCTGGCTACTGACCAACATACGAGGATCAAAACACCAAGAGTGAGGCCCAATGACCATCCCGTAAGTAGGTACGTAATAAAATTCTACGTTTCGACAAAAACTCAGTCGAACTTTAGCCTATCTTTTTCTTCACATCGTAACTCCCAACCCATTTTTCATCTATAATAACATCGAGTCGCCTAATTTTTCATATACAGGGTGGTGCACATCGAGAAGAACACGCTGTATTCTTGCTTTCTGCCTTGACGTTGATTTACCAGAATGAAATGTAAAAAGGGTTATGCTGCACGCAGACAGTCATATTACACCCCCGCATGCGTACGTTTGTACGGATGTATACGTATATAATATTCTATTGAGTAAAACTTATATCCTCTTTCTATTATATTTTCCTCTACCGCCACCCTTTCGACCTTCGTCAACCCCTCAACCCCCTTCACACCCGGCCAGTTAATTCAAATAACGATATGCAAAGCGTTTCTCCAACGTCAACCCTTTTTCGTTTCACGGTTGCTCTCTTTCCTTCTGCGTTTTTCAACCGTTTCCTTAGTTATGATTATTAATACGCACGTATTAAATTACTTCTTGCTATATAGCAATTAAAATCGTGCCACGCTGACTTCTCTCCTTTTTTCGCACCCAAAAAAAAAAAAAAAAACCAAAAACAGAACGAAAAAAGAAATAGGTAATTAATTGAAACAAATGAAGTTTTTACTCGTCGCTTTTTCCATCAACGTCTACTCTTTTCAGCACTTTTCTTTCTCCACTAGATTTTTTTTCCCTTTCTTCGAACTCTATTTCATATTTTTTTCCTTCTCTAGCTGAGACGTACGTAATAGCGACCTTCAAAGTATCGTTTTTTGTTAAAAAGTCAGAAAAAATTTTTTTCTCTCTCTTCTCCTAAACTTATTACGGAGAAAATCCGAAATTTAATACGGATGCCCGTTTTCCGGTGCCCAGTATACCTTTCCTTTATTTTCTACCTGTTTTTTGTTTTTCTTTCTTTCCCTCCAACTCGTTACTCTTTACGTGTATTTTCTCCCTACTTTTTTCTGCTGCTACCGTTGTTGCTTGCAACTGTTGTTATTGTACGCCTTTCTGGAAGTTAATAATAATTATTTAATGAAGACGAAACGTTTCTGCACTCTTAATGCTTCGATTGCGAAATTAATTAAAAAATTTACATTCTGACTGGTTATTAAAGTTTCACGCGAATATTTGCGTCGTATATACGCTGGCTTTTTGGCGAATTTCGAAAGTTAAAGGTGAAGGAGAATAGCTTTTTTCTTCGTATACCGTTCGTAATATAAACGTATAGCCTTTCAGAGAAAATCGAAATAAGCTTATATTTTGAGTTCATTTCGCAACCAAAAAAAAAAAAAAAAAAAAAAATTAGATGCTTTCATTTTATATACACAACCCCTACAGCCGGCAGGCGTTGGAATTAAAAAGGGAGTCGGGTTGTGGCGTTTCTTCCCAAACGATTCATTGGTCCGAAAATTTTTGAAATATTTTACAGTTTCGTTCAAATTACGGAGATCATCTTTCAAAATTTTATAAACAAAACATCGAAGAACCGACTTATAGCCTTCTTTCCACAAAAACGTACCTATTTCTGAAGCTTTCAGGCCTGACGAGTGGGAGAATGAGGATTTCTCCAAAGCCAGCGTTTTATAGAGGGTCGAAATTTAAAAAAAAAAAAAAATTAAAAATAAGTAAATTTTTAAAGAAAATTCTCTTAAAAATGGACGAAAATGTAATTTTCAATTTTTCAGAGGTCCCATAAATTTTTCTCCTAAGGCCCCAAGCCCAAATTTCCCCTCTACGACTCTCCATACTTCCTTATTCCCTATTGTTTGGAAGTACCTATGCTTTTTCCTCCATTTTCAAAGAAAATTTTGCCACAGTTTTCATAATAACAAATCGTTGTATTCAGAAATATTTTTAAATAATTATGTTGGACGAGTCTCTCAAACAGGGTGCCATATTTTTATCATCCGACGACCTATGATTGTTAAATAAATTCCTTTAAAGACGAAAAAACTATCAACTGAGTTAATGCTCGCTGACTTATCTAAAGATGCAGAAATAAACTTGAATTTAAGTTACGATTAGAAAATAATGCTAGGAACTTATTACATAGGTATTGGCATTATTGGGCCAACTTCGCGTAGCTTGAATTCGAATCTGTGATCGTATATAATAAACGAAGATTTAAAATATTCATCTTCTATTATTTAAAAAAATTACCAAGTTCTAAGTAAATTTTGCGACTGGTTCACTTGTGGCTGTCACATAATTAGATATATACGGTGCCTATGGATTTACTTTGCAATAATTTTCAATGTTGGTTATGAATTTATGATAATCCTCCTAAAACTAAGAAAATATCAGCCAAATCTTCTTGGACTAAGTTGCGAAAATTTATTCGTGTAGGCTTGCATTAAGAAAAATTGGTAGCACTTCTGAACGACGCTAATCTTGAAGTTTCGTGAAATGAGTGTCAAATTTACTTTTATTAAAAAATTGACCCTAACTTCTGTAAGGGAATTTTGAGTATACATTACATAATATTTTCGCTAGTAACAGAGGCGAGATGCAGATTAAGATTGCGTCCTTATTTTTTGAAATTGAGTTAAATGAGGCTAAAGTAATTTGATAATCCACTTTAATGCAATTTTAGCTCTTTTTAACACAAGTATAATACGAGTATAGGCTAGAGTTTGGTTGAAAATGGTTTCGCATATGGCTAGCATATAACCTAAACAAGAATGTTACATATTGGGCTACCAAAATTTCGACAGTGAATACCTAGTTTGAAAAAAATTAAAAAATCACGAAGTCGATATACAGTTCAAGCATAATAATAAATCATACCCTCTGTGGAAACGCCCAAGGGGTAGGGGTGATAGCTCTTCACTTTACCATTTACTTAGGGAAGTGTTTTGAACATTTTACAGCAGTAAAAATTTTCTGGAAATTTTTTTACTGTCACAGGGTTTTTCACTTAGCTCTCCTGAGCTAACAATATAAAATGAAATGGGGCCTATTTAAAACAAACAATAAAAAATTATATTTAAAACAAGCCGGACAATGAAGGATGAATAGTATTATAAATTAATTAATACATTCATGAAAGTTGATTATTTTATTATTATTATTATTGTTATTATTATTATTATTATTATTATTATTATTATTATTATTTGTGGAATACCTTGTTGTGAGATATATTCACATGTAGAAGGTAATCTACAACTATGTGTGTTTTGCCACTTCATACGCTAAGGTATGGGAGAACCAAATGAAAGGCAAACACTGGCAATTTTGTATCCAGTTTTGAGAGTTTATATACCAGATTTGGCACACACACACAGAAACACATACATACATATACACATATACGTATGGTATTATGTCATACATTACACCGTTTCCTGTCTCTGTAAGGTGATAAGAAACAACATAATGTGTTTGGTACTGGTCTGTGACATCACTGAGATCTTTAACAGGTAATAAAATTTGTCCCAGCCCTTATAATGTATCTTACCTGTAGGTATGTCCAGGTGTGAACATACAAACGTACTTGGTTTAACGTCATAGAGATGAAATACGCAGCCTTTTGGATGTGACTGTTGTCGAGGGGTGTGAACCCCTGTACTTCATACGAGTATTGTCCCCACATTATTATTATTATTATTATTAATAAAAAAAAGTCGCCATGGGTGCCGAGCACCTCCAGAAACCCACGTGCGCACGCTTATGTGCACTACCTGCTTAACTGGGACAAGTGCAACGTCGAGAAACTATCCCTCGCGAGTATAGAACACACTAACATTTTGTCCGATTCGATACTTCATTATTTCAATTGAGATACGAGTATTAAAAAAACAAAACTGATCATTTTATTCTCATCAGCTGCGATCGATTTTCGACCGAAGCAGATCAGCCTATTATGGTAGGCCGACGATTTACTGAATTTAACGGCGTTAAATAACCAAATTACACCCAAAAACAACTTATAATGAGTACACCTCCTCTACCAACCAGCCCCTATGAAATACTAGTGTATTAACTGCGACGAGATTCGCGCTCAAAAGAGCAAACTGCCTTCACTCCGAATCGAATAACTCATCTTCTCGCCTTTCAAGCCGCAAATTCAGCCCTCTTTCGACGCAAACGGAACCTAATTTTTTGCCTTCGCGCCAAAATAGGAAACAAAATGACCACTCGAAGCAATCCCCAAACCACATACCTTCGCAAATCCAAAGCAAACATCAAACAGCACGGTCATCGCGAAATACAATAACGTTGTCGCCATTAATTTAGGAGATTTTTTTTCCTCCTTTTCAATTAAATAGCCCAAAAACGACACGAGGGTCCTCGACCCCTTGTTAAATCAAACTAATGAAACGTATCGATGGTAGGAGTACGCCAAAAAAAAAAAAAAAGAAAAAAAGAAAGAATAGGGGAGATAAACTTACGGTTCTTCAGGTTAAATCGAATACGGGAGAACGCATTTTATACGAAAATATACGCAGAAATGCGTATGGACGAGGGGTATTTCAGATTTGAATGTTAGGTATTGTCGTCGAATATTTATGTACCTTTGTTACAGCACATTAAGGTATTTGGCAGACCACTGAAAAATAAGATTTTCGATCAAATGTGTAGGCGCATACTTTTATTTCGAAATCAATTTGATTGTTTCACATAAAATGGTCCATAGATGACACTAACTTAGGCAAAATTTTCCCAGTCGGCAATAAAAACGTTTTACAATGATATGTTTTTCATGCCACTAGCAGCACAGAGCATTGGGTGCAGCAACTTTTTAATTATAATTTAATCAAAACATGTGCTTTTATGGACCCTTAGTAGCCTGTGGAGAGAAAAAACTTGTATTACAACGCTTTACCATAATGGTATTGGAAACACTACAATCAATGGCGTACACAGTTCCATTGCAAGGGGGTGCTGCCTTTTCCAAACTCCCTACTGTAACGATATTTTCGCATTGTACATAATACTTTCGTGAATTCGTACATTTATTATCATCGTCATCATTACTTTCAATTTATTTTCTATTCTTATTCGATTCATAAACACTCACATCATTCAGACAAGTCTTGACTTACCTGATGACATCATCTTTCCACATAAACAGTTACTTTGTTTTCCCAGTCCTACGATCTCACCTCTTGTTTATAATCTTTTTGCACTCTTGCCTACATTTTGCATTCTACGAAATTATTTGTGAACACCCACTTTGTCATATTCCCATATATGACCATTGGTCATACTTCATATATATATATTTCTGTTAATCAATAAGATTGAAACCCCTCTCCAACACTTTGTAAAATCGTTAGAACCTTCCCTTTTGGCTAATAATCCAACTTGTTTAAAATGTCGTGTTTTATACTTTTAAATTCATTCGTTTTAATTCTATTAATTCTAATCATGTGGAATACCTTACGTCGTGGAAAGTAAACTTACAACAGAAGATGTTCAACAGAACAATTTGCGTGTTTATGCCAAAATACCTAGAAGGTATAAGGGAGCCAAGACCTCGGCAAACACTGGTGATTTACCTTATGATTTTCTGGTCTTATATACCCAGCTCCCTACACGCACACATACACACCTATGTAATATTTACATAGGTACAGTGTAGATAATTATTCGTACTTTACGGTTACTATGGCAATGGTAAAGTATGGAGAATGCATCTTTGTATCAGTCCGTGACATCGCCGAGATTTTTATCTATCGATTCGTCATGGTCTGAGATTTGTAACTTGTCTATCTACAAAAATAGACAAGTACAAACAAACATACATCTGTATTTTGTTTTACATGCAAGGCATGAATAATTGTCACCGAAGGTGACGACTCTTGTCTATAGGCCAAGCCTATTTCCTCTTACGAGTGGTCTACTAATCCCTACAAATCTGATTCATAAATCTTGATGTTTTGTTACTGCTTATTACTTTTATGTTCTTTAATGTTTTAAACTTATTGTTTAATATACTCCTCTATTAAACATTGTGTCAGCACCAATTAAGACGCACCGCGCATCAGCCATAAACTTCAAAAACCGATCAGCCTGTCTGAGCAACAATATCGGCTGAAAACGGTTCTGAAAAATTTGTTCACCATTACTAGCACACCTCTTCGCACCTCTTCACAAAAATTTGACCTTCGATAAACTACCTACCCAGCCTTATTCGTAGGACAGACCCTCGAAACGATAAAATAACTAGGCCTACATACACGCAGCAGGACATCGCTGAAAAACGAAAAGCTAAGAAGAAGAATAATAATAAAAGCTATACCAGAAATGCTAATAAAATACCATCTTCAGTCGTTTCTCGTATTTTTCTTTCCCTTTTTTCCTTAAAGAGAACCACCTACCACCTTTTCTTCCGGCATTCGGTAAAGGAACGACGATAAATTTCCCTAACACAAGGCTGAAAGGGCGTATATAGCTACCAATAAAAGGAAGAGTTGAATATTAGCTTTTAAAATTTTCCATTGTGATTCTCATTGTTGGTTTCCTTTGTTGCGCGCTTATATAATTTCGTATTAAAAATCCCTTCTCGCCCTTCTGATTTTCATTTCGAATCGACGACGACGACGACGACGACGACGACGACCTTTCGCGTATTTTCCCTTATCGCTTCTAGGGTATGTGTGTATGCGTTTTGAAAGAAAAAAAAAAAAGGGTAAGGACGAGAGTAAGGCGAGCACAGCGACGAAGAAAGGCGCAGAGAGGAAACCAAACTATCGTCGTGATTCTTTGTAGCTTTCTTATTAAAAAATACTTCTTCAAACGGAAAACGACGAAGAGAAAGCCAATTGTCTTTTTATATTTTAGGAGGCAATTGAAAACGAAGGAGAAGGAGTCGAGGCCCAAGAGCAGGAAAAGGCCAGGAAATAGCTTTAAATGACCGATGCTTATTTAATTTCCTTTACAGACATAGAATAAAGTATTGGCCACACTATACTATGGTCGTAAAAAAAAAAAAAAAAAAGGAGAAGATATGTATATAGGCTTAGGCGATGAATTGAAAGAAAAGCAGGAAAAGGTCCAAGTACTTTTCGTTCTTTTGGTTTCGCCGGTAGGGGAGGGAGAGGAAAGTGTATGAAAAAGAGAAAAAGCGGTGAAAATGACCTTTTTTTTCAATGTGGCTGTACGTGGGGCCTATACATACGTAAATACGTATATATAAATATATAAGGAAAATATCGTTTGTCAACGAATAAAGCTACATGATCGTCCACCTTTTCGTCTTTTTTTTCTTCTTCTTCTTCTTCTTTTTTTTTTTTTCGCCTTAACTTTCCCCTTTCAGTATACATACGTATATACGTTTATATGTATATACGGATAATATTCTTCTGTTTTCGAATTAGCATTTTTATTGCACGCATATTTTGATCTTTTGTGGACGCACTAAACGCACGCACACGTATCTAATAAAAAATACGATGATCGTATAGAATGTATTCTTTTTTTACTTTTTTTTTTTTTCAATATAAATCAACTACGTGGTTCTCTTTTTGGTGAAATACGGGGAAAAAAACAGAAAAAAACAGAAAAAAGAAAGAAAAAGGAGAGAAAAAGATTGCTTACACTTTTTAAAAAGGTCGTGATTTATTTCGATACAATATTCTGCGTATGATTCGACCCTCATTTTTTCCATCAGCCACGTACCTACCTATTCGCAAATAGTCGAATATTTTTTTAACATTTTTTTGAAAAAAAAAAAAAAAAAGTTATTCCTTTTTTGGCTTTTTCTATTTTACATGCAGTAAAATCGAGTGGTAATATTTTTGTAAATCGCTGTCAAGCCGTTTCTTCTTATTTCTCGTTCAAAATATGTGGATATTTTTCGAAATGTGCCGAGTGTGCGTTTATAATAACGGAAACAGTATGTAACTGTGGACAGAGGGTGAGCGCACACTCGAGATCGGTGTGCATGACTTAGTACAATTTTTTCAAAAGTTATGATAAAAAAACAAGAAGAGGGAAAATATTAATAGCATGCAGGGTGGAGGTCATCGGGACTTAATAGTTCTCTTTGGTTGACAACGGTAAAAATTTACATATTTATTTTATTGCGGACCATTCCAGCACTTTCCGTATAGTTATAATAACATTCTCAAGGTCACACATCAAAACCTTCATACAGACGGGTATTTGGTTTCTATTTCTGCATCAGCCAAAACAGTGCGTACGAAATCATCGTATTACTTGATCTTTTGAAATTTTTAATGATCTTAATTGAAGAAAGTAGCAGACCTACAGTCATTATAAGAGAACGAATCATATACATAAGGAAGACTTAAGTACTGGTTTTACCTATATTCGTACACGGAAACCACAGAAAAAATATTACTTAAGTCTTATTTTTGCGACACATGTATAAAAGAACGAGTTTTACATGCATGTACAGAGTATGAAAACAAACAAATTTTTGGCCTGTGAAGTAGACGATAATTTTACAATCTCTCGCGCATCCAAATTCTGCACCAAAGTGTGTATCTAAAGTACTTTACACACCCTTGCGCATCCCAATTCTGCGCGACAGGGTGTAAAATATTCGAATATATAATCATTTTGATATTATTATTTAGTTATTTTGGGAAAAGCTGTTCGTCAAGTTGCCAATCCAATCAAACGCAACATTTCTATTTTCAAAAAACATGTCTCAAATGATTCCTCAGCATCTAATTAAGTTAGAGAACCGGTGTTTGTAATGATCGAAAGCGGATAAAATTTAGAAAATGTCCATATGATTTTCTAATTATCTTTGGCTATTTGACAACAAATAAGCGAAAAAAACGCAAATTAATAGGAGATTTGCCATATTTTGGAATCTGGAAATTTCTCCTTTTTCTCTCAATGATTCCTCAATCGCTATTCAAGCTAGAGAGCTAAAAATGGTATCTCTGAAAAGAGGAGAAAATTTACCTGAATTTAGTTTTCGTTCAATTTTTTAATCGTCTTTAACAATTTGAAAATAAACAAATAAAAAAAACGCAAATTGATGGAAAAAAATTTTTTTTAATTCAGAAACTTTTTTCCTTTCACTCAATGATTCCTCAACCCTTGTTTAAGCTAGAAATCTGGAATTAGAATTGCTAGAAAAAGGAAAAAATTTACTTGAATCTACTTTCCTTATAATTTGTTAATCGTTCTTAGCTGTTTGAAAATAAACGAACAAAAAAACGCAAAATAATGGAAAACTAGCAGTTTTTGTGTTTTTTAGCTATAATTTACAAAATTTATTTCCTTTATGAGTTTTTTTTATTGGAAGTGGGAGTTGTTACTATATTTTTTTTTATACATTAGTTGTAAAAAGTATGGTGTGTGACAAGTTCTTGGGGGCTACTTTAACTCGTGTCAAGTTTGGCTCGTCTGCAAATTCTTCATACTCGGTGAAAAAATAGCCCACATTACGCACTTGTCACATAATATACTATTAAGTACCTATGTAAAGTATTTTTGTCGCATACGCGGCTAAGAGCTGGTCTTAAAATCGAATTACGCGTAGAAAATTCACTTTGAACAATTATTCATATCCGTAGTTTCGATTAAATTCAATTCATTTATTGTGTCCTGACTTATGCCTCGAGCCTAGAGTCGAATAGTCAAAGACAAAATATTGTAGACCTCCTCCAGTGAAATGAGAAATTCTCTATATAAAATTTTATAGCATTCGCACAAAAATATGTTTTCTTAAGAAAATAATAGGTGACTCCGGATGCATTAGGATATCAAATTAAACGAAAAAATCTGCTCGCCAACCGTTTGTAATTGGTAGTTGGTTGTAAAAGGTTTTCGACAGTCATTGGTCTCTTTAAACGAAATTTCCAGTAACCGACTCAATACAACCGATCATCATTTCTGTGCAACTGGGTAGCCCAGTGCATGGGTATTTTGTCAGCCCCGAAAAGTGAACGCGTCCTCTAATGAATATGATACTGGCTTAAAAGCAAGCAGTGTACAGTATTTGAATGACTTTCGTATTAAAAAAAAAGGATGTGCAAAAAAGAGTATTCCAGTTATTTAATTTTTGTAGTCATAAAAATACCTTTTCCCTTCATTTAAATTGATAAAATAGTGAAAAATGCGCATTTGATTAATAATAACACAGGGTCCATTCAGAGAATATGTAAAGTCTAGAGAATCTGAAGCAATTCAAGAGGGACCGAAGCTAGAGTAAGTAAAGTATAGAATCAGACCTTAGCAACAAAAAACCGAAGTGAAACAAAATTCAAAGTGTCACATAAAACAACTTGCACAACGGTTAAAGAATTCTGATTTTATGGAGAGGAATGTTGGTTATTTTTGCCCCATAAACTGAATCATGGGCACAGGAGTTAGGAAAATTCAATAAGACCGTCGTGTCTATTTTAAGTTTGTTTAACATGAAACAGCTCATTATTATCGAATTTTTGCAGACCTGAAAATAGCCCTTCTCGTTAAAATTCTTTCAGCTATATTTGCAAAATTGGATGCAAACCATAAGTGGATCAAGGATAAAACTTAGAAAAGAAAATAATGCTCTCTTAACCTACTGTCTCTGAGAAGCTAAGTTAAAAAAAAAAAATTACTGAAAAATTATTATCATTTTAAATTACTTATCATTTGACAAAATGATTCTTTATACTTTTGGTTTGCATAAAATCTGCACAATTATCTATAATTATACCTTCGTACCTCCATTACCTTTTAGAATGAAGTAAAGCCAAATCTGATCTGTACATTTCGCGAACAATATCGAAGAAATGATTCAAATTGAAAAATGTATTTTTAATCTCCTGTCACTCGCTCTTGCTCCCTTGCTCTCTCGCTCTTACTCTCCCCCTCCCTCACTCCATCACACTCCCGAAATTTGGCTTTTGCTTTCACTCATTTACGCGCATTTATACGCGCACACTCTCTCTCTCTTTTTCTAATTGAACCAATAAATTTTCTTATTTCTACTGAAATTCAAGGACCTGTAACCTTTTGGTTGCTACTTCAGGTATTACAAAACTGCGCCAGAACTCACGCAATGAATTTGCATCGTATTTTCATTCGTTAATGAACTGTAGGTAACTACATGCAGATGATGCAATGTTATTCAAAGTATCGATATGTTAGTATATTGATATTACATTTGAATATTGATGTGCAGTAAACGTATATGTATTTTATATATATATATATATCATATTTTAGCGTTGTTGAGGTGTGGTTGGTTTGGATTTATGAAAAAGACAGAAAAAGGGGCCTAGTAAAAAAAGAAAAATGGGTTCAGGAACAAAGCTTCCATTATTTAAAAAAACAAACATCGACCTTTTCAATAGATATATCGATATCAAAATTATCGAATAAATCATTTGCACATTAATTTATGCCTTGTAAGAGTTGAGATTATAAGTACGCAAAGTGAATACCTCTTAAAAGGAATCATTTCTTATCATTCGCGAAGTGATAAGATTATAACCAATAATGTAGGACGAACGACGAACACAGTAGAAACAGTACTCTATGCCTGATAAGATTTAATTTGAAGCTCATTCATATACTGTCTTTTACTCTTCATCACTTCATACACTTACGTAGCCTACCTCCGAAATGACAAATTTCTCAATTCACCCCCGCCTTCGGCCATTTCCTTTGTATATTTAACACTTCCTCTTTTGCTTCAGATTAGCGGCGCTTTTTCCCGTTTGTTCTATACTATTAATTAATTGATTTTAAATGCTTACTTCGTATCCTCGTCACATGAACTTCTTCTCGAACCCCCAAACCATAACTGCGGGTACGGCGTGCCATCGAATATCCTACGGTCAAACGAGTCAAATTACAGTATATTGAGGCGAATGAATGTTCAGAATATTTGACGAGAATATTTGAGAAACAGGTTTTTTGCACGGTAAATTTTCAGTACCTATAGGTATACCATAGGCACCTAGCAATAGCTACAAGGTGTTCTTAGCCGAAAAGCAAAAACCAAAAAAGGAAAAAAAAATTTAAAAAAAACGAAAAAATATACAGGATAAGAAAGACAAAGATAGACCTTAATATATTTGATGCAGCAAACACCAAAAAAAAAACAAAAAAAACAACAAAATAGCACGTATGGAACACCGCAGAGAGAAAGAGAAAAACTAAAAAACAAACGAACAGCAGCGCAGTGACAGAGATGGAAAATGAGACAAAACGAGTGTGGCGGGTGAAAAAGTACTTCAAGAGATAAATGAGAGACTCGTGCAGCATGTTGATGAAGGGAGAAAAAAATCAAAAAGGAAAGAGGAAACTTTTTCAAATGGCATTTGAGCAGTTAAAAGCGTTCGATTGTCATTTGTCAAATTTTTTCGCAGCCTTTTTCCCTCTCTCTCTCACTCTCTCTCACTCTCTCTCTCTTTCTCTCTCTCTCTCTCTCTCTCTCTCTCTCTCCCTCTATTCATCTCCTCATCTTTTTCTCTTTTTTTTTGTTGCGGTTAAGCTTTCGACACAACTTTACGTGACGATATTAAGCTAATGGAGTAGTCACAGCTGCGTTTCTTCGCCTTTATTTTACTTTTTATTTCTTTTGGTTTTTTTTTTTCTTCAAATTACAAGATGTTTTTTTCGTCTTTTCCTACCGCCACCACTACCAAATACCTTTCAAGTCTCACCCTCAACTTCACCGTGTCTCACAGTATGGACAGATATATACTACTTTTTTTTTCGTTCCCTCCTCTCTACTGGTTTTTCCAAGGATATGATTATGCTCTGCAGAATGCGATGCCAGTTTTAATACTTACCATAATGGTTATTGTAACGTAAATTATGTAGTTGATACTTTAAACGCGAGTTTTCTTTTTAAAAGCAATAAAAAAATACCCCGAAAAATTGGCGCTTCAATAATAGTGATTAAAAAAAAAAAAAAAAAAAAAGATGCTACTGAAGGTTTGAATGGAAGAAATATTTCGTATTTATGTGCACTTAAATAACGCCCTCACGTTAAGAAGTCTTTGCTTGAGATGAAACATATAATACTTTTTCAAAATAAATTAATGAAAAACCCTATTTGTTTACTTAAGCCATCGAGAAAATGTGAAAGCATTCTAGGTTCTTTATTTGCATAGGTAGACATAAAAGTTCAGCGCGATATAGTTTCGAACCCTTTGCAAAAAAATAAATAAATAGAAAAAATAAAATAAAATAAAGATCATTTGTGCGTTAAGACGCGAAAATAGACTATACACTTAAATGATATTAGTAAGATATTGATATCTAGGGAAGACCGGGGCAGAGAGGACATAGATAACTAAAATTGTTGATGTATAGTCCCAAATTAACCTACAATACCGCAAATTGGATCGTTAGAATTGGAAAACCATCTAGTTTATTTCTACTAAGAAGAAGAAATTAAGCTTGGTAATTATTCAAGATATGATAAAAAAATTGGAAAAACTTATTTTGTTCTCTTTGCGCCATACCTGTGGCAAGAAGGTCCACCCCATAGGGGCAAAGAGGACATATAAAAATATTAGGATGAAAATTCAAAAATTAAATGAAATTTTATTTTTAATGTCAAAAATTATATGGCGCCACACATATCACAAGCAAAAAAAAACCAATTCCATTAAAATCAGAACAAATTTCATGTGCCCAGTTACTGCAAATATTACACTGATTCCACTTTTCGCAGCTTTTTGATTTTAGAAAAGTGCCTGTGCAAAAAACACATTCAGCATCCTCCTCTGTAGGCTTAGTTGGAGGAGATTTAGGTGGTTTGAGATATATGAATTTCAGCTTCCTTCTCGTTGAATTCTTATTCTCTGATTCAATTTTTTGTTTTTACTTGTCTAGCTGAGAATATGTTTCACCAGTATCTCTTCTTCCCTTTCATTAAAAACCTCCTTGAATCGGCCAAATTGAGGACCATTTTTTGCATTTTGCTCGTTATGAATTTGTCGCAGAAGACAGGTTCGTGGAATCTCATATTTCAATGCAATGGATCAAATAGAAGCACCCTTGTCAATCTCTTACAAGGCTTTCTGAACATCTTCATGCATCCAAGAAGGAGTGCCTCTCTTCTTTTTATAGGTACGAACCATTTTGGAAACTTCAAAATATAAACAAGGAGCAATTAAAAACTGAAATATCAATATATTTTTTAATAAGATGCAAAGAGGACCATCCGGTCCTATCTGCTCCAAAGAATCACTTCTGAGAAAAGTTGAAGCCGATAATTTAATTTTCATCTGAATGATGGTTCAATTAGTTAAAAATGTTCAGAAAAATTCCTTTTCACGAAAATAATAACCTATTTTATATTATTTGGTTTATATTTGCTCACCGGCTTGAGAATCATCGGATAAAATTAGATCTGGAAAACGCAATTTCTTTCTTTCTGATAAAGAGGATTCAATGTTGCCAACAGAAATTTTTTTTTTTTGAAAATGTGATGGGTTACCAGTGTGGTCACTTCACAGAACTCGATTTTTTTTAAATTATTCATTAGTTGGGGGAAAAAATGACTGGACCTCTATGCCCCAGGTGTCACGATTGCCCCGGTCTCCCCTATGCGTTAGGACGTTAAGTCAAGTGTACTGAAGTCCAAATTCTTCTAAAGTGCCGTACTTTTGTTACTTTCGAACTTATGACTAAAGCCTATTTACCTTAATGAGGAAAAAAATCGTTCTGTTGAGAAGGAAACTTAGTTTTATGTGTGGGTTCAGTTTATGTTTGCAAGAAGTTCCTCCGTTCGACAGTAAACCTATATACCTTTTCGTCTCAATCCATTGGTAAAAAAAAATTTGTTAACCTTTCCTGAAATCCTAATTTTCGAATAAAGCGCAACGTAAACGAAATGTGAGTGGAAGAAAAAGGGTGGAGAACGTATAGATTAAAAAAACAAAAAAAAAAAACAAAAAAAAACAAACAGACTAACAAAAAACGGCGAAACTAGGCAACAGGACGTACATCGTAAGCATACATACACACACACACACACACACACACATATACATATATATACACAATTTAAGTAATTAATTGTCGAGTTTAAAAAGAAGGGAGGCTTTGCTACGCTGTGATAGCAGCTCATTTGATATCTGTCTGTTTAACTTCTAATCCGACAACACTTAATTCCACGAAACGAATGTAAACGCAAATTCGAATTTGCCTTTACAAATGGGAAAAGGTTTGCACCATTTTTCACTTCAAGAATTTTCGCACAAAATTTTACACTGATACGCGAGGGCGGTTACGATCCGATTTTTTGACACGCGTTTCACTCTAAAGACGATTAAAAACATTATAAAAAGGATGCTGGGGTTTTTCAATGGAAACGGTAAGAAGCAGATGAGGAAAATGTGCTGTAATCGTTAAAGTAATTATTTGTTCAAGTACTGGCCTATGAAAGTTATTTAAACGTTTATAGCTGGGTAAACGCTGAAATTTTATCGCATGAAATTTTCTCTACTGACTTAATCGAATACTGTAGAAATTATATTAGATGAGTTGTAGGCCTATAAGAGGCAACCGAAATTCATACAAGTTCGGCGAAACATGTAGCCTATACCTGACTACAAGATTCAATCTGAATGTAGGCTTCGTTTTCGGTTTTTAGTCCTCTCGATTCTCTTTCACTTTCGAGGCATTCGTTTCTCAGCTTTTCACTTCTTCGCTTTCCACAATTCGTATTACTTCTGAATAAATAATCATCTTTTACAGATGAGAGCTTGAAGTAATTTTTTTTCAGAATTATTTTATGAAACAGTATCATTCATGGGTAGTCTTTAACAGAAAAAATGTAGATAAGTATCAAAATTTAAATCAAATTTTCCTCTGAAAACTGTAAAGCGAAAAAGCAATTATGAAGTTCTTATCCTACAGATTGCTTTTTAACTTACAATTAATAGGATCAGAAGAAGGTCAGATAAAATACGTATCTATAATTAGAATCTATTTCATTTAAAATTTCGGAGTTCTCAGAAGTATTTATTTCATTTTAAATCATACAGTCGTCATGTAGATGATGAAATTCAAAACATTTCTATAAGCGCATTGGTTCATAAAAAGAAGATTGGTGAAATATTATTAATCTATCGAAATCGATTCTGCAAACTTTTTCTCCGTGCAGAAATATAAAAATGGTGCTGCGAATGGTCGAATTGTAGACTTCTAACAGTCCTTCAGAAGGACCAATGATAATTTGGCGTAGTCCTAGCCTATTTTGGTATTTGGACTAAAAGGATGACGATGGTTTCAGTAGCTACAAACATAGCTTCGATTGGTGACATTGCAAAGGAATAATTTATACCAGAATTCGCTATCACACTGATAGCATTTCTGTGGCTTAAATTAGCTGCTGAGCCATACTAAACATACGAAATCATCAGGAATAGGGAATATCCGTTTCAAAGACTGCACTACTCTCCAAATATTAATGAGTTAATTAATGGTAATCTTGATAAAACAAAGATGAAAAAAGTGTAAAAAACATTTCATCAACATCAACTTAAAATGTTTCATTTACCATTTTATTTTGTCCCAAAAAAGTTAACTTCATGTATTTGTTGGTTAAAATATAATAGATGCAGACACTGATACGCTTTATTTAAGCGATGAATTCGCACACTTTACTTTCAACAAAAGTAAAATAATATTCGAGAAAACAGCCTAAAATTTTACCGACGTGAATTCACGTAATACAAATTATAATTTATCCACTAAAAATTATCAAACATAGATACCTATTTTTAATATTTTATGCTGAAATTATACGTTTTACCGAAGAAAAAAAAAGTTATAATTCAAAGAACAATGCGATTCCGTGTAAAATCAACTATCTTTTTCGTCACAGTAAGTCTACATTTTTGCTATAGAAGTCATGTAGACTTTTAGCTCGCCATAAAACTGAAATCCGGTTAAATTATTCCCGTCACCATGCTATGCATTTGAATTTATTCAACAATATAGGTACTGTATTGATAAAGTGAATAAAAATTCGATAGTGATAACTTAAAATCAGTTTTCCAGAGTTCGGTGTTAAATTATGTGGGTATGTGCTTTGAGCTGAGGAATTTCTAAAATAACTTAATTAAAGTTCAACTCACCTTTCTAAATGTTTGACTATATCTTCGTATCTGCTTTCCCACAGACCGGATCTAAAGGTGAAAATACAGTAAAAAGAAAAATTTCAACACAAATAATGTCGAAAAGAAACAAAAATTAATTAATTAAAAAGAGTAAACGACAAAACAACGATATTATATTTAAAGGAATTAATTATTCTATGTATTTTGATGAAGTATAAAAGAAGAAAGAAAAAAAAAATACATCCAAAAGGGTGCAAAAGTATCAGTTTTCAAACGAAAATTAATTATAATGATATTTGTCTACGTTTGAAAGCAATTATGACAAACATTTTTTGTTTCCATCTCGAAGGTCTTTATAATTTCTGATTCTTTCGAAATTTAAATTATTTGTTTTACAATTTTTTTCCCTTGACTTTTCTTCTAAAAATTCAAAAAAAAAACAAAAAAAAAAAAAAACGTAAACAAACAGAAAAAAAATGTACACGTCAAAGTAAAACTGAAAGGAGACGAAATAGAAAACAGGATTTTTTTTTCTTATAGATTTCATGGCATAGGGACAGTTGACTGATACGAATTTCTTTGCTTTTTTTTTTTTTTTTTTAATTATGCAGACTAGGTAGCTTCTTTTTTTCTCCGATCAACGAAAGATATCAAATTAACTTCTTTGATGGAAAATCGTATTTGAATATTTTTCTTTATAGCTGTTTCATTAAGTGGAACTGAGAATATCAAAGAGTGGCGAATGTTGAGGGTGTCTGTTTTTTTTTTTCTTTCTTTCTTTCTTTTCTGGGAATTGAATTGAAAATTATAGGATGAATATATAAAGAGAAATTGAAATAAAAAAAAGACATTAATTTGGAAAAGAGGCCTGCTAAAGAATGAATGGCAAAACTAAATTGTTCAGTCTGAATTGAGCATATAGAGCACCTATCGAGTATAGAATGAGTAATGAAAAAAATCAATTTAAATGCTTTTGAAACCAAGTTTCTCATAAGATTTAACTTTTTTTTTTTTTTTTGAAAATTGAACAAAAACAAAGTAATACCCCCTCCCCCGCCTCCAAGTTAATCGGAGAGAAATAACTATTCGGCCCAATCAGTCATGAGAAAGCTGCTGTCATCGAACCAGTAGTCTATTCGTGCCACTAAAACCAAAAGAAAGTACGTATAATCTCAATTCAGTTTATCGATTTTTCAATAAAACTTCGTTAAAACATAAATGAGACCTGAAGAAGGGATATGTAGGTTGGAGAATGATGATTTGTCGTACAATAGAACCGGTAAGCCCCAAATGCGCCGATCTGTCAAAATTTGAAAATGAAACGCACCATTTTGCGCCCAAATAAGGGACCCTTTTGTGGAAAATAATTGCACCTTTTGCGCCATGTTGTTTCCTAAGAAATAAATCCCGAATGCGTAAATCTTAAATCTGGTAGAAATTATTATATTAAATTTTGAACAGGCGGCCCACGGTGAAGCCAGATAAATTTTTTTATAATAAGATAAAATTGAGCACTGATTGTACTTTTTATCTTGAGCAACCATTTTTTCGAGAGATTCGTGGATTAGGCCTGAAACAAGAATACATTAGCAACACCGACGAGGGTAAATACCTGAAACATATTTTTGGTCTGCCATTTCTAGAAACATTTGAGGATTGACTATTTTCATTACCAGTAGATAGACAAATGGGAGACTTGCTTGAATATCTTGTTAATTTTTACAATGAACCTCAAAGTTTATTCCCTACACATTTATGGATGAGTCCTTTATGTGCAGACACACTGTGCACTACAAATGGACCAGAATCGTGCCACAGACATCTGAAAGACCATTTATAACAGCTGTTGTATTCTGATATTTTCTCACTTAAACGATTGGTGCATTTGTACCAAATTATTGGCGCAATTTGGTTCTTATTAAAATGAATGATTTGGTTCAAATATACCACTGGTAACATCCGGTTGGCCGCATTCGTTCTGTAGCCTTTAATAGAACAGAAAATCTGGCTCTTGCCGTGAAATACAGTTATTGAGTAATTTTCAATATTCTTGCATTACATCATTGATTCATAAATAAAGAGATATAATATCTTGGAGACAGAATCATGGTTTGAATAATTTCATAGCTCAGCCAGTGTTGGTAGACATTGGTTGAAAATTTAACAAGAGAAACGTTTAATCCTTTATTAAGGGTGATTAAAGGTGAGGTTGGAACATTGATTCTTCAAAGGGATATTATGCCAATAGAAAAAGCGAAAAGTCTACTCTTAGGGTCCTTTCACACGATGATTCATGAATCGCAACTCACATAGCCGATTCACGAAAAATTGTGCGTCGATTCACAACTGACTCATTTATCTATGTGCTATACAAGTCCTGAAGGGCCACTTCACGACACTTTGGTTTGCGCCGACACAAGACTTTTGCTTGCATAGAAAATTTGGATAGTTGGCCCAAAAGCGTTTAATTTAGCGAAATAATGAAGGAAAATTTTAAAGGAACAAATTTCTAGGCTTTATGTTTAATGTAGTGAAATGAGTCCTTGTCATCGCATCACACTGGATTAAGTGTATAAATTTTTGCATTAAATATTTTAAAATAAAAATGACTTTATTCAGATGGTTTCAGCCAAGTTTTGTTTCAAAAGCTCCATTCTGAGAGCAGAATGTAATTAAAGTTCAAAATTTTCAGTTCTCAACCTGTCATTTTCAAAATAAGTGCTCATTTCTACTTATATTTTCAGACCTGTTCTGCTTGAATGTTAGTTTTCAGTTCTACTTTATAGTTTTTGCGTCAGTTCTGAGAAGTAAAAACTAAAAAAAAACTATGAGTTATAATACCGTTTGAAAGTTTTCACTGATTGATTTAGCTCCCAACCTGTTCTTTTTGAAATTAGCTCTTAGTTGTACTTTGTAAAATTTGTGTCAGTTCTGAGAGGTGAAAATTCGAAACTCAAAATTCAAGTGTCCCACTTTAACAAATCAAATAGTAAGTTTGCAAAAAATAAAGGAATACGTAAAATTACAGCATTTTTTGCATTCTTAAAACAAATCCACACACTATCGTGTAACCTAATCACACCCAATGTCGGATGCTGTATTGCAACTGAATCGCACGTGTGAATGCATTCATATTTGGTTGTAGTGTTCGTGTTGCATCGGCTATCTCACGTCACAAAAATCGATTCGCAAAAAAGAATCACGCTGCACGAATTGCCATCGTCACATTCACACGCGAATGAAATTGTTGTTCGGTATCTCAGCAAAGTGAATTGCGATTTGTGAATCGCTGTGTGAAAGGGGTTTTATAACATAAAATTGTTCATCGTTCTAAGTTAGTAGGCAAAATCAGTGACGTATCTATACATCTTTGACAGGTGTGCCAGAAGGTGAAAAAACATTTTTTTTTTTATAATTTTGTTTTTATTATTGATATATAAGTTGAAATATTAAGAAATTCGGAGGTGGTTTTTTCAAAATTCGACAGGTGTGATTTTTTTGTTTATAGTATTATTAATTAAGTATGAGGATTTCTTTATAATTTTATTAGAACTTATTTTTTTATCTATATAGTTTAATATTAATTAATACGCCAGCCGACCGAACAGGTCTCAAAACCAGAATCGTAGAATTTGAGTCATATTTTATGCAAACGAAATTCTTTCTGAAATAAAAACCCGGCGCATATATATAATTAAAGGCATAACCTCTGTCATCAGAGAGGTTGCGAGGTCAAACCCGGGTGCCGCCATATGGGAAATTAAAAAAAAAAAAACTATTTAAAATAACTTAAAATAATAATTTTAAATCTTATAATAACGTAAAATAAAGTAAACTTTTCCAGGGACGTCAATTGGATTTGATCGAATACAAGAGGGCAATAAAACCAAAAAAGTCTCCAGTAACTTTTGTGCGATATTTTGCTAGCGATATGTTACACTTTTAGTCGCCTCTCGCCGGTTCTTTTTTTTTTTTTTTTTCTTTTTATCATCTAAATTTTGTCAATAGAGGTGTAACTAATGTATCTAATTATGTGAGCCAAGTAATTAAATATTTTTTTAATTACTGAAAACTCACAGAAACATTATGGACAATTATTTTAAATTAAAATTCCAAAAAATTAAATACATTTCGAAGTTAACCACGCAAAACAGTAAAATTTTGTTAAGATATTTTAGCCAATAATTACAATTTAGAATCCATCTCACATACCAGCTCTACGACTAGACGTCTACTGGGAGGTAAAAATATCGTTAAAATACGTTTTAAAAACGAAAAATTCCAAAATCTGAGCGATACTCATTAAGGAATTCGATATCATTTGGAAATTCATCGAAAACGAATGTATTGTAATTGGCAACGTGCTACCATCAATTTATTCCAATTTATTTGCGCGAAAGTGCGGGGTACATTCTCTCCAAAGGCTGCACCCTCTCTTGGGCACATTTCCACTTAAAAGAGAAATACGTAACGCATTTTCTTACCTGGCTAGAGCATCGACAGCAGCAGCTGGCAGTGGTTGTCCTTTTAGCAACGATGAAGGATCATGTGGTGGCCTGGAAAGAGCTGGATGCGGTGGCGGTAAGCCTGGGTGATTGAGAAGTGCAGCGGCTGCTGCGTGATTAAACTGCATAAATTGTTGCATATGGTTCAAATGCGTCGGCGGATGATTATAGCCGTTCGCCAGTAATGGTGATTTTTCTAATTTCAAATGACTGTCTGTAAACATACGAACAAGCACAAAACATACACACACACACACGCGCGCACACACACACACACACGCACGCAAACACACGAAAAAAAAACCAATGTAATAAGATTGAAGAAGATGAAAATAAACATATAAGATAGTATGCTAAGTACAGGTATACGTATGTATGTATTAGGAAAATTGGTTCGAAGTAGTTTATACGGGCCTAATATTCGACGGTTTTTAGTTCGAAGCGTCTAATATTATTATTGATGAAGAAGAAACAAACAGAGTGAGTGGCAGAGAGACGGGGACAGAGAGCAACTTAGCCTATACAAATTACCTACGTTAAACTGATTGCACGTACTAAGTTCTTCTAGCGAAACCGAGTATGCACAAAAGAAAAATAAACACGAATAGAAAAGTTATTCCAAGAATATAATTAAAGGACAAAAGACAAAAACGATTGAAAATCATCTTTAAAAAAAAATAATGAAAAAAATAATAATAATAAACGACGGCAATGAAACAGGGCGGTTCGTTGCGAGGATCACGTGCCTCAATCTTTGTTTAGTGAGTATCCATCGAATAATAACAATGAAAAAGAAAAATGAAAAAAATAAAAATAAAAAATTCGATACATAATCATAAATCATCATTAGAACATAATTAAATCGAAAATAGTAAAAAAAAAAAAAAAATGTGCCTTCATAACAATGGCTAAATTGTAAGTATTGTGCCTCTATACATATGTGTAAACAGACAGAAAAAGAAAAAGAGATACCTACGACTATCAGGAAGAAGGGCAGAGAGATGAACAGAGACAGAGAAATCGTGCCTAGCTCGTGTCGCTGATATTGTTAACTTTTATTGCCAACTTATATAAGAAAAGGTAGAAAGAAAGAGTGAAATAACAGTTTTTTTTTTCTTTTTCTCTTTTCTCAATCTTCATTCCATCAAATCTTAGTCGTCGATATGGGTGGGAATGTGTACGCAGCACGCCCGCCTTATGTCATCGCCACGTCACCTCACAATTAGAAAATAATGCCAACATGAAGCCACCTCCCATGTTGAAGAAGCCATCAGCACAGCGAATGAAGTGAAAAAGTTTTACTATTGCCATGGCAATATTTAGAGGCGTCGAAGAACGTTTCAAAGAATTCTAAATTTTCATCGATTTCCAACAATGAGGAAAAGAAACTAGCTTTTTTTTTGTTTCCATTTCAACTGAATATTGGGATACGAGTATACGGCTGCCTAAAAATTGTGACTCCTTTTTCTACCGTCTTCTAGAGGTCATTCATAATCAAAATGACCTGGTGGGGGCCACTGATGACCCACCAATTTGTTTTATGGTACAACAAATAAATTACCAGGCTCGTAGCCACGTACGGTCTAGACAAGATCCAGCTCGTCCTGGCATTTTTTGGACATATTTGTATTCATAAAGGTAAAGGCATCATATGGTTTTTTTTTTTTTCATTTTTGAAGAAAACGAAAGGAGTGAAAAAATTTTTCGTTTTTTTTAGCACCTATTTGTCAGTGGAGGGGTACATACGCCACTGCCATGAGTGAAAGTGCGCCCCCCAAACAATTTCAATAGCTCCTGCTGATAAAAGTGTCTGGCTGCAGGCCTGTAAATTACCCGGGTGGAAGGTTCATAAACGAAACTTTAAAATGTATCTTTAAACAGAAACACAAAGAACTTGGGAGTGTAATCATGAACACTTTGATAGAATTATGCAAGTGAAGATGCACGGAACAGCTATCTAGTCAATTAATAAAAAAAAAAAATTTAATTATAGACATATGGGTTGAAGTTTGAGATTTGGAAGGAATTTGTCAAAAGACTTAAATACAAATTATAACTATGAACAGAACAATAAATACTTCTTTTCTAGAGAAATTAGGCAGTTAAGGTTTCAATTTTTTCATCCTAGGTTACTAACTAATTTAAATACAAATTTGTGCTGAATTTTCTCTGTATCGAATGCAAGTACGATAGAACTGTGATTTATAGAGACCTTAAATTTGGCAGAGATATTAGTATATGTTAGCTGAAAATTCTGAGAAAATGTTGGTAAAATTGTGCATTTCGTTCTCGATATATGATTGTGCTAATAAAAATGGTAAACGAATATTAGCAACTCTCATCACTTATCAACTCATGATCACACTCTTGGTGTGGTTATACAGTAAATAATCCCAAAGTTCCGTTAACATAATCCTGGTTCACATTTGACTAGCTTTCTTGCTACTAGCCAGCAGCTTGGGCTACTATTCTGTTAACAGTTGAAGTCACTACACCTTTTCAACTACTTAAAATCAATTTAAACTTGGCCGACTGTCATTTGAGATGCTAATAGGATTTTTATAAGAGGCAAAACTATGATAAAACTTTTGAGGAGGATGAAGGTCCAGAAATTTTTTCCTTGAATGAAAATATACAGAAACATTTTTTTTTTTTTACAGTATGTAGTCTATTTTCAAATTTTTCTAGGGGAGACTCCAACAGATTTTGGGAGTTTAGTTACCTCTTGGCTTATTAGTTTCACCTATGATAGGAACACAAACAACCATAGCAGAAATGCCTTGTAGGGGTTTTACATGATTATATGAATCCATTGAGGTTTTGTAGCAGAAATGGCAGGAGAATATAATAGGAGAGGTCACGATACACCTGATTCAAATAAAGAAACTGAACACTTTGTTTGATGAAAAAATTGAAGGAGCCTTTGATTGAAAAATGGAAGATAAATAATTTTTAATGGGTGGTTAAAAATTTTTAATACAGTAAGTATATCAATTATAACTGGCTTAGCAAAGACCTAGCCAGAAATTCTTTGAGATGGGTCAATACAATTTAATGAGCTTTTTTTTACTTGCCATTTTCAAAAATTTCAAAAATTTAAGAAATTTGGCATGTATGAAACTTACTATTGCATATTTATTACTAAACATTTTTTTTAATTTGAAAAGTGATAAGCAAAAAAAAGAAAAAATGAAGGTTATGGGGCAATTTCCCCCTTTGGCTTTCCCTTGGCTTTGCCCTTATCACTTAGTATCACTAAACATTCATTTTTTCAGTATATTTCTGTTCAGTGAACAATAACTCTGTCAGATGGGAGTATTAGAGTGGTTGGTTGGGGACAATTCTATATTTAGAAAATTTACAACTTGGATCAGGATAGCTTTATCACCGAGAGTTAAATTTTGTGAAAAAAGACAAAGTGTTGATGAATTTATTTGTGGGACAGTAAAATAAATGATTTATCTTATGGCAAACGAAGACAATTTGGAGGTTCTATGCCAGATATGATGCACACATACGATATAACCCTACATCTAGTTCAGCAGAAGGGGCAGATGTGTTTCTTAGAACTAAGCTAACAAAATAAAATCAAACAAATGAGATCTGCAAACACAAGTAACTGTTTTAGTTACCTTTTGCTAAGTTTAAATATTAGGTAGGTATATTCTACACAATCACCAAATTCCAAATTAGATTAAGATCCAAAGTGATAGATTTATACACTAAATGCGATAATGTATATGAGAGAATTTGGACACTGGGGCATTTAAGAAGAATAAAAATGAGACATATGCTAATAACTTATACAGGCATGAGAACACAGAATGTTTGGAATAACACTGAAATATGAAAAATAAAAAGTAAATACAATAGGTAGTAGGAGAGGGCCAAACTTATGTAGCTGAACAAGCTGTAAAGTCAAACTGGTAGTTTACTATGGATATAGGTAGGAATTTACAATATGAAGTGGCAAGTAAAAAAAAAAGACTCAAAAATGGCATACGAGAGACTGTATTTTGTGTAAGAAACCAAAAATGTGTGAACTGAAACATTGGTAGCAGTTACTCGTAGAGAACTTTATGTATTATATGTGATGAGTGGAGAGTGTAAAAAATGTGGTATGCCAGATAGGATGACCTTGTGTCACCACAATCAAATCCAGAAGACAAAAGACATAATTACACTCAAAACTTATCACAAGTAAAATATACAGTGATGACAAAATAACATACCAGAGTCCAATTTAATTCATATTTCAGTGATGGGTAGCCAGCTATAAGGTTGGATTTGTATCACCAAAACCTCCATATTTTTACCTTGTTTTTGAAGTTGGAAGTTAAAAACAGAAACAGGATATCTATTTAAATTATTTACCTCATCATAGAAAATACAATCCTAAAAAAATCATGATTTCCCTCTGCAGGTTGCCCTCAGTACCTTCTTAGCAGAACATGATAGAAATTAAACACATCACGTACAAATTCAATAACTGGCATGTACTAAACATATATAAAATACCATAATAATTAAGACATGCCATACGATAACAATAATACAGCCGACAAATTGAATATGAGATCGAAAATACGGTATTGTAGATTCAAAACTGCACGTTAAAAAAAACTCAAAACATCGAAAAAAAACTTTGTAATATGGAACATACATCGAACGCAGTAGGGCAAAGAATAATAATAATAATAATAATGAATAAGGATACCTACAGTAAACGATAGTGAGGAATGTAACTTGTTAAAGAAAGAATTTGTCCGAGAATGTATTTGGCAGATTAAAGATGAAGAGGAAGAAAAATAATAATCGCCTAATCAATATTTGAAGTTCCATCCCTTTAAAATAAAATTAAACGAAAGCAAATCAAATGGTTGGAGTGACCAAACATTCAGCTGGCGTTTGCTGAATTTTCGGAAGTAAAGGATTTTAATACTCGAGTACCTTAGTGTTGGTATGCTTTCAAGCATGAAAAAATCAATTTAATCTTTATAAGGCCTAATATTTTAAACTACAGCCCCTATATGTAAAGGACTATACCTAGCTAGTACATCAGACTAATTACCGCGCATTCAAGTTATAAAAACAAAACGGTTTCATTTGTACGTACCTTTAGTATAGGAATACATTAATGCTGTTTTTTTTTTATTTTTTATTTTTTATTTTTTTATAATAATACTTTTATACATATTTAAACAAACGAATGATGGTGCCGCCAAACGTCAAACATTTATATATGGTGTCAGCCGGAAACCTGTATTTGGCTCGTTTCTTTGTAGCCCCACATATACGGATATTTGAGATTTTGCACGCCGCCACCCAGCATGGGGTTCACATTTCGAGGCGCACGTCTATACCTTACAGTGTATATATACGAAAAAAATCAGACAGTAATTTACCTTAGTCGGGGTTAACACGGCGCTAATACGATTTTATGATGGCTGCAGTTAGTAATTTTTCATCGTGTGCGCCAACGCAGATTCCGACAGATTCATCAACAGTCGATGGCCAATTTGGGAAAAGCGAGTTCAAAGCGAATATGTGCGTAACTCCGTATAGATACGTTATCAGAGAGAATACGTCGCAAGGTAACTTATGGCGATGTATGGCCTATTTCCTTTGCTACGGACGCCGTTTATTGGACCAATTCGACGATTCAAGCCAGGGAAATTCAAGGAAGTGAAATCGGTACTGACAAACGACAGTCACGACTCTGGTGAACGTAACGTGAGAAATTTCAATAAAAAATACGAGGGTACGCGTACGTAAAAATTTGTAAAATGGAAATTATTATTGATTGAGGGCGTAGAAAATAGTGGAAAGAATTTTTGTTAGTTCTTCAAATATGAAATATATGAAAATTTGAATTTTATTGTGGGGCTTCCTGTTTGATGGAATACTTTTTCATGTACTTAAATTAGGAGAACGAGCAGGTACCTACAAAAATCTAACAAAATTAATAGGTAATCGTTGTTTTGCAGACAATAAGTAATTGAAGTTGTGCAAGCTGTCAAAAAGAACAGAACTAATTTTGATCAGGTAATAATAGGTAATAATAACAAGACTCGGTCTAGCCTATGATAAGTTAATCAGTGGCCTGAGTGAGATTTCTTGTCCTCTGGACGCGACAGTAGACACCTACAACTAATTCGAAAATACTAATGGCCTTCGTACTTATTAATGGCGGATGATCCCGAATTGACGATCTTTTTTTTTTTTTTTTTTTTGAAAGACCCGGCCCCGAACTTCAACACAAAACAGAACCTAAGAGCCAGACATTTTGCAAATAAAATGTGGAACAATAATCTGCAAGCCACACGTACAGTTGTTATGATTAAAATTAATCCAGCTCTGGGTCTTGGTGTTGCACATTGAAACTGACTTAACAGGACTAAGACCAAAAACCAAGACTGAACAGTACCTAATAGCCAGACCAAGAATTAACGCAAAATTTGAGAAACAAAATGGACGAACAGTAGAATATCGGTATCTTCATACTGACATAATTTGAGTTAGTTTGTGTTTAATTTTTCAATTTTTCCTTATTGGGAGTTTCCATCAAAGTGACTGACATTTGGTGGATTTTTTTCAAACTAATGTATAGATGATGGTGTATGTTATCAACAATGTAAATCTTACATAAATTTCCTTTTTTCTTTGATTTTTCCTGGTTTTGTCATGAAGGAATAAGTTTTATAACTTACTTATACACAAATTGTTGAATATATTGGTGTGGAAGCAGACACATGTTCTTTTAGAGGTGCAGAATCAATATTAAAACAGCCAACCACCAAGAATTCATTCAAAATTTAGAGAGGTCCGTTTGTTTGTAACGGATTCTGTGAATGGCTCAATAACAGAATCCGTTATAAACAAATAGATCTATTGTTGATAACATACACCACCACCTTTATTTTTGTTGACTATACCACTCCTAGTAGATACGGAAACTCCCAATTATACGCTTTCATTGTAGTAACTAACGTGAAGAAATATGACATAGTTCTTGTACTAACATCTAGAGATTCTGATGGTTGTTATCAGTTATCTCTTATTAAGGTGCTTTTCTTTCAACTCGGTTACTTCCCACTTTTTCAACTGGTAACATGGCATTGTGGGATTAACATAGCTCTTCAGTCAATGGTTACAGTGTCCAAATCTCCATCTTTGACTATATATGACGTCTAATTATCTGGACTGAGTTTAATATGGGTACAGTGTGGGTGAAGCCAACATAGTAAGTATAATTGGCGGAAGGTGATTTTTATTACGAAAAGTTTGGCAACTTTATCAGTAATTAAACACTTGAAAATTTTATTTTGGTTAGAATTACTTTATTTCTCACTTGTTTTAGATCTTTCAAGCACGAAAGATAACAAAAAATTAGAAGAACCTTGTTCCTCCAATTATGCTTATTTATAAGAGATACCTTGCCTTCACATTCTTATTATTATGCTCTGTCCATATAGTTATGTACAGTCAAAGATCTCTACTGGGCCAGGTATTTTTCTTTTCTAGTATAAGTTTTTTTCCGAGTTTTGAACATGGAACGTTGGTGAAAGGAGTTTTACTCGTTTTATAAAAACGTATTTTCAAAAATTCATTTTTAGGTAATTTATTATTTATCATTCATACAACGGACTTGGTGTTCGGTGAGTTCAGATTTCAGTAACTTTTGGAAGAACATCGAAGGTGAGTGTCAGTTAGCCATCATTAATATTTGAAATCTAGTGAGTAAAACAAAAAGAAAAATCAAAATTTGACTGTGTGCAAGATCAGGCCCAATACCTACCAAGACATGACTGGTAAAAACTGAGATTAAGACCGAACGTAAACGATCAATACCACGACTACCATGTTCCCTCCTTCCTAAAAAAAGCTTTCTCTACGTTCTTGGTTTCCTCTATAAATTTCGGATTTTTGACTGCGGTTTAACTGGTAGGTAACTGAGTTTTATGCAACTGGCACTTAGAGCACACACGAAATACTTTTTTTTAGGCATTTATATATTGTTCTTGCATTTACCCTTCAGTCTTATTCCTGCTTTTGTCCATTACTAATTTACTAATGCTCGTTATAACACTGAAATATCGATTAACTGTGTCAATTTCATCTCAGATACATTCCGAATAACACGTACAACTAATTCAAAATTTCGAATAGAAAATGTAAAAAGGAGAATAAGTTTAAAACGCATACCTACTCAATAGAAAGATCTTATAAAAATGGATAAAAAAAAAAAAAAAAAAAAAAAAACTCAAAATTAAATCATTTTCAACATTCTTCTCAGTTGAATTTACACCGAAAAAGAAGGCGGAATAAAAATTATTAAACAAAAAATTAAAATTAAAAATCGGAATCAAAGAAATAAGAATGGGCGGAACAAGTTAAAAAACGTGTTGTACACATATTTTCGTATCAAAATGTACCTTTACTGCACAGTATATTTATGAGAAAAAGAGAAACACAACGCATAACCACCATTTATACGATTTAGTTGCGTGTTAAGTTGCTCTTGCTTCGTTGTCTCACAGAGTTTCAAATCAAATTTTAGGCTTCAAGGAACGAGAAGAAATGAAAACTGATAGAAAAAAAAAATAAAATAAAATAAATGTACCGACCACCTTCAAAAACAAAAACACAAAAAAAATTGGGTTTGTATACCTATATTAAGTGATAGGCGTGTATTTGAAATGACACTCGGGTTAACTCCCTTCGTTATTCTCAACGAAGGTTAAGCAGGAAGAACAGAAGAAAAAAAAAAACACTGGAGATATATTCGGAATTATGGTATTTTTATTTTCTTTTATTCGGTCTCAAACAATTAATACCTATAAACAACGAAGAAACGATTATTACGCTCAGTATTTTTTTTATTTTCATTTTTTTGTTTAATTATGCGAAGGCATTGAGAGAGTGAAACTGTAGGGGAAAAAAAAAAACCTTGTCACTAAAATTTGAACAATAAGCAAGCCTACGTGCTTGTACGCGAAATAATCACCAAATTAAGAATTTTTGAGGTCAAAAGTCAGAGGCGCCAAATTGGGAAAATTATTCGAACGAGTAAATTTCCTGAGGATTTAAGGATTTTTTAAACAAAATAATGATTTCATAGTCCCTTTTTCGCCCTTTTTAAGGACTTTTTGATGGCTTGTATATTCTATTAAATAGGAAATAAATAAATTTTTTAATTGTACAAAGTTAGTAGAAATTAGGCTAATTAACCACCGCAGCAACATTTACGTACCAAATCTTTTGCCTGTTGTCTGCGCGAATCAAGATCTAGGCCCATATTCACACACGTCACTTTAACCTCCCTTCTCTTAAACTTCATTTAAAAATTACTTTTGGCAAAATTTTGTATTTAAGTAGGTGGTAACGTTTCATTTTTACGTCGGAACTTCCATAAGAGATATAATGTTCCCACATGTCTGAGTACGAAATTGTGCAAAAAACTTTTTTAAAGTGAAATTTAAGTGAAGGGAGGCTAAAGTGACGCTTGTGAATAAGGGCCCTACAATCAGTCGTCCGTATATTGTTTTGAATTTACTTGTATTCCTTTCTAAGTACGTACACATATATATGTATACATAGACTGAATATTTCGTGAAAATGTATACTTTTTTTGAAAAAATAGTTCGAAAAAGCTGGCTTTAATGACCGGTAAAGACCAATTTTCATCTATCGACAGACAGATAACTATGAATTTTTATTTTTTTACTGTACACACGTTAGCATGCATAAAAACAACAAACATACAAATATTGGATTATATTCAATAAGTGTCATTAAATGCTCTTTCCCAAATTCCTTAGTCATCTGTTTCATGTAAAAGGAGGCGAAAGAAACCGATGAGCCAGAGTCAGTTAGTCTAATACTCATACGAAAGCCGAATGCGAAAATCATAATAGTTCATTCGGTTCTTCTTATTGATAAACGGCCAATCTATTTTTCTATTCTATATTTTCGATATTATGACTACCTATATATAGAATAATCTATAAAAGCGAACTGAAAAGTTGAGCGACAATATCTCACGATCTAAATAATTTGCATTGCTCTTCGCACAAGCATCACTCTTACTATAACACCCATCTCTTCGGATCTAATTGATCTAAAATGCTGGTTCAGGGCTTCACTCACTTCAACGAAGCTAAGAGTTCACTTAGTATCAATGTTGTTCTGTTGAATGTTTTAAGTCAGCAACAGTAGGTTTTTGTATTGTCAGAAAATACAGAAAACCTACAGAAAACGGTCAAACTTAGAGAGGTTATAAATGTTATCTAGAAAAAAGTAAATATTTCTTGAACAAAAGTTGAATGAACCCGATGAGGGTGCATTCAACTGTGCGAGAAATTGTAAATAGCTATAAAAAGTTATAGATGGTAGCCTTCATTTTATTTCGAACCATGAGTTGAGTGAAAAATAACTGCCAACTTATCCGCCTATCTCCATTTAAAGGTAAACAAAAACATACATGACTGCAATAGGTAGGTAAAAGGTATGTTGCTTTAAAATTTAATTATGGTTGCCGCGAATACGGCTATAGTCAACATTTTAAATGCAGGAAATTTAGCGAACCCATTTTTCATCATCAGAACTGAAAAAGTTTCAACAACATGAAGTCTAATGGTTCAAATTTGTTTGCAAACCTAAAAAATTCTACTTCTTTTTTAACATCATGGATTTCGTTCGTAATATATAAGTTCGCAAAGAATGTACAAATATGGAATATGAATATGATGAGGACAGACATAGCAGTACATTTTGGCTAAATATTTCTCGTATAATTCAGTATATATACTAATACAGCTGAACGTTTTGGTATGACGTAAGGTTTTTTCCTAAGAATATTTTGCATTACAGCCTTGTGATGTGAACACTGAAAATTTATTGCTTATTGAAAAATTCGAGATCTTCTGTCATTTTTAATGCACATTTTTGTGGCATACCAAAAAAAGTAAAGGTGTGAATTCTTCATCTTTTCTTCTATAAGTTTTAAACGATTTTTTTGGCTTCGCAATTGATAAGAGTACCACAGATTGTGAGTTTAATAATGAAATCTACATTTAAAGGTTACGAATAAAAATGAATTACATATTTAAGACATAATGAGAATGTAGAAAAAAAAAACTCTCAAGTGATACAACTTCGGTTCCATTCTAAGTCAAAAAAAACTTTAGCTCACCACTGCTTCGCTAGAAAACCCAGTTTGCAGGTAGAGATACAGACACATATAGGGATGAAGATAGAGATAGAGATAGAGATGGATATGAAAATAGAAATTGAGATTACATCAATATTAATCGATATTTAAATCGATATAATTCTATATTTATATTGATAGTTATAGAGATTGTGGAATGGTGCAGCAGAGTAATTGTGAATAAAGATGTACTCAAAGTAACGTCTCAGAAATGTGTGTAATTGCAGCAAAGATGTAAATCATATACATAGCATGTAGAGTACAAGATAAACAAATATGAGCCGAGATGAACGAATGAGCGGCGGAATTACGTGACAGTGTAGCCGCGAGTGAAAGTATAAAAGTATGTAGAGAAAGATAGTCTGTTCGCAGGAGTTTGAGAGAAGGGGAATTGGTGGGCCCAACAATAGTGATTGATATATCAATATTTCATTGCTAGTTTCAGGTTAAGAAATTACAAAAAACTATCAACAGTTATCCATATCTCTAAAAAAAATATCGATCTATCTATGTTTTATCGTTAAAAACCATTTTTTCAGAGATTTTTTGTTTCCAGTTTTCTCGAGAACTAGTTACTGAACCGATGAGCACCAAATTTCTTCTAGACCTGCTCCCATATAATAGTTATTTTTCTTAAGAATTTCAGCCTATCTATTTAGTAGTTTTATCGGAAACTACTGAATTAATAGGCACCAAACTTCTAGAAAAATTGCAACTACATAAGGAAAGTCTAACATAAAAATTTAAGCCCGTTCACTTTTGTCATTTTCTCAGAACTCTGGAAAAGCAACTTTTTCAGAAAATTTTTATTTTTCAGTTTTCTAGCCGAAACTAATTAACCAATAAGCAAAAAACTTCTTTCAGACCTTCACCAATATATGAGAAATATCTATCCTCACGGTAGTTTTCCCAAAACTGTGAACATGAAATTTTGGGCTATACATACATACATATTTACATATACATACACAATCATATACATATATATGAAAAAATGGCACCAATCGTTTTCTTTTCTCATGAAACGGATAATTTTCATCATCCCCACCCCTAACCCCTTTGTGAGGTAAATTTTACTGCCCCGTTTGCTAGAAAACTGGGTAAAAATCGATTGAAAAAGAATATTCATTAGAAAATTAAAGTTTCCCGTTGCTGCAGGAAGGTTCATTGATCAGTTATTGGAACGATGGAAATAGTAGAACAGAGAGAAAGAGAATAACAATGACAGCCAAAATATTTTGTCAGGTTTTTTACTACAAAACTTGAAACTTCGTTTTTTGCGCTGGACATCGTAACTATATACGATTTTCATCGTAAAAGTTTCATCGCTCCTTCGAACATCCACATTCGAAAATAACTTTTTTTAATAAATAAAAAATCCATCGCTGCATTTAACACGTAAAAACGTTTGCGATCTGACCCTTGAGTGTATTCACACGCCCCATAACCCAGCACCCTTAAATTCCACCCTTTCGACTCATCATCTACGTTTTGGTTATTGTTTTTCATATACATGTTTATGACACATATTCACACGTATTTTGGTCTTCGACGTCTCTCTCACCCACCCCTTTCACTCGTATGATGTCTTCGCCACCTATTTTTTTCATCTCACCTGTTTCTGTAGGTAATCTTATCACTCTTTTAATCTAATCTTATCATATTCCGGTAAAAATTATAGCCGAACGTTTTACGATATGTACTCAGAAAATTGGTGCAAAAATCGTTTCTATAGGTACTATCACATATTTACCTGACAATGAGAAAGACAGACAGACAGATAGACAGACAAACAGACAAACAGAAAGAGAAAGAGAGAGAGAGAGAGAGAGAGAGAGAGAGAAAGAGCGAAAAACTGAGGAAAAACACGTTAAAAGTTTCGTTTAACGTAACTCGTGTTTTCACGTGTAAACTTCGAATGAAAATTGGTAATTTTCGTTAGAAAAACCTGTGTAATAAAGATATTTTACGAGTGTCCAGCAAATGTCAATTCATCAAAAGCACTCACCTCCAGCAGGACATATTACGACCTACTCGCTCATACGAGGACACTTCGTTTGTCTAAGATGGATAACAATTGAACCGATATACTTTGGTCTTTTAATCATAGATACCGTGAACTTTTAATAGCATTACAACGGTTTTCAGCCCAATGAACGTGTTTTTTTTTTATGACTTACACGCTGATACATGAGTTTTTCGGGTTCAAAGGTTGTTACTCTATTATGGCTTTGCAAGTTTATTGGTGCAATAATGAAAAAAATTGATCTTATAACGTGTCAAGAGATTCCTTCAATTTATCACACAAAATGATGAGCAGTCTTGCTAGAATCAGAGGCAAATCTAGGATAAAATTTCTGGGAGGAGGGCCTAAGGTCTTGTAATTTTTTCCTTAAATGAAAACAAATATGATTATTATTTTTGTTTTTCTCAACAATTTTTCTGGAGGGGATTTCTCTAGGTTTAGGAGAGAATAGTCCCTCATGGCCACATTAGCATCCCCTCTCTACTAGATATAAATTAAAAGCTTAAACATACACTTGTACACACACACACACACACACACACACACACACACATTTATGTTTCAATGGATTTGTTCAAACGTAAAACACATTCAAAAGAGGTAAATTTTATTTATCTGAAGAACCACCCAAGTTACCTAACTATTCCTTTTCTTTTCATTTTTTTTGCCTTCATTTTTCATTTTTCTTATGTGCCAGAAATATAAAGATCTACCGCATATTTTCGGTATGATGATTATTGGTCCATTATTTCAATACTTTATGGCAGACACGTATCGAGTAATTAATTCATTAGTCAGTTGTGAAGTTTAATCTACAACGCGACGGGAGGCATCTATTGTGCAAAAGTTGTGGGTTTAATTTTGTATGTATACAGATTTTTATTGTGGCTCCATGAAAATACAACCATGTTCGACTCTTCGGGTTTGTTAATTTTGGGTGGACCTACCTCAATATGAGTGGGCTAAGCCTATAAGCGAAGTACAATGTAAATAGGCTACACATACAACAGATAGAGTATCCGAATACTTGTACTAGAGCGATAATTTTTGAAAAATGGCCGAGTTTTATTGGAGTTTCGATCAAAACGTAGACTATTCCTACAGAGTTTTAAAAAATGAATTCGACTCTGCCATCACCATAAACGAACAGAAATCGAGGTAGAATGCTAATTTCATACGTTTTTTTTTCGCATCGCACGACTGTCGTCACGTCTGAAACGTCTCCCAGCGTGTATTTTATTTACACTGTGGAACATTCCAGCAGCCATTTTGTTACACGGCTAGCGTCAAAAGCGCACAAACAGGGGTTGCTTGGAGGTGCTTAGCCTCTTACCGAAGTACGGATTTATTTTCCCACATGAAACCGATTATTGGTTGTTGCATTCGAATTGCAATGCGAAAACTGCAAAAAAATCCGCACTTATAGGTAACGCTGAGCCTATCAGATTCTGCAAAAGCCTATTCAAAGATTTTTATTTAAATAAGAAACACATAGAGTAACAGTATTGATACATTCAATATCGGCGACGACACTTTTTAAGTAGGTTTTTTTTTAGAAAATCTACTTATTACGCTTGGTGCGATATTAGCTCCCATGGTCGGGGTTGTGTACGTTTTTCGTTTTATTATCTCAGGAAAATTTAGGTACCAATAACTTAAATTCATGTGTATGTATATCTATAGATAGATAGATATAATTTTGTTTCTTTTTGCCACGGTACAGGTCGCAATTTTCATCAAATAATCACGAAATTCGGTACGAACATTTATACTAAGCCGAAGACCAGACCTTTTAATTCTGTTGCGGATCAGCCGGATGGTTCTTCCGGTACCACCATTTTTGTTTTTATTTTGGGTATATAATGCTCAATTTTGCATCAATAGCCACAAAATTCGGAACAAATATTTATCATAGTTTATTGTAGCGCGCTACGAATTTTGGTGGCCGGACGGTATTACCGGTATTACTACCTTTTTTTATATTGGTCACAAAGTGCGCAATTTCGGAACAAATATTTATTATATTTTATTGTAGCATACTGTTAATTTTGGTATGGATCGACGTGGTACTTCCAGTGCTGCTATTTTTATTTTTTATTGGTCATGAAATCAGGAATTTTGGAACAATATGTATGAAATTTTAAACAAATAATTATTATAATTTATTGTATAGCATACCACCAATTTTAATACGTTTTTTTCTAATTTGCCTAAACTTTTTTTTTTTTTTTTTTTTTACAAAAATTAACCACATGCTAATTTTCTTTTTCTTTTACTTCTTAACTTCATATTTTATTGGTTTTATTTTCAATTATACAGGGTGTCTGGTTTTTGTTTGGCAAGCCGGCAGGTACGTATAGTACTCGAAAAAAGAAAAGCAAAAGTCCTATATGAAAAGTTGCCTACTCAAAAATTGAAGGGGCTACAGAGTTTTAAAGATTACAAAAAAGCACAGTTTTCAAGCTGATGTACAAGACACTGTAATTGATGGAATCAATAATGTAACTAGTGGGGCTGGTAGTACTGGCTTTGACAAAACAAAAATCTCCTTACCATATATTTCCTATTCTCAAAATTGAGGGCGCTAGAAAATGCTAAACTTTGGGAAAATTAAAATTTTCACAAAATCACAAAAAAGGCCTATTTTTACCCTACCATTAGAAGAGTAAATAACAATTTTGGAGGGATTCCAACTAAGTGAATTTTTTGTAGGTAACTAGAGGAACAAAAAAGTATATCACCATCTTCTCTCAATTCTGAATATTTAAAAAGTTATCCTGCGTTGAGTAAAGTTCAAATTCAGAGTTTATTGTGTTTTTAAGCTATGTTCATCTGAAGAAATAAAAATTCAACTATAAATTTTTTGAAACAACGTAGTCTACTAGTACTCAATGGGATAAGAAATAAAAGCTCTATGAACATACCACTTATTTTCAAAATTGAAAAAGATACATCGCTCTAAAATTTGGAGTCCCAAACTTAAAAAAAATTTTAAAAAATTTTAAACTTCAAAAATTTTGCAAACATGTTGAAACATTGCTGTAATAGGAAATTACGCCAGACATGCAATTTTTTGACAGTAATGAATGAAAAGTTGCATACTTGCAAATTGAAGGGGAAAAACTCCTGGCAATTACATACGTCATATTGTTTGTAATTTATGAATTTCCATAGAAAGAAAAATGTGGGATATACCTACCTAAAAGACATTAATTTATTTTACGATTTATATCATTCGATTTCCCACAAAAATGACTGACCCTACTACTGGAACCAAGTACTCGATAAGACTCGTCTGCAGCAGTCGAAATATTGCCATGGCATTTACCATAGAGGTAATGCATGTGGACATATGCACTTATCGAGTACTTGGTTGAATTTTTATTTCTTCAGATGAACATAGCTTAAAAACACAATAAACTCTGAATTTGAACTTTACTCAACGCAGGATAACTTTTTAAATATTCAGAATTGAGAGAAGATGGTGATATACTTTTTTGTTCCTCTAGATACCTACAAAAAATTCACTTAGTTGGAATCCCTCCAAAATTGTTATTTACTCTTCTAATGGTAGGGTAAAAATAGGCCTTTTTTGTGATTTTGTGAAAATTTCAATTTTCCCAAAGTTTAGCATTTTCTAGCGCCCTCAATTTTGAGAATAGGAAATATATGGTAAGGAGATTTTTGTTTTGTCAAAGCCAGTACTACCAGCCCCACTAGTTACATTATTGATTCCATCAATTACAGTGTCTTGTACATCAGCTTGAAAATTGTGCTTTTTTGTAATCTTTAAAACTCTGTAGCCCCTTTAATTTTTGAGTAGGCAACTTTTCATACAGGACTTTTGTTTTTCTTTTTTCGAGTACTATACCTACCTGCCGGCTTGCCAGACGAAAACCAGACACCCTGTATGATGACGTACCATACTTATCATTTTAATTTATTTTTTATTTTTTCAAGAAAAAATGCTTTTAAATTTCACATTGTCCAATATTCTGTCAGCAGCTAACACATTTCATGCAACCATAACATACCATTAACGCATATTAACGTAAAGACAATTAATGTGACCATCAAAATTCGTAATTCTTTCTTTCGAAAACCTACTTTTTCTAACGAGACTTGCTGCGCTAGAGTTTTTTTTCATTATTATGAGTTCGTAATCAAAGGGCACTTTAGTCTCCTTAGATTCTGAATCCTATAACTGATGTGTTGATCAAGGACTACGGTATTTTCAGTAGTAGGCATTTCTTAATTCGCTAATACCTGTCTAAAAATTAAGGTCATTCGCTTATTTCGAACAATTTTTGGTTTAAACGACGAAGTAATTTTCATTATATCCTTTCTTGGCCACTACACAGCTTATACCATATTTGTAAAGCTCACCCAACGTTTGAACTTTGGGCATTGTGTACCTATACTTATACTGGAGGAGTAAACTATACACAAAATCTAATCGTTATTCTTTCTAAAAGTCATATCAGCATATTTTCCTCACGCGGAAAAACTTCGAATACCATAAAAATTTTGTCACCAAAGCATTCGGACGCGATGGCCGACACCTGCACGCAAAAAAATACACAAAATCAACCACTCTGTTAACTCCTGTTCGCTTCACCAGTGTCAGTGCAAGACAGAGGTCTGCAGAAGTCTTGTCTGCGGGTTATATGTACACCACCTACAGAATACATCTCCAACCCCGAGGTCGATTATCACCCTCGTCCCTCTTCGCAAGTTGCAAAATATTTCATTTTTTTTTTTTTTCGCCTTGACAAAGGAGGATTAAACATCAATATTTAATAATAGACTAAATTCATCGCAGACAATAATTGAGAAACCTAAAACCACAATAGCCTATATGTTTATTCATCATTTAAATTTGATTTCGATTCTTCTATCCAAATACACAGTCTGCAAACCAAACAAATAGTTTTATTTGGTGGTTACCTCCCGTCGAGTATTGTACTTTTTTTCACGTATTATCTTTCAAAATGATATGCTATACTACATTTTGTATCCCTTTTTTTCAATGCAGTTTAATTTAAAATTTTTTTTTTTTTTTTTGTATACTACGCTACCGTACAATTGTTGGATGCCAACTGCGAATGAGTAGCCTTACTTTTTTGCAACCTTTCCTTTCGCCCCTCCAGAAAAAAAAAAAAAAAAACCATACGAACCACTTAATTGAATTTATTTTTTGACCTAATATCATCATATCGCATTTATGCCTTTCGTCGTAATTCATGAACAGACGTTTACGAGTTCTGTGTGTAATAATTTTTTCACTTATTTTTATTCGTTTTATTTTATTTTTTTTTTTTACCTTCAGTTATATCGTACGAGATCACAAAACGTCAACAAGGAAGTAAAATTCCTCCATCCTATAGTCGTCGTCGTCATCATTTTACAAACGACTCCAATTTTGTCTTCTCTTTTTTCTTTCTTTTTTTTTTTTTTTTTTTTTTTTTTTTTTGGTTGTCGTTGGTAAACTGTTGAATTGTAGAGGGTGGATGATAACAAATAGTATATACACTTACAACACACAATAAAACCACTTGTTCGAGTCGTTTTCCATTTGATGAGGCCGATTTTCTTTCTTTCTTTCTTTCTTTTTTTTTTTTTTTTTCACTTTTCTTCTCAATCTGCTTCTGGTATAATCTCTGTAGACCTACGTGGCTGTGAAATAGCTTTGCCCTTTTTTTTTTTTGTGTGTGTTGTCGTTGTTTAGTTGAATGAAAAGGCTTACCGTTGTTTTGACAAACAAACACACACACGACAGCAACAATACAAGGACTCTCGACAGTAATATTAATAATGATTTAGACGGTTTTGACAATCGAGTTAAATAAATACGGACTTTAATCGAGCGGAACATTATTGGTTTTCGGTTCTTCCAGGAGTTGCTCTTCTGTACAAATGAGAACTTCACAAAATAGTTCATTATCTCAGTATTGGGGTTTGCTGATCTAGACGCCAATGAAATTAATTAATTACGAGCGAAACATCGATAGTTCCATGCTTTAGAGTATACATAACATGCAAGACCAAGACTATGACCGGGACTCGAATGGGCAAGACCAGCATCAAACGCAAAATTTAAAGAAGTTGGTTCGATTAAGAAAATTTTTACACCTTTTTTTCATTTAATTGACATTAGAGGCAATTTTACTTGGACACAGTTTTTTAGATACAACTCAAAAACTCTAGGTATCATTTATTTGAGCGAAAATAATGTGGGACTACAATGGAATCGCCCTCCATCATTAAAAAAAAAAATTCATCAAAATTAGTGCCCATGGTGAGAAGTTATGCCGAAACGAACATAGAAGGAAACTCCAGCGCAGTACGTCTCGCAAGAAAAAGTACGTTTTCGAGAAAAATGAATTAAGAATTTTGATGGTCACATTAATTGTCTGTAAGTTCATATGCGTAAATGGTATCTTATGATTGTTAGAAATTTATTACCTGCTAACGAAATATTAGAAAATGTGAAATTTAAAAGCATTATATCTTGAAATGAAAAATTAATTAAGATGATAGAGTAGGGTAGATAATCATACAATTTTAAATTCCGTGTAAAAATTTTTATATAATACACGATCAGAAAGGCAATTTTATGCTGTTATTTAATGAATGAAAAGTAGCTTTAATCATTGATGAATGTAAACTCGATATAAATGAATGCGCCTCCATGTAAAAATGTGAAGTATCTTTTTACATGAAAGCACGTTCACTTTTCATTGAAGTAGAGGTTACATCAAAGACATACAGCTGAAGAGATGTCCAACTCATGATCAAAAACATATCAAAGAAAAAAAGGCGTGTGAGGATCCCCCTCACATATTTAATGTGTAAACATTCAGCTGAGTACCACCAGCTTGCCACAAATGTCTGCTTGTGAGTGTGCGTGTGTGTGTGTGTGTGTGTGTGTGTGTGTGTGTGTGTGTGTGTGTGTGTGTGTGTGTGTTATATGACAAACATAATTTGAAACTGGACAGTGCGCCGTGCAGTTTTTTTATGCAATCTTAACTTTTTTGTATCTAATATTTTTTTACACCCGGGAGGAAGCGGACTAGAGAGCAAGAATGTTTACACATTAATAGAATGTTATAAAATGTTTCAAATTCCACCATTTTGTATTGCGCATGTGTTGTAGCTTGATAGTGTGTTTGTATATTGGTATAGAGATGTTTGTTTTCACTATGAAATAAGCGTGGCTTTTGATGCCCAGAACATATAATTCAAATTGTTTCTTTGCGCATATGGAGCATTGGACAACTCTTTAGCTGTATGTTTCTGAGTTACACATTTTGAATGAAACATTAAATCTGCCATAATAAGAAGGTTGATATTTTATTCAGTTTTTTATAATTTTTGTGAAAAACTCATCATAATGATAAAATTTTAACATTTTGTCGCTTTCTGATCATTAATTATATAAAATATCTTCCCCTACATGGGTCAAAAATGAGTTTACATGACTCGGGAATTATTCACTCGCTATACGCCCATTTCACAAACTTCCCTCACAAGTAAATGCTCAATTTTGAACCTTTGTGTGTAATATACTATTAAATGGAGCCAGGTATTTTTTTTACATCAAGGTTATGTTTCAATCAATGAAAAGTATTACTTTAGGCTTGTAAAATATCAGTATAAACATTACCTTTCTGATCATATGAATTACAAAAATAAATTTTCTGGAAATACCTTCCAGTCGATCGCTACCAGAATTGCTAGCACGCTGCTATAAATTATAATTGATATTTTTTGAAAATTTCTCAGTTATTGGCTCGAAATCAATCATTTTATAGCCAAAATAATATGCAAAATAGCTGCAGTGTCAGTACCGTCCGGTCGATCCGCACAAAAATTAGTAATATGTTAGAACGAGTCATAATAAACATTTGTTCCGAAATACGTTCCTATTGGTCTTAAATTGGGCATTTTATAGAGAGAATAAAAGCAACAAAAAAAAAAGTATTACTGGAAGTACCATACGGCCGATCTGCACCAAAATTTATATCAAATTATAGATTATAATGAATATTTGTTCCAAATTTCGTAGTTATTGATTGAAAAATAAAAATTTTATAGCCAAAGCAAAAACAAAAATATCGATACCGGAGGTACCGTATCGCCGATCCGCAACAAAGTCTTTGGCTTAGTGGTAAAGTTCGTTCCAAATTTCGTCACTACTGAACAAAAATTGCAACCCTGTACCGACTGTACAGTGGTAACAAGAAATTGGCTTGTATATATACGAATTTGGGTTTTTAGTGCCGCAATTTTCTTCGAGTTACGAAGCGAAAAACGTACCCACCCCCACCACCAGGTTCTTCCACCACACCAACGTTAATAAGTAGATTTTCATCAGAAAACCTACTTAAAAACACATCTCTCTCACGCCAAAAAGTTAAAAATCAATTTCATTCGTTCACGTGCTAGTCGCGAAACAAAAAGCCTTCCACCGCCCCACCTAACACAATAAATTGGTGCCCCTCGCTGAAGAGACGTGAAATAATTTTCGGTAGTTTGTTTTCGCATTGGATGTGTACGGCTAATTTATATCGTGGCCAAAAAGGACTGCTGCTTACAGCATAATATATGTATATATTCATGGTGCGGAGACTGGCGAAATGGACCCTATAAAGGTGGCGGTAAAGTATTATGCGTCTCATATTATGTACACCTCTACACCGTCTTTGCATGTATATATTTTTGTATGTATAACCATATAAAAGCGAAACCGTTAACTACTTATAATCACATCTACCGTGTGCTCGGTTAAACACGAAATGGAATACTATATGAAACGTTTATCGGTTGATATGCATAAAGTGCGTGTGTGTGTGTGTGTATGCGTGTGTGTAGATACGAGTTCATGTACCGTCACATTCTTACACACACACGCACGCATATATATACTCACACACAACACAGACCCATCATGATATTACTAATGGTCTAATTTTCCAGGCCACACCGAATAACCCGGTGCACTGTTTACCGTCAAAAGATTCTATAAGATAAAACACGTTTTAATTTGCTTGAAAATGCTTTCTCTCTCTCTCTCTCTCTATATATATATATATATATATATATATATAAATGTGAAGGGGCCAGCGAGTTTGTGTACACGTATGTGTGTGCGTGTGCGTGGGCGACTGTATATATGTACACATGTGAAAGTGAATAAGTATGGATGCGTAGAATGGACCCAACAAGGGTGGAATTCCATCGTCACTGTACGGTGTTGAGGGTGGTGTGAGTCGAAAAAGAGCCGCAGAAAAAGGCCAGAAAACGAAGAAAAAAAAAAAAAAAAACCCAGAAAACTGAAAACGCCGTCAAGGTGTGTATCTATTCTTCCTTCCACGCGCATCCTCTTCCACCGCTCCACATAAAAGGGTCAGTTTTCTTCTCGCATCCTACGGCGGAAAAGGGTGTTAATCGTTTCGTCCTAACTAAACGGGTTAGCCGAGAAATTGTGGTTTTCCTCGGTCTTTTTTTTTGTTCCCCTTTCTCCACACTCGTATACCGAAGCTCGAGGGGTATGGTGTCGTTTTCCAGGACCACCGTGCCACGAATCACCTTTTCCCCGATTGGATCGTTGGCTATAAGGACGCTGGATTAAAGCCATAAAAAGTATGCCACAGGCGATAGAAGCAGAAACATTTTCATTTTTAATTGTTTTACTCCCATATTCGTGGCCGCAGAAACCACCGTAACTAATATTCATACCAAAAAAGTGTTACGTTAATTATCCATAGCCGAGTCGAGTTAATGAGAAATTAGGTTTGTCGTACATCCGCACTTTTTCGCATTATCAAATTTTTCAGCGTCTTTCAATTAATGGTAAAAAAAAAAAAAAAAAAAAAAATTTGCAATGGCAGTAGAAATAAAATTGTCTTTCGTATGAATGCCCCAATAACCTTTTTTCCGAGACCTCCGAAAACAGAAAAAGACCAAAAATTGAAGTATGTAATGAAATAAAGAAAATCATACCTATTTCCAGTTTTAATTTTCTGAGTAGGTATACGAGAATTCTACAAAAATCATTTTTATATATATATATATATATATATTTAGCGATGAGAAATGCACTCTTTGCAAGACCAAAATCATATCAACAGTGAACAAACTAAAACCAAAATCAACTATATAACATTCTAGATTAACAAGACCAAGACAGACGGCATAAGACTTAGACCACCAAGACCGATAGAATTGACACAAGATACCAAGAAGACTTTTGATCAATTGCTGTTTTTCCTCATCGTTAGGAATATTTTCGTGTAGCATTATGATAACTTTAGTTTCAAATTACTAGCAGACAAGGGGAAGGGGAATCGGCTATTTTTAACGCAAATTATGGCCACTTTTTCACATCAGCGTAAGACAGAATTGGGTCACAAATTGATGATTTTTTTACGAATTTTTCTTTTTTTGCCCATTTTTTCATACTTACAAAAAGTCGTATTCCTCTTTTACGAATGAATTTTCAAAAGATTCTATTCCTCTTTCGTCAGGATTTTGCAACCAATAAAATACAAATTAAAAATTAAGATATTGTATCTGGTCAATCTTGAGAAAAAAGAACAAAACAAACTTGAAAATTTCTTTTTCCAGATATTTGAAAAAATGTTTTTAAAACTTTGTTTAATTTTTTTGTAACAAGGGCCCCTACAGTGAGAAAAATTAAGTAAATATGTTAACATTTCACTTTTTTCTATTGCACTGAGAGTGTGATTATCTTCAGTGATAAATTATTTGCTAGGAATGTTCAGTTTAATTCGAATTTTAAAAAAGATTTTTAAGAAAAAATTTGGAAAGAATTTTAATTTTAAAAATTTAAAATTTAAATCAAAACTTTACATATTTCAAAATACACCAATACCACTGGAAAAAACAAATTATTGGAGAATTCGGAAGTGAAAAAAAAATCATACTTCATTTTTTTCTTTACCAATTTTTATTTAACCACTGCCCCTTTTAAGGTTGAGTTTTGTCGAAGGAAAGAACAAATAACGACAAATGTTGGAATGATATCACTAAGAGTATTACGAGAAAGTAAACTTGAGGGAACCCAGAACTTAATGTGAGAACTTAGTCATGAATAATACAGGTGCAGAGCTTATCGATGTTATATCGATGTAGCATTGATATACACAAAAGCTTCCAGAACCTTCTACAAAGAACCGTTGAGTTGTTTACTCTCTATATATCAGCTTTATTCCAATAATAAAATTTATAGAAGTAGCTTTGTTTGCTGTCCTTTTAACCTTTTAACGGCACTGAATAACTACCAGGGCCAGCCGCATGGGGAGGGGTTTGGGGGTACAACTCCCCATGACTGGAAAAACAAGAAAAATTTGTACCGAGTAATCTCACGTATGATTTTTAATTACGAATAATGCAACCACATCAGGTCTGCCACTGCAATTCACCCATCATTGCATTTATTTTCAAAAAAAAACCTCGTCGTTTACTATTTTAGAAAATGTATAAAACTTTTAATTTCAAATTAACTTGTTTAATTTTCATTTTCAAACTTCTTTAAATAATATCTCTTACGATGAGGGGGAGGGTATACATCTGAGAAGGAAATCTTTTAAAGTAATCCAAAGGTGTGACTTTCAGGAAGCTCGTAAAATAAAATAAAAATTTTAATTTCGGCTTAGGTACCAAAAAAAAAATGCGTGCGAGGGTCCCCCCTCACATATTTAATGTGTAAACATTCAGCTGAAACCCGATAAATATGTGTCTAGCTTGTATGTGTGCGTGCATGTAACGCGCCACCAGCTTGCCAGGATGTCTGCTTGTGAGGTGTGTGTGTGTGTGTGTGTGTGTGTGTGTTATGTGACAAACAGAATTCAAAACTGGACAGTGCGCCGTGCAGTCTTTTTTATGCAATCTCAACTTTTTTGTATCTAATATTTTTTTATACCTGGGAGGAAGCGGACTAGAGAGCAAGAATGTTTACACATTAAAAAAGAAACCCTCCCACTTGAAGAAATCCTGCGGCCGGCCCTGACGACTACTAATATGTATAAGTTAACTTATATGTAATTTCATGGCTTGTAATGATAACTAAATCGATCTCACCCTCGAAGTGGTAATGATAGCAACAATTTTTTCACAGCGGAATAATACACAAAAGCAGAATGAGCTTTGATTTTGGGAACTCTGTTTGGTAGACATTAAACACGTGAATAACATTTGATATTTTTGCTGGAAATTAGCATCTGAATCGGTCGATCAAAAATAAATGCCCCCAACAAAGTAACGTCGACTTTATACCATCGCCTGCCTCGGGTAGGTACTAAAGTAGGCGTAGTCTTACAGCTGATTTGCAACTATTTTCCATTTTGTTGACTAGTGGTTCGAATTGCTCACGAACTGGCAACTAGACAAAGCAAGAGCAAAAATAGAAGTTACAGAGAGAAAAACAAATGGAAGGGTGTTGTTTTAAGCACAAGAGTGAAAGTTAATCAATATCATCAACGCGAAATTCAACCCTCCACCATTTAAATAAACCGTTCGACCGTTTTACGTTCTTGTCGAGTTTTTTTTCATTTAGCCTTTATTTGACTTCCGAAACGCAACGTGAAAAAAAAAAAAAATGAAAACGAGAAAAAAAGGGTTGAAAATTAAGTCAAGAGTAGAATTTTTTTTTTTTTTTTCGTTTTGTTTACACGTACGCAATTTTTAGACACGTTATTAATTACGAATTCAGGAGAAACTGACTGTGTTTTTCAAGTCTTTTTTTCCTGCCAACCAACTTTTTTTTTTTTTTTGTGGAAGCTTTCTCCTTCCTTTTTTACCCTTTCAAATGAATTGATGACTTACAACTTTCTTTTCATTACATTTGAAAGAATTATTATCGGATAACGATATGATTCTATTAAGGACACGTGACGTTTTCTCACGCGCATCCTGAAGCACGTGGGCGAAGAGCCAAGAGCGCGTGATACAGTTTATTTTTCTTATCGCAAAGCATTCAAAAAGCACAAAAAAAAGTTCATTTTTTGGGGAGCCGAGTAAACACCGAAATAAAAGCATCTGTCTTTCAAAACTATTGGGAAAAAAAAAAAATCTTCGATAAAGGGTTACGAATAGTTGAAAGAAAAGAAGACGAAGCACCAGCAGTACATTGCAAATAAAAGACAGAAAAGAATATCGATGAATCTACATAAGTATTGATAAGTCGATATTAGAATCGATATTTGAAAGAAAAAACGAAGTTCTTCACATCATATTATGCGACATTTTCTTGATAAAGGTGCACTTTTTGACTCAGAAATAGTTTTGAAAAAAGTACAAAAATTTCATTTTGGTTTAAAATATTCGGAAATATTCACACGTACGTATTCCTTATGTATGTGTCTTTGAGTGCATGTAAGAAGCCAGTATATAAGGCTACAAAATTGGGTACAAAATCGCCAGTATTTCCTGAGGTCTTTGCTCCTTCATACCTTGTATATGAATTGTGGTGAATACGTAAAACTGCAGAAAACCTTCTGTTGTTGGAATACCCTCCACAATGTAAGATATTCTACATTAATTTTATAACTTGCATTGAGAAAACCACTCGTTTTAACCTAAAACCAACACAACCTTAGAAAAAAGTCAGTTTTTTCCCACCTCACAGCTGCTGCAGTACACTCGATTTGAACACAGACACTGAAATCTCCTCTAATATTTCATAACCAGAATGTAAATTGCTGCACTATACTTCATTTTACAATATGGAATGATTTTTTTTCTCATACAAGTATTTTTTTTTTATTTTTTATTTTATAAATATGATGAATATGATAAAATATACTGATTCTGTATCATGTTTTTAAACTATTATATGAATAAATTTTTAATTTTTATTTAAAAATCTTTTTTTTTAATGAAAAATTATTCCAAATTCTAAAGCACAATTTTAGAAAATAATTCGATTATTTTCTATCAATATATTATGAAATAAAACCGAAAAAAATAAAACTTATATGAGAAAAAAAATCTCACATTTTGAGAGGAAGTATAGTGTAGTTGTCTACGTTCTGATTATGAAAATATTAGTGACAATTTTAGGGTCTGTGTTCAAATGTAGTGTACTGCAGCGGCTGTAGGGTGGGTGAAAACAGACTTTTTTCTGACATCGGGTTTGTTTTAGGTTAAAACGAGTGGTTTTCTTGATCCAGGCTTGAAAATGAATGTGGAATACCTTGCATCGTGGAAGATATTCAAACAACAGAAGGTTTTCTGCAGTTTTGCATGTTCACCACAATTGATACACAAGGTATGGGGAAGCAAAACCTGGGCAAATACTGGCGATTTTGTACCTAATTTTGTAGCCTTATACACTGGCTTCTTATACGCACACAAAGACACATACATAAGGAATACATTCGCGTGTGTGAGATGACTAATTGCGACATATTTTTCAGTGCTAAGGCAATGGGGAAAATAAGGCACGTGCACTGATAAGCCAGATCATGACATCATCTGAGATATAAACTATTGATTCATCATGGTCTGTAGGTTGCAACATAATTCTGTAAGTTTGTAAGTAAGTACAAACAAACATACAATGTGTTTAACGTGCAGTGCACAAAATTAGTCATCTTATGATGATGACTGTCATTGAGAGGCCGAGCCTCTATCCTCTTACAAGAAGTTTAATTCCCAATATGAATTTTTTAGGACCATTATCAGAAGGGTAAAAGAGGGAAAATCACACTGAATAGCTAATAAGTTGAGAACAAATTGACCAATCAAAACCAAAATTGGTAATCCTGGTGCTTGCATGGGAGGTACTGTTTGTACCAAATTTTGTGACTGTTGAAAGCAAATTACAATTTTTATTGAGATAACATAAAAAATTAGCAACTCCAACAGCCCAAGGGAATGAAGCATACTACCAATAGAAATAAAATTTTGCATCATGTTAGATATACTTCAAATCAATAAATTTACCAAGTTTTGTGACTATAGCTTGAAAATTACTCCATTTAGAGCCATTAATTTGCTAAAACTGTAACAAAATCGCCCCTAGAGGACGTACGGTAAGGCCTATCCACACAAAACTTGATAGGTTTCATTCTTGATCTAAAGTACATACGTATACCAAATTTCAGGTCTATTGATTGAGAATTGCGACATGTACGCTGTTCAATAAAAAATTCATATAAGCAGATCTACCGGACGGACTATGAGCCCGATTAAGACCAAAAACAGTAAGATTCTTCCTTAGATAGATTCGAATATGTATTTCAAATTTCGAAACTATCCGTTCAAAATTACGCATGGAAATGGACTCAACGCAAAAGGGGGTGCAAATAACTTTTTTTTTCAAAAATAGTGCCAAAATGCTCAGAAAATCATGAAACGAAAAAAGTACCCACTCCCACCCTCGGGTCCGAATATTCGGGAAATTTTAATAAGTGGATTTTTCTCAAAAATCTACTGAAAAACTGCGAAGAAAAATAATAATTTCAACTTATTTAAGAAGATCACTCATGTGGTGAAATCATAAAAATTTCACCGATTAGTGAGTATCTAATTAATTAATTAAATTTTCAAAGAGAACTTGTTTCTGCGCAGATAGCTACATCGTAAAGAAGGACGGGGTCCACAACTTCTTGGCCATTTATTCGGACCCATTCCCCCTACCAACACAACTAGCACAAATATACAGCCAATTTTTTCGTCTCAAGCTTTCTATCTGGAATTTATAGGGGCGTCCAGACGCCTATGACCTCCCTCTCTTGTCTATGCTACGGTTGTATCCCTTACGGATAAGAGATTTGGACATAATGTGCATCCGGGTAGAATCTGAGTCGTTGATGATCACCCAGCACAGATTAGAAATTTGAGACAAAGCACCTTTGGCCGAGAAATAAAACCATTTGGAAGGAAGAAATAAAAAATTGGTATACTAATGTGGCTCATGGTACTCACCATTTACGTGTCCGTTTTCGTAGCCACCCGGGTAGTCGCCATTTTCTCGGTGTTTCTTGAGCTGGTTGAGGTGGTTAGCGGCGATTGACAATCCGACAGATGAGGCTCGTTTGGGAGGTCTCCCAGGCCTGGAGCTGCGAAATAGTAGAGCATTACTGCGGTTATAAACAAAACATGGGACATTATTAGCGAACCGAATGACACGTCACATATATTATATGTTTGGGACCATCCCAAGTCCTAACTGATAATAGATCAAGGATTCTATGCATCTGTGGTAGGGTTGCGGCGAAAATGGAGGTTTAATACTGTAGTTTGTCTGGGATTAAAGTCACAAAAAAATGTGAAACTCCTTTGTTTTTTGCCCTCCTCATCAAATCAACGCAAGAAATTATAAGCTGATTCATCGTAAAACGTTTTTTAAATAATTATTTCAATTTCTACTGGAATTTGAATCAGCCACGAGCTAATCATTTCTGACTAAATCGAGAAAAATTCTTTAATTTGTTGTGAGAAATCTCTGGCGTTTCAGAAAAAGAGCACCAATTTTATTGCAGTTACAACCTATAATTGGAGCTACTTAGCCAGCAACTAGCTGACTGAAATTTAGAGAGTTGGTTATTCGAAAATTTTACCGCCAAAAAGAGTGAATCAAAATTTTATCATATTTGATTTAGAAGAAATATTGTAGTTGCAGGAAACAAAAGCGAGGACCAAATAAATCTGGTTGGTTTTCTTCATCTTACTATCGCTATTGAAACTATAGATGGTAAAATTTCAAGGCCATATAAAAACAATAAATAAAAAAAAAGAAAAAAGGTATAGGGTAATCTAAATAATGGCTTACAGACTTAATGTGGTGGCCTCGACAGGGGATGATGCATTTTAATTTAGAATTTTAGCAGTACCATATTATTATGATTATTGAAAATATGATTTACAAATTAAATCATAATATTTAATGACCATGCAAGCGCATTATAACGAAGCAGAGGTAAAAAGCAAAATTGGAACAAAAATAAGTACATGCAAGAAAGAAAAAAAAAAAAGCAGACAAAAAAACAGTTTATTCATTAAGTTTTAATCCTAACACAGCGTGAAGTAATTACATTAATTTTATCAAATATTAATTCAGGAATGAGAGTTTGTTTCGAAAAATTTTTCGAAATTTTCAACCATGAACTTTGATTAGGTACACGTGAAATTTCCAAGTCTAAGAAAATAAAATTTTAATTCTCAATTTTCAAAAATATATTTCCCACCTCTCAAATTAGAAGAACAATAATGGCCGAGATATTTGATGCCATGAATCTTAATTGTAAATTTAACTGACTCAAATATAATTTCCAGTGTCCTCATCAAAACGGCGGCTAAGTTTTTAAAATATTCGTTCACCCTCTAGCCTTCGATCCCATCCTTTAAGAAAGCGTTCATAAGACTGAAGTTGATTCAAAACTTCTGTTGTCTTAGTTTCTAAATTTGTAATTTTTTCACATTAACAGTTCACATGAATTAATGTAAAATATTTTCATGGTAATTATCAGAATTGGCTATGTATGGCGTTTTGGTGCATTTAGATAGCAAATTGTTTTCAAAAATAGTGTCAAGAAGTGATGATTGGGATCCCTCTTCTATCGATTCCGGACAGACTCTGCATTTCATTACTTGAAATTTAGAAAAATAAATACAAAAATACGAAATTTTTAATTTATTTTCCATCCAAGAATCGCATCGTGCCAACTTAGTACCACATAATTGGCATATACCTACCACTTCTTCAAAAGTCATTCTATTTCATAGACACACCACAAAAAGTTCATATATAATCCTCGAGTACTCTGCATTGGAACTGCCATGGCATTAGCTTATGGGCGAGCGTTTTCGAAGTACCTAGCTCATTAAATTTAATTAAAAGCTATTAAGGTGGAGTAGTTATTTTTCTGATGGTTTTTTAGAGAAAGTATAAAAAGACTGATCAAACACACGCAGTCTATGCTATATTGTGCTTATTTATATAATTCAAAATCCCAGCAGCGATATAATCTGTCGCAATTCTGTATTATCCATAATTTTCGAATAATTTCTTTATCGAATAAAATGACTGTGTTCATTATCGCGTCAACTATCCAACTGCATATTAGACCTGCAGCAATTTTATTCTGTTGCATTAAAGGTATTCCATGCATATATATATACACGTTGTGAATATCATGTCAATAATATGCCAGTGGGAACAATATTAGATCTATCGCGATCTTTTCTATCACGTGACCATCGTTACAAGAAAAATGAAGAGGTGTATTTCATAACTAAAAGACATCGATTCTTGTATGAAAATAAAAAAATCCATTCGCCATTAAGAGTGCCTCCAGCATTGCGACTTTTACATCGACACTCGATGTAAATTGTATTCTAATCCAAATAAATAAGTGAGAACTCGCAGCCCAATTGCAGCATATTCCATGTAAGCTAATAAAGACAGGCTATATTCTTTATTCAATATTAACAAACCTCTGATGTAGGTACGGGGTGTTCCAAAATAAATTGCAAATATTTCGTTAAATAACAATTGGTGCAGGCTAAGTATGGAAACAGATCCCAACCGGGGAGGCGCCCTCTGAGGGAGGTGAGATAAATCAGAGGGAGTGCGAGTATAAGTTCTACATATGCATATTTTGATATTGAGATGGACATTATTAAAGGAAATTGCGATATTGTGGAGCCAGAAAAGAATCAGATGGGTAATATATGGCCATGTGGGCAAAATCCAAAAAAATTTTTTGGTCTTATCTTGCTTTCACTCATAACTGGGTGTAACGGTTTTTTGTTACTATAATGGCCAAAATAGGTTGTTAAATACTGTAAATGAACCTCTTTTGGTGTGGTTACACTTCATTTAAGTTATAACAATATTCACAGAAATATTATCATTACTCGAGAATTAATTTAAATTATTAAGTTTATAGTCCACAGCTATTGTGGACCTTAACTTTCAGCGAGACTTTAAATAAAATTCAAATACACGTGTGGGAACCACCATACCCTGTCTAATATAAAATACATTCGCCAGTTATAGTCGGTGGTGAGATGGCCGTGCGGTTAAGTTCACCGCTTTTACCTGGTGAATATGTAGGTCCCAGGTTTGATTCCCCGAGCCGACAAAACCTACATCTGGTGACCCTTGACGTGTGCTGGACACGCACACACCCTAAGGTGCATGGTGGAACTCACAACTCTCCTTCCTAACTTGAGTCGCCGATAGATGGCGCCCTATATAGTGGAAATAGAACCCGTATAGGTAGTATAAGCCTGTGTGTATAGGTATAAGAGGCGTTTCTGATTCAGCCCAACCTCCCACAGCATCTAATGTCGTTCAACTCCTGTTGAGTCTCTCTAGGGGGGGAGTGTGTGGGAACCACCATACCCTGTCTAATATAAAATACATTTGCCAGTTATAGTCGGCGGTGAGACGGCCGTGCGGTCAAGTTCACCGCTTTTAGCTGGTGAATATGTAGGTCCCAGGTTCGATTCCCCGAGCCGACAAAACCTACAACACGATAAGATTTTAACACTCTATTAAAATAATAATTTGTACACACAAAAGTACAATCTTCAATGCAACTTGATTACTGAGAGAATATAAATTTACAGTACTAAGACTGAGTGAATGTGAAGTTGCATTACAATTATTTTAGTGCAAATAAGAGTTTATATACCCTGGCAGGGTATATGTTTTTACATGGAATTAAGTATGAAGTAGAGGTTTGCTGATTAGAGGGATTTGTTTATTGGAGAATATTTGACGGACTAATACACTGAGGTCATCAAATATACCATTAAAAAACATGTTGTGTGTGCTGGCAGGAAGTAATGGTACTTTCGCCAGTTAACAGTACAATTTAAAAGAGACAAATGTACAGAACAAAATATGTACGTTTTTTCTGTAAACATTTTATGAAAAATGGTAAGAGTACAGCAGATCATTAATGCAGAGAACAGCGGTTTGCATGCCGTTGTGGTTAGAAACTTAGCCTTACAAAATAAACGTAACTGTTAGTTGGAGACCAACCGACGTTATATTCCTACCCAAAACGATGGTGTATTGCGTTCAATTCTATTGGAGCTTCAGTATGCGACTGAAAAATGCATACTGGTAGACAACTGGCCACCGGATCCCGACCATCTCCCATTCAACGCGCAATATTATATCCTCCAGATACTGGGCAAAATGGCCGTATAACCAAAGCCCAATCTAAAAATAATAATTTTAAAAAAATAGATACCTACCTAATTTGAAAAAAAAAAAAAAAAAAAACTTTCTATATATATATTGTTTTTTACAGTATTTGAGAGTACTACAATTTTAAATCGAATTCAGTATATTTTTGTTTTTAAATTAGACCTACTGCGTGATCGTCAGGCGCAATTATCGTAAGTTTGGAATTAATTTTAATGAACTATTGATATTGCTTTTCGTCACATCGTGCGAATGCACTTTGAATAGGTAAAATTAGGCGCAGTGTTCACAACTTAATCAGATCTAAAATGCGAATTACTCGATTAAATAGGTAGCTTAAACTCTTCAATTCTGAGTACAAGGCAAACGTTGGCGCAAAATTATTCTAACCAGAATATCTGCTCGCGATCACTAGCGGAACACCCTGTATGTGCGACACGCAGCTCACAATCATTCACACACGCACAGCAGATTGTCCTTGCCACTCTCAGAATCGTTTCGGGGCGGCCATTACACCATCGAAATTATTATTAAATTATTTCACCGACTACCTATTACGATTGCACGAATAATATTCTATAACTGTGTCGAATTGTTCGTCCTGCAGCTAACTTGGATGAGCACTCCAAATGCGAATAATACCAATCATTGTCATAGTTTATTAAATTTCTTCGCTACATTTAGCGTGTATATAAACCGAAATTTGAGTACAGTACTTGCCTTCGATTTATTTTTTATTAAATCCGGACATGGTATGTTTTTTTTTTTTTTTTTTTCGTCTTCTTACTGTCTTTGTATCTGTCTCCGTTTCTTTCACTCCATAGACTCCCAAATATGAAATATAAATACATCCTAAGCTACTATTAGAGGAAAAAAAAAAATCGAATAAGCCGTTTATCGTCTGCACGAATCTTCAGATATTGGCATCTGTTTTCTTTTTCTTATTTTTTCTTTTTTTTTTTCTTTTTTTTTTTTTCGGACGCCAGAGAAATAAATGTTAGTATAACGAAACAACTTTATAATAAGCTTGTTATTTATTTACGTCATAAAATATCAAAGTTGAACCGTTGGATTCGTGATAAAAAGGAAAGAAGAAAAAAGAAAAAAAAAGGCCGAGTGCAAGAGATGCGAAGTAAAATTGAGGATACTTGACTTGTAATTAACGCCAATAGCATTCATCCTCTGGGACTAGCTTTTACTTATTATGTATATATGCACTATGTATATATTACATCTGTATATACATAATATAATATACATGAAAACTACCGAATAATTAGTATACCATCCGCGACCAGTTTATACATCATTGATTTTTATTAGTTGTTTTAGACCGTAATAAAATGTAGAAAAAAGAAAAAAGAAAGAGAAAAAAGAGAAAACTAAAAAACAATATATTATTGCAGAACAAAAGAGAGAAAAAAAGTGAGTTCTAACCAATTTTACGACAATAAATTTCTTTTCGACTTGATGTAAAATTTTTTAAAATTGTGCGAATTTGTTCGTTCGACCAATTCGTAGAAATATTATGCATCTATTTGTTCTCTACTATTCACCTACGTATAAGTAACGTATTACTGATATTTTACGAATAATTTTTTACGAGTATTCAAGCTTTTAGACGATGGAATAATAACGAAACAAATAACTTGTTTGTAATGAGTATGGAATGTTAAATGGCGTCGTTTTACGAGTATTGCGAACATTTTTTTTCCTCCCTTTCTCTTCGTCATTTTTTTTTTTTTCTTAATTTTTTTTTTTTTTTTTTTTGATAATGGCGAAAAGATGGAACGGTGTAAAACAAGTAAAACAGTACCAGCACTATAATATACTATAAAATGTATAATTTATTCTACAGGCTGTAATTTTAGGTTTCGTTGTGCTTCGACAAATTTATTGTTCGGAATAAAACGTCTGTGCTTTTCGCAAATGAAAATTTTTCTGATTTCAAAAGCACATTTACGATGCAGAATGAAAAAAAAAAAAAAAAAAAAAAAAAAAAAAAACAAATTAACATTAACGACGAGCACTACCAGAAAAAAAGAAAAAAACCTAATTGTATAGAATAGCACTCAAATTTTAAATTTAACTGCTCCTAAAGCGAAAATTATGGAAATATAACGAAGAATTTGGAAAGATTTTGATGATTTCAAGCGCAGGAATGTTAATGATTTTTTCAGCGCCTCTTTACATAGTTTCGAAGGGGTGTTTTTTTCACTCAGAAATCCGATGGTCTGTTACACTATACTTTCTAAATCCATATACCAGGCAAACGTAATCAGCAAAAGAGCTGAACCCTCTCGCCTGAGAATACTGGGTTGCCATTTTGATTCATTCAAAGCGAGTGAAAATAAAATTATTAGATTAGTATTGAACTAACAACTAGATACCGTGGGAATAAACTAAAATGAAATGAAGGCACACTTTTTGATAAAAAATTTTTAGCGGCCATGATGCTGACATCAGAAGGCTTCACCAGCTCATAAGAATATCAACACAACAGAATCACAAAGGTCACGGAACTTCTCGTTGATTTTACAGCCATTGGCATAGACTTCTCTCGAATTCCGATTTTTACAATGCAGGCTATCTACGTCTTTTTCATGACGAGAGCAACAAAAGTCGAAACACTGACTTGAAAAGAGATTACGACAGGGTATTTATACTGAGCGAAGTGTGACACCCCTTCCTCATAGTCCAAGTTGTAAAAATAGAAAAAACTGTCTCGCAGTCTGGCTGTCTATCCACATCACTGCTTCTCTCTTCCTTTGTTTTTGGCACTGGTGTATTGTGTTTAGTATTTGGTGGTAGTGATGACGTATATTTTCTTCACGGTAATGTGTGGATGGGAATTTATTTGGTGGTTCTGGCTATTTTAAAGCAGGTTTTAATTTTTTAGATATTTTTTTATCTGTAGTTGTTGGTGGCTTTTTTTTTCTCCAAACTTAGGCAGTGGTGTTGCATTGCTAGTTTCTCCTATATATTTGGTGGTAACCGGGTGTACGTGTGGTAGCCGGTGGTTCAGATGACATATTATTTCAGGTATGGTAGTGACTGGTGACTAATCTTGTCTCTGTTTCTGTTTTTCTCAATCGCCACCTTCGCCATCTTGTAAGGAAGATTTTTCTAATGAAATCTTTCTATGAGCCATGCATCGGAGACAGAGCAGAAACAGAGAAAAAATTAGCAATCAATCAGACATTCACAACTATACCTGATTACCTGGTATAATACATCACCTGAACCACCAGCAACTGCACAGATACATTTACACACTCCACTACCACCGAATGCACGTGAGAAAATAGATGACACCACTGCCTAAATTTGGCGAAAAAAAATACTGAAAAAATATGCCAAGATCAACAACAACAACAACAACAAATTTGATGATTTTTGGCAACTAGTATGCTAGTTTGTCGACTTTAAAAATATTGGGGGGTTGTCACACCCGCTTAAACCCCCTGTCAGTACGCCCCTTCCATCCTCCCACAGTGTACGATGATATGGTATAATTCGACCCCTAAAAAGTCTCCCAGTGAGCAGAGTGTGTAAGATTTGTCATATGGTAGAAACAAATGAGAAAAATTGCCGGTGGTGGTTGTAGCTGCGAGGTTAAGTTCGCCATTTGTCTTTCATGTAGCTTGGGGCACGCGGTTTTCAAATCGCAGCTCTGCCAACAATCCGTAGATATAATTTCTAAAAACCGCTAAAACTCAAATAGTAGCGTAGCCACAGCATAGTACGTTTTTTGTTGTGTGGGTGATGAGGGGTTGCCAAAATATCTATAGGCAATAGCCAAACATGTGGTTATCCTTCTTAGGCATGGGAGGCAGTTCAACATTTTTTGGGATGAAAGAAAATGGTCCCTAAAAAACTACTCTATTCCTACGCCACTGAATGTAAGTAGAAGCCACTGCGCCAAACCATCTCAAGTTACCTAACTACTTCACTAACACCACGAGTATAACTCACAGTCAAACATCTATTGAAACAAAATCGTCAAAAATTAATGTTTTTTGGAAACTGTTGTCAAGCAATGACTGGCTATGGTACATAAGCAAGTTTAATGGGCGATTAGAGTAACCGCACCTTTATGTATCAGAACAGCGAATGGTAACTAATAGCTACTGACAAATACCAAGCTAGGGGTTGTTTCATATATTTAGATAATCGCATTGCTGACAATTATAGACCACCTCACTATCTGTATTCCCCAGAATTACTGTCAACAATCGATACACGTCAACGTCGATTACTCCAGCACCAACCACCCTCAAAACATCGATTTTCACAAACCGAGAAGGAAAATAGGAAAATTTTTCACTCGTGTGCGAACAGTAAACGTAACAATTCCAATAAAAAAAAAAAAATAATAATAATAATAATTTCAAAGACATATAGTTGCGCGCCAAACACTCGCTCGCACATCCCAAAAAAAGCAGATTCATCCAGCAAATATATATACGCTTCATCGAAGTCCATTTTATCGAATGGGAAGAAATAAAGATAAACCCTACCGAAGATTCGATTTCAATTTTCTTTTTTTCGCTTTTGCTTTCTTTTTTCTTTCATTCTTTTTTTTTTTTTACAATTTGGCTCTCCTCTCATCCACTTTTACAACGAAAAAATTATCGATATAAAAACGTAAAGTACACGAACACCCGGTTCAAAAGCCATATAATGCGAAAAGATAGGGTTACAAAAATGATACAAAAAAAGTAATGGACGAGATAATCTGAAAATAATTCACTGGTATATGTTTTTCATTTTTTTCAACTAACTCTCTTCTTGTAAATCGCATTTAAAATAAATCGTATTCGACGTTCGATTAACGAGAAAACGCGCGTCATCCCTATATTTTTTTTTCAACTTTGGTAGGCTTTTTTTCTTTTTCACCCCTCTTTGTCACTAACTCTGTCTCACTCGTTCGTTTTTTTTTTTTTTTTTTTTTTTTGAAGAAGAAAAGAATCGAAGAGAGTAAATCGAATAAAAAAATATGTATTAGGAAAAAAATAACGCACGAGTGACGGTGCAGAGATACGTAATATACTGTATACTACCGTACAGAAAGAGCAGAGACCACTAAAGTTATAGATCATATTATATATATATATATATATATATATATGTTTGTATGCATTCGTAACAATATTGTAAACACGCAAGAAGAAGGGTTGTTTTTTTTTTTTTTTACTTTTTTAAATGTTGACGAAATGACAATGGAAATTTTAGCTTTTATAAGGGCTCGACGAGTGAAACGCAAGCCACAGATAGTTTGATAGTTTAGACATTAATCTAATTCGATGGCATGCTGACGATAATAGAAATGAAATACTAGTGTGCATCCGTTTTCGTTATTTTTCTTTGTACAAATAAATAAATAAAAATATTTATATATATATATATATATATATACTTTTTTTTTACTTATTTTCTACTATTTTTCCCCTTTAAAAAAAAAAAAAAAAAAACTATTTTTTTCAATATCTTGGTTACGTTTTTTTGGTGACTGGTTACGAAGAGAAATCTAATAATTTTTTTTTTATTCTATGTAAAATATGTTTTTATTTTTTAATAGGGGTGACACCTGAGTATTTCGTTTTCCAGATTTCCTATAAACTAGAAAATTATGCTGTATCGGTTTTTGGTTATACGAGTAAAAATACAAAAACATTTGGGTCATTTGGATTTTCCTTTTTGCTTTGGAGAAATGTTTTCCTAAACTGCATCGACGTATCATCCACATCGTATATGTGATGCATAGGTACTTTTGTCGATTTGTGACTCACAAAGTACGTTAATTTGTAAAACATTAGTGAATTTGCTGCTCCAGCTGATGTAATTTTATGGTGGTTAAATTTGTTATAAAGAGTTTTGCTGCAAAATTCACTAAAGTGTCGTGTAGAATGTGTCACCAATTTTTCCTAACAGGTAACCAAGAGACATACCCGTGTATTTGGGACACATTAAATCTGCCACATTGCCTGATTTTGTGGCAATACTATTAGGCTACTTACAGAATTAGTTACACTAAAATTTTAGACGATGATGTATTGCAGAAAATTTCTGATTGGTCCGTAAAAGAATAGCACACATCTGATTGGCTGAAATTGGGTCACTTAATGAAACGATTTATACCTCAAAAGTTTTAATCACATCAGGATAGTTCTTTCTAGATCAAATACTCTCAGTAAATTCGGTCAGATTAATATTAAAATTGAAAAAAATTACGAGAAAGTAAAATTATGTCTACGATGCGAGTATCTACACGTATACGAATTTTTGAAAAAAAATTTATTTTCAAAGAAAACTAAAGAAAACTATCAATATCTGGTTTTGAAAATTTTCCTCCCTATGAAAGCATGAATGAGTATTTATTTAAGTGCCTACGTTTATTTTGTATCTGAAACGCATTAACAAAAAGAGGCCTAATTGGAAACTGGATGAAGTTATTAAAATGTTCATTTTTAATTGATTTTTAGCAACGAATTTTGGTAAAAATTTCTCTCTTAAATGTTGCACTACGATGAGTGAATTATGATTAGAGAATAAATTTCAAATAAGTATCGACACAGTTCCTTCCACAGTTTTTTATTACAGATGTTAAAAAGATACGTTAGTTAGGCCTTGATATACTATCAAAATTATGAAACAAAAATTTTTAAAGTATAAGGTGTAAAATATTTTGATTGAGACACTGACTTTGTAGGTCATTGAAGATTAAAACGAGTTTATTTCTCGTTTAAAAGAAATTTAGCCCTCCTCTCCATGAATACCCTCATCATAATTGAAGAATTTTGAAAAATAAATCTCACCTTTTGTGTGACATGAAACTAAAGAATAAACGCTTCTTTCGGAATAACCATTCGACCTGTTGTCGCATTCACAAATTTCTTTCGTCTTTAAGGGATTTCAATAATTTGTCGCCATTTGTAAAGCTAACCGTCAAATCTTTCCTCCTCCTACACTCCTAACAGCACAACACTAAACGAGACGAACGCCGAACCAGTAAAAACGAATAAGAGATAAAAAAAAAAAAAAAAAAAAAAAAAAAAAAACTATTCCCCGTCACCCAATAAATAAATGATAAATTATTATAGAAATGACCGCAGTGGCAAATCGTACCACTACAATATAATGTCGGCCACTCCGCACCAAAGTATCGCCTGATCAATGATCAAATACCAAACCAGGCCACCGCAATTATCTCAACTGCCGAAGAAGATGCATCAAATTACTGCAGTCAACGAAGTGTAACGATATTATTTTTAACGCATAACAATGTCCTCAGTCATCTATTTCAATAACCTGTTCACAAGTACAATAAATAAATGGAAAAAAAAAAAAAAAAGAAAAAAAAAATCATCAAATTAGTGATAATACACGCGCAATTTAGGTGTACCTATCCTAAATTTAAACAGTCATTATTGACGAAAATTTATGTATTATTGGCATGCTAATTTCAAACTAAACTATCGGTTTGTAACTCTTCTCTTAAAGACTCGAAGTATTTTAAACACAGACACTTGGAACGCCAACTATATACTAAACAAGTACAATGCTTTCGTTGATATTTACTCGAATACAAAATAAAAGAAAAAAAGTATTAAAAAAAAAAAAAAAAAGTGCATAAAAATAAGAACATCGAATAATTAGACATCTACTAAAGCAACAAAATTGCTGCTCGTGTATATCGACAACATTTTATGACCAGCCACCTTTTATAAAAACTGCGAAAAATAATACAAAAAATATAATACTTTCCAGTTTTTTTTTTTGTTTTTTTTTTTTTTGTTTTGTTCTTTTTTAATATTTTATTTATGTTCGTCTTCGTAATAAAATATTTTTATAACTGTACAACTCCAATAAGTACTTATATGCGAGTATAGTCTATAGTATAAATGCAAAATAGACTATACGCAGTTTACTTACAGAATCGATAATAAGTTTACTTCGTCGGTAAGACAAGAAATAGGTCCGCGAATTTATGTCTGTCTAAAATGCAAAAAGTCATTTCTACTTAGTGATTTCACTTCATCTTTTTTTTTATCTGTTCGCTCATTTCCAACCACTTTGGCACCACGCTCCGTCTCCTTTATTTGTCTCGAAAATTCGTTAATTAATTCTCGAATAACTTTTGTCCACAGCAAATACAAATCAAACGGGTTTTAAAAGACGATCGAGTAATTTACCCTATGCTGCAACGTAAAATACAGTTTAATATCGCACAAGGTGGAAAAAACAGAAAACTGCAGAAGATTATGGAACGAAGTAAGCGGATATTATGCGCAGATTCAGCACTTAGGTAGAAAGAACTTTCGTAGTTGACATTTCGTCCAGATCATGAACGGTAATTTATCAATTATGCACATAAGGAAGGAGGGGAAACGTCAATAGGATTTGAATACCAACCCTATCGAAAATTTTGGAAAAAATTAAAAAATTGAAAGAGGGTTTATTTTTCATTTAAAGTTTGCAGATACCAATAGTCACTTTTATGCGACGAAGTTTCGTTGGTCTTCAGATATTTGAAAGAAAGGCGAAACAAAACAAAAATTATTAAAGAATGGAAAAAATGTCACGAATTCTCAGTGTCGAAGGGGCGTAATAGGCCATTGCTTTCATTCGGAAATTGTATTAATGGGAGGAAAACTAACTTCAACTTAGGTAGACTACCTGGGAGATTATTGACTGAGCGCGAAAGAATATTCAGGTAGATAAGGAGGTCATTGATTGCGCGCCAATGTCTTTCACCCCCAGTTATCGATAGCACCCTGGTTCATGCTATGCCTTTCTATGTGATACATTGATAGCGCGCCTAATAAATCTAGGAGACGTTGTTCGCAGGTAACTTTATGGCTCCTCGTTGGTTGTGCGCATGCGCCTGAACTCGTTTCCTTTCCATAATATTGGTTAGTTTATTTTTGGATATTTCGATCTGTGCTTTTTACCTGTTATCACCTATCCTATATTATATATTATTATCGATGTGTGTTTATAGAATTCATGATGTTAAATTGACACAAGTTCGTCGATGAATTCTCTTTGATTTGTTTGCATTTAATGGCATTAATTCGTCGACGAATTAAGACCGTTAAATATACCTGAATTCCCCTTGATTCTTGTTTGTTTATAGATATGAATTTGTCGACAAATTTCTTTCAATTCGTGTGTATTCAATGACTGATTTGTCGATGAATTCCCTTCAATTTATCGGCGAATTAATGTTCTTAAACACAAATGAATCAAAGGGAATTTATATGCGTTTAATGGCATTAATTCGTGTGCATTTAACGCCCTTAATTTGTCAACAAATTAATGTTATTAAACTCACACAAATCGAAGGGAATTCGTGTGCATTTAAGAGCCTTTATTCGTCGACGAATTAAGGCCGTTAAATATACCTGAATTCCCCTTGATTCTCGTGAGTTTATAGATATGAATTCGAAGACAAATTCCTTTCAATTCTTGTGTATTCAACGACTGATTCATTCACACTTATAATTATCACAGTGGGATTTAAATTTCATGTTTTATAACAAACTATGTGGAAAGAAGACAAGTTCAGACATATGCCCAGAACAGAACCAACGAGGAGCCATAAAGTTACTTACAAACAACGTCTCCTAATAAATCTGGCCAGTTTGTATCAGTTTGTCAAATAGTATTTAACTGATAGGAAAAATTCAAAATATTTACTTTTGTTTCAAATGGTAGTATAACAGCAGGATTCAGTTTAGTTAACTGCAACAAGCATTGCAGCGCTGCTGTTCTAATTTTCTGGAAAAGAAATGGAACGAACATTTAATTGAGGAAAATTATTAAATTAGAAGAGGCGACTGAATTATTTTCAAAGTATCGAAGAATCGAAACACTATTTACTAATGATTTATCATTAAGTTCAATTAAAAAGGACTTTACAGCATCTGGAATATTTACAAAATTTATGATTTTAAATTCTAAAGAAAGAAAACAAAAATTATTGCCTAAAATGTTTTTACGTCAACCTTTTGAATCGTAAATACATGAGCAAATAAGCCTATAATGCCTATGGGCATTATAGGCTTATCTTATAAAATCAGTAAAAAATACTACTATGGATTTGATAGATTGGTTTTTGTGATCCTTAGAATTTTACACGAAATTTCAACGATAAACACATATTAAAAGAAACGTGATAATACGTCATTCGTAAGGGAGAACTTATAAACCGTAATTATTTTTGACATATTTTGCTCTCAAAATTTTATGAAAAATTTTCAAAAAATCACTTAAAATAATTGTGGGGACTATACATCTCGTACACACGTCATTCTTTATCAGGCGTATTATATTCGACAGTATATAATACACACTGTTCGTATGCTCTTAATTGCACACACAGGCAAGTAAGATGCAATGTTTGGCCGATGAAAAAACGATAGATAAGGATCTGGTTAATGTCTCGGACTGTTACACGAACGCATTATGTCATTTCTTATCAGTATAAGAAATGACGTGATTTCTACAACACACCTACATATGTATATGTACATAGGTGTGTCTGTGTGCGTGTAATTAAGCCAGTATAAAAACCGTCCAAACCTGCTCTAAAATTGTCAGTGTTTGCCTTGGTTTTGACTTACCCATATGTTAAATATGAAGTGGCTGAACACACTTAAATTCTGTTAAATTTACCTTCTGATGAGAATACCTTCTCACAAGGTATTCCACAATAATATTCATTGCATGATTATTTTTTCCTGAGCGTAGATCACATAAATACTCGTGAATTGTAGAAATAGTAAGAGAAAAAATCGACTGGAAAAGCAACGTAGCAGGAGGACAAACGTTTAGCTCTCAATCATAAGTACCAAATTAACTTTACAAAATTACGCGTTGAATAAAACAAAGTACAGATGCTTTGGTAATCTTGACCACATTAGCGTTTTTATTTACTATACGCCAAATTGAAGAACCATTTTCACTTTAAAAGAATTACCTTTAAAGAAATCTCTATAAAGGTCACGCGGCAGACCGTGTATGAAAATAAACATGAAATTAACGCTTTTTTTCTCATAAATTTGAAAATTATAAGAAGCAAAATGTTCGCTAAACACTCGTTTTTTGACGTTTCGAAACAATCATTATTTTGCATTGTGCACCTTCTTTAACGATGAGAAATGATACATCACAGAATATAACGCCTCTAATCCCTATTATATAAATTGGCATTTAAAAATATCAGTATCCATAATTAATTACACGAATATATACACGGATACGGATACAAAATAATTACTTCGTAATATAGAAAAGCGAAAAACGACAGAAAAAAGTAACAGAATATACTCAACCATCTTAGCACTTATCTACAGCGAAGATCGAGACTTATTTGTAAGCCTTAGAATACATGCACTATAGACGTCTGAATACACAGTTTTTCTTTTCAACTGAAAAATTAATTATGCGGTTTCCGGCTGATACGAGAAATTTTGTGCATGAAAATTCATTATTTAATATTTTACTTCTAGGTTCAGTTTTTGTTGAAGAACGTTTGAAAATTAATTTCTTTTCCCAGTGCACACTAAACACAGTCATAAGCGTGTGCTTGGAAGGAGAGATGAAGAAAACAACAAAAACAACAAAAACAACAAAAACAACAAAAACCTCCTCAAAAGAAATCGTGTAATTTAGCCAATATATTGAGAAAGAAAATGATCGTAAAATATTTTCTTCTTATTGAGGAAGCAGTAAATTTTAATAAAAATGAAAAAAAAAAAACAAAAACTCTATAGCGCAGTAAGTCCCGCTAGAAAAAGTAGGTTTTCGAGAAAAAGAATTATGAATTTAGATGGTCATATTAATTGTCTGAAAGTTTATAATGTGTCAGTGGTGCGTTATGGTTGTACGAAATCTGCTAGCTGCTGACAAAATATTAGATAATGTGAAATTTAAAAGCATTATTTTTTGAAATTAATGAAGATAAAGTAGGGTGATAATTATATGATTTCTAATGAAACCAAAAAAATATAATAAAGTTATGAAATAAAAAAAACAGAAAACACGAGCAAGTGGTTAATTTTTGTAAAAAAGAAAAAAGTTCATGCAAATTGAAAATAAGAAAAAAAAAAAAGGAAAAAAAGCTTTACCGGAAGTACCGCCCGATCGATCCGCACCAAAATTGGTAACATGCTACAGTAAATTATAATGAATATTTTTTTCCAAATTTCGTATTATAACGGTTCCAAAATACCGAATTTTATGATCAATATAAAAACAAAAATAGCGGTACCGGAAGTACCATCCGGCCGATCCGCACCAAAGTTGGTAGAGTTCTACAATTAATCGAAATAAATATTTTCTATGAATTTCCGGGCTATTGGTGCAAAATTAAGCAATTTATAGCCAAAATAAAAACAAAAATGGTATAGTACCGGAAGTACCGTCCGGCCGATCCCCACTAAAATCAATACGTCTGGTCCATGGTTTATTACAAATGTTCGTACCAAATTTAGTAATTATCGGACAAAAAAATTGTAACCTGTACCGTGGGAACAAGAAATCGACTTTTATTTATATAGATATATGAATTTGTGTTATTGGTGCCAAAATTTTCCTTAGGTCATGAAACAAAAAACGTACCCACCCCCAAGCCCGCAGGCTAATACCGCACCAAGCGTAATCAGTAGATTTTCTAAAGGAAACCTTTTTAAATACGTTAAACCATAATGGCCTACTATCTTCTCACTGCGTCTTCCTGTAACGAAGATAGCCTATCTCAAGTTATTGTCGTTCATTCCCTTCAATAAATAAAGCAGTGATTGTTTTTATGCTCTTATGCCATAATTAAACGCGTAAAACAAAACAAAAAGTTATTTCCAACTATTGTGCCCCCTCGGCAGAGGCACGAATATGTAAATTATTCGGCTACTCGTTTTACTGCGGGTTATTATTTACGATTACTCACGTTCTTTACACCCAGATAGAAGTTTTTTGATTTTATTTTTTTTGTCGTCTACCAAGCACCACTCTCTTTGCCACTGTTTCTCTTTTCATCATTTTATCTATCTCTTTTTCACTCAGTTTGTGGTGTCTTCCTCTTGTGTTATTGCATTTCGAACGTATGAAAATCGATAATAGGGGATGAAACAGGAAAATGATTTACGAAGCGCAGGAGGCCAGTTTATTATTATTATTTTACCCAGTGTACGAAACATCTATCTCATAATGTATACACACAATTTGTACAACATATATGTACATAATATTGTTTAGCCCACCATGATTTTTGGGATATACTTAATAATAAGAAATACGAAATGAATATGAGGTAAGAAAACGTCACAAAATCGAAGTATTTCAAAAGTGGTAAATTTTGATATTAGGCCAACGTATTTCGACTGCAATATAAAGAAGTTAAATGAAAACAACGAAGAAAAATGCATGTAGCCAACGTACAACTGAATGTATGTATAGGCTAATCTACTTTCAAATTGTGGATTAGAAAATGTAGCCAGAGATTTCATGAAAGACGAAATATTTTGATTATGCGCAAACTTGGCCTCGAATGTTACTTTAAAAATTGTTTAAGTGAGAAACTATAATTCTAAACTCTGTCCATGTGGAAAATTTATGGAACAGAACCAGACTTTATAATCAAAACTTTACAAAATATTAACGTTATTGAAGAGGCGGCGCGAAGGCCTGTTTTTGTGGAACTTTCTCCACTTACCATGCCAAAAAGGGACAATAAAGGAGAATTTTTTCAGTCTAAAACGGGGTTGAATACCTACATTATTTTGAATCTTATTTTTCATGGAGATTAACCAAATTTAAAGAATCTAATTCCTCTCCAAATTTCTTCTAAATTTTCTTCCTGGTATGAGTTATTTAACTGAGTCAAAATGATAGACTTCGTGAAGCACCTACTCAATTTCATATGAATGACAAAAGTCGCAATTTTAGTCTAACAGGGTAGAAATTTGGTATGTAATATGTCTTGTACATAATTTCGCATAGGTATTCTTTTTGGTGACAGGTCATTGGGTTCAGCTGTAGAGGACTTATATGATTTCCACCAGAGAGATTGAATGCATAATTATCGTTCGATAGAGCTAAAATTTGGTACTTATGGGTAGGTATAATTCTAAACCTAATAAGAATTACTAAAGATTTTGATGGAAATTGGTTTAGTTTGCAATGGGAGACAAAGAAAGTTAAGTTAATGGGGTTCAGAGTTAACAATTCAAAGGGGCTGAAATTTAGTGCATAAGTTTTTTGAATAAGTTACTTAAAAGCTAGTCCAGTGACAAATTTGATGAAAGTCGATATAGAGGTATAAGCGTATGTCGCCAAAATGGATTCCATCTTTGAAAATTAATAAGTAGGTTGATTAGGTACCTACTGGTATTATAAACACCAAAATACTCGGGTAAATATTTATATTTTGTTTTACTATTTTCGTACCTATTTTCGATTTTTATGGTAATAAAATTGATAATTTCATAACTAATATTAAAAAAAAAAAAAATTAAACCTTATACTTGAAACCCGGTAGTTTATCTAAAAAAAATCTTGAAGGGTTGTAAATTTTTGTTTGTATTTGATTTTGTAAGCCCAGTATTTCAGTATTAATTTTTTCATGAAAATTGTAAAATTGATACATGTAGACTAAAACTTGAGGAGAGGGGGAGCTGAAATGAAGATTATCCATAGTTGCAACCATCACTAGTGCGAATAATATGACAATAAATATATAGACTGTGTGGAATACCTTACATTGTAGAAAATATTCTAACAATAAAAGGTTTTCTGAAGTTATTGCATATTTACCTATGTCATACATAAAGTATGAGAGAGCCAAGACCTCAGCAAATACTGAAAATTTTGCAGCCAATTTCATAGGCTTATATACTGAAACCTTACACAAACAAAAAGACACATATGCAAAGAACACATATGTTGTGTGTGTAATGTGTATGTGTGTTTGTGATGACTAATTGAAACGTATTTTATTGTTGCTATGGTAATGGATAAAATACGGCATGTACACTGATAAGCCAGATTGTGATATCATTTGAGATATGAACTATCGATTCGACATTGTCTGGATATTGCAACATGCTTGCGTAAATTTGCAAATAAGTACAAAAAACATACAATGAGTTTAACGTGCAGTACACAAAATTAGTCATTTTGCAATGACAACTGTTATCAAGAGGCCAAGCCTCTAACCTCTTACAAGTAATCTAATCACCACAGACTGAAATTCTGAAATTCAAACGTGTTTATTTCATATGGTGAGAAATTGAATACATTTTTCATAGGACGAATATTTATGCCCAAATATAACTTTATGGGGCCTAAGGTACACATTATATGAAAGCTCCCATTCTCCCCTTCATTCCTCCCAGTCGCAAGCTATGTTATTCACGTTGAACTCGCAGCTGTGTTGTTACTACAGCCTATCATTTTTTGCGAGGGCCCGGGGGCAAGGTCCCGCCTCCATCCCCCAAAACCCAGGACTGCGAATATCTTATTCTGTCCCGAGAACGATGTTTTTTCAAAGTGTATACCAATGCTTCATATCACAGTTTACATGAAAACTATGCCTACGTAAAACAGAGTCTAAAATATGACACCGTACCTTTACAATCCAAGGTGAACGTAGCTAAAACGATGGCTTCATTCCACGTATACTGAGCGCCGAAATTACCCCAAGCGCAGCATCAATATTTTCAAACGATTTTCTCGTCAAATTTTCGTTCATCCCCTCTCATATTCCTCCCTAAAAAGAGACACAGAGAAGCAAAATTTGACGACTGTCATCTTCACCGTACACACGCACCAAATTTCAATTCCATCTACACCCACGCACACACCGTTCCGAATAAAATCGCTCCACCGTTTCTAATTTACAGAGGCAACTCATTTAATGACACGGATTTCGACACGCTTTTCAACTACAGTCAACACCCCTTCAGCCACACTCCGCCAGCCAAAAACACATACGAACCAAACCCACAAATCTATCTTCTATACAACAATAATCCGTTTCATTCGCGTGCACCGATACCGAATAATATCCGATCGACCATCAACGAAATTATAAATATATTTATCAAAAACTAAGGAGCTCATTTAAATGATTCCGAAAATACTCACCGTGAAAAGAAAAATAAATAAATTAGTTGTATACAAAAAAAAAAAAAAATACCCAGAGAAATTAAGTAAATCAACGTATATATATATATAAAAATGGCAGTTTGCGTGCAGATAAATGATTTCTCTCCATATCATTCTATCTCCCTCACACTCTCTCAGTCAAACTCTTCTTCTATATATATATATATATATATATATATATATATATATATATATATATATATGCAGTAGGTATATCGTGTCCAGCTGACGCTCCCGAAAAAAACTAAAAAAACTAAAAAAACTAACAAGACCCCGGACAAACGTTTCTACAACAGATTTTTCACGATTTAATTTCTCATTTGATATCCAGAAATCAAATATTTTTGTCCGACCCCTCTTTATTCCCCTCTACGTAGCTTCCTGACATCCTGTCTCTCTGCCTGTCTCTCTTTCACCCGGTAGACGAGATAGTTCTTAATAAAGACTTTTTTTTTTCCACCCCTTTCCGTCTCCTTCTGTCTAGCAAATCGTTCAATTTTCGAAACCGTTTTCCTTGATAATAAATTATCTTTAAATAGGACCATCCAATCATATTTACCCGGGCAGTCGAAGCTCTGCCACCGGACGAGTGAAAACACGCAAATACTTTCCCGAAAGGGTAGGTATACAGGAAAAAAGTGAACCCAGAAAAAGGCTTGGAGAAAAAAAAAAAAAGCATTGCACGATTTTTCAACCGAAAACGATTTTTTTTTAATACACCTTTTAAATTAAATCGATTTCAAATCATTAAGTTGATTACTATTATCAATGGTATAACGGATTACGATTTTTTTTTTTTTTTTTTTCCTCTAGACGGATCCCGCACACACCCTCTATATTTTATTAAAACCGCCATCACCCACAGACATACGGTTTGATACGAAAATAGTCAAAACTTCATAATTATTAGTCCCGTACATTTACACAGTCGTGAGATCTGAGGCTCCAAAATAACTAATTGCTAACACGAACTACTGTACGAACTATTAAACCTTTTTTGTTGTTTTTTTCCCATATTCAAAATGAACCTAGGCTGCTATTCCTTATTTCGTTTCTACTCTCACAGCGCATGGTTCAAGTTGCATTTCAGTAGTGGGGGTAGGAATCAACATTTACACTCAAGTTCGCGCAATGGTCAGGCACTCGGCCACTTTAAATCGGTTTTACATAAAATTTCTACAGTAAGTGATACCAAGAAAATGTTCAATAAGCACTTTGTTTTCGTGCGCATGATTTCTTCCAAATTACCTACCGAACCAATTTTGAAAAATCGATATCATTTTGAAACAAATTGTAAAGTATTTGTGCCAAAATGTATTAGATTAAAAGAAAAGACCACGAAAAGATGAATAATTACACTACTCGATTGCTCAAAAACGGAGGTCATGGAATGTATCGAAATTTTAAATTATTTATCACCTTAAATTAACGGATAGGAGAGACTTGTTTTGGGTTACGAAGTTTGAATGTTGGACGAATATTTCTGCATTGGACTTCTATCAGCTCCTTAAGGGTGAAAAATTGAAAATCTCTACGAATATTGGATAGGCAAGACTTTTTTTGTAAGTTTAACAAATTAGTAAATTACATATTTCGATATTTCTGAGGTCATTTAATTCGTATTTCTGAAAGGACCACTTCTCAACCTCTTGCATTCGAATTTCAACATACTTATTTATGAAATTTAAACATCGATATTGTGGATACTAGGTAGTGAGTACACTATTCTAATTTTAAGTTGACGTTTACCTAGGATCTGTTTTCAGTTCCTCAATTGTGATAAATTAAATGAAATTAGCGATTTTTAACACATTTTTGCGCCTGTTATACTTCAATTGCTATATTTTTTGACGAGATGAGTTATAAATTTTGGAATTATTTTCCGTGAAATTTTTCGTTTTACCCGATATGAGGGACAAAAACTTCGCCAAATAGACTTGAACTTTTTCATCGTTGACTGAGAAACCGAGAGAGAATGAAACGTAAAAATTATTCAAAATTCGAACACAGTACTACAAAATACCACCTTTCGGTCTCTAGTTCTATACTTTTATACTGTCGCAAAAATAAATTAGAATTAAGATCAAAAGAGAAAAGAGACCACTAAGAAACGATCCATTCTACGAAAAACAAAATACGCATCGTATTTTCTCAGGAAGTAATATTCACGACTGTTGCCCTTTTATTAAGAACCACCTTCTACGAGTATATTGAACTTAGAAATATAACTAAACACAGTAAATACCCATTGACACACGAAAAATCTCGACTAGGTGAGCACTTTTTGAAAATTTTCGAATGAATAGGCGAAAGAAAAACGAGCAAAAAGAAGAGAAATGTTATGCACAATTTTGGAACAAAAAAAAAAAACCAGATAGGTATTTTACCCTTTAGTCTAAATTAAATCGATTTCGAATGGTTAACTTGATTACTGTTATCAATGTTGTGCATTTGGGACGTTTCTTCCGTAGACAGATCCCACACACACACACACACACACACACCCACGCACGTACCCCTATTATATTTCGAAAATCTCGAATAAGTACACGAGTTAATAATAAATAAAATAAAAAAGAACTATAATTTTCGTGTGCAAAACAATAGACACGTATTTACGTCGTGTCGAAAAAAATACATAGACCTGATAAAAAAAACATTAATGTTTATGGAACGTTATATTTTCCACTCCCACCCCCCAGAAAAAAAAAAGGTTAAACGTTTACTCTCCTTCAATATTATTACTGTGGTAACCATTTCATTAAAGAACATTTTTATTTTATTGTTGATGTGTCCGCGTAACATGATCCAGAATATTGTTGTTTGTGGTCGAATAACACCTACATTTTTCTAGTAAAATTGAATGTTCAAAAAAAAAAAAGTTATACATAGTTAAGCAATCAATGGTAACTTGTTTTGAATGAACATCCGGTATACGACGATATGTTCTTGCCATCGAAGGGTTGGAGTAGTAAAAAAAAAAGAAAAAAAAAAGAAGGTATTTAATTATCTATCGTAACTCTTTCCAATTCGTCTTCGATAACTTCGAGAAAAGAGGCTTTTATAAGGAAGCAGATGGGGGTGGCGGATTGCGGGTAAATACCGAGCACGTTCTCAAGTAATCCGTACCTATACATGGATAATCAGATGTTCTAGGCCTACAAACTGCCATTTATACTATAGTATATTACGTGGGGTAGGTGGGGGGTATACGTAACTAATGCCATAGACGGCAATTTGTATTTTATCGTGCGGTGCTCCCACTCGATCTGATCCTTTAAAAGTTTTCTGAGGTAGCCTTCCTCACTAAAAAATAAACAAAAAAATAACGGAAATTTTGAAGCAAAATTCAGAAAAAAATTGTTTTTTGCAACACCTGTTGATAAAGTAGACTATTATGTACCCTTTAACGGTATAGGTTGTGACGTTCAAAAATGAACGTACATCCCGAGTATAGGGGTATGATATAACAATTCGAGGTATATCAATGAGTCTTGATTAATCGTAAAGTTGAGACCACAAGTCAGCTCAAACAGTTGGGCTACAGCCTACCAGCAAAAGCTCCCAAGGCCTACGAAGTATGTTGGGCAATTTCGAGTAAATGGATTAAATAAGTTGGCCGACCCATTATTACAGTTCACGTTTTTATTACAGTTAAAAAGGTTACTTACAATATGGTAAAAGAGTTTCTGGTTGTGCAGGTATCACAAAATTGTATTGCTTCGTGGTTATCGATGTCAGGTGAACCAACAGATTCCAACCAAGTGTATTCGTTGTTGGAATTGAAAAACTGTGTAACGGACTGTACAGTTTCTGCTAACGGTGTTCACATTCGTATAGTTTTGGTAAAAACAACTTGAAAAAGGGTGACTTGCTGTCGAATCAAAAGTTGTAGTATATCGTGAATAATATTTCGTATTCACGACAACTGGATTTCTTCACATATAAAATGAGACTGACTGTTCGCAGTTCAACCAAATTTGTGAACAGTCGAGAGATAAAAGTGTTGGTTCACCAATGACTGAAGTTTGAGAATATACACATCACCACATTGTATAATAATAATCGATTAACGTATCTTCATTGTCTCGTAGAATGGGAATTTATTTCCATGTGGAATCGATGTATTTCTGTTGAGACTTACCGATAGTATAATCTTAAGGTTTGTGAGCCATTCCCTATTGTAAAGTATAATGACAATCGTAATTCGGTGGTGACATGAGGGGAAGGCTAAAGGTAATCAGATGCCATAAGGTATAAAGTGAACAATTTTAGAACAATGCATAATATAAATTCTTTATGCATCATTTTTTACATTGTAAACCATTTTGTGGGCATGTGTTTCTTTATATACTGACTAAATTCTTTAAATGCACAGCCTTGAGAGAATGAGCTACTTTACGCACCATAAGAGATTCCTAAATAAAAATAAATAAGAAATTAACAGGTTTCACACTTTGTAAGAAAAAAAAGAGAGCATTGAAAATGAATAACAATAGAAAAAAAAACCAGAGTTTTTCATTTTTCATTTTCTTTCATTTTCATATTTGTTTTGTAAACAATGAAACAGCATTACCACCTTCACTATATTTTGCATTAGCATTTTCTCCTACCACTTTTTTTGCCATTGTTATCTACCCCTTCTCTTACAATTCACGCATAAAACATTGGTAAAAATTGGGTGACTAACATTCTTTCATAAACTCATTCGAGAAGCATTTTCAATGCCAGAAAACAGTATCACTGATAGAATTTGAACACGGGCCCTATGGATAATGATAATTCTGCAAATTGTAGGAGAGATTTAATGAATAAGCCAATAAAACAGTATTCTAATTTTTTCTTGGTTCAACTTTTTCTTTTTCTAGGGGGGTGGAGCAAAATATAGTGTGCGACTCGAGCAGTGTTGGTTAGACTATTTTTTTCCTACCAGGAAAATCTATAAAGGGCGTCAAATTTTTCTCTTCGCAAGGGCCCCCATTTTTGTTTTATTACAATGGCAACACTAATGATCCCCTTTACCAAAACAATGTCTATACTGGTATAAGAAAAAAATAGTCATAATCCTTAATGACGAGCATTTTTTTTTTTTTAATTGTACTTGAAGTATTGAAATTTTTTTTGTTTTAAAGGCAAAGGGCACCAAAAAATTTTTGGGGAAAAGGCGCACTGGGAAACTCCTGGTAGCCCTGTGGTCCTATCCAACACTGGACACAAGCGTATATAGTAGGTGATTGATACTCGTGTGATTTCTGTGATTTGCATCCCTCACCTTTGGCTTGTGTTGTAAAAATCAAAATCACCTAGTTTATTCACTTGTATCACAATTAACTATTTGTAAACATAGCTGTCTCAACGTACCAAAAAAAGAAGTTATCAGTTAGGCATTTAAGTGTAATTTGTTTTGTTTAGCTCTAAGGTTGTCATATTTTGAGTGTTTGTCTGTTGTGAGTGTGATAGGTTTTAATACAACAAAAGCGTATCTTTAAAATTCATTTTTGGGAAATTTATTTCAAGTTGGTTCAAATTTTTATCAAATTTTGTTGCAATGCCAAAAACATATTAACTTAATTTGACATGTAAGTTACATAGATTAAGTCAATCTGCCCCTGTATGTCCAGTATTTTTGGCCCTGGGTTGGGGATTTTACAGGTGAGAGGGGTAATATGCTCAGGGACCATTTTCTTCTGTTTTATGTGAAAAGAAGCCTTAGAAGGAGAGAAAAATGAGTGTTCCATGGGGTGTGCAGTGAAAATGAAACTTCTTACAGTACTATGGAAATACACCTGAATTCATGTGATCTTTTATTAAAAATCAATTACATCCGAAAAACTCTATTTTTTAATTTTTTCCTTATATTAAAAAACAAAATATATTAAATTTGAAATCAGACCCTCAGAAAACATACCTGTGCAAAATGTATCGCCCACTAAAATATAAGAAGTCAAAATCTGGTCTTCTTTTGAAGCCCCCTACCCTGGTATGGAAGAATGGTTTGAATGAAAAAGGAAAAAATTTCAAACTTGAAATCGGTGTCCCAAAAAACATACCCTGTGATGTATCGCACAAAAAAATATGAGAAGTGTAACGGCCAAAAGAGGTGGTAATGTATCTAATTAGAACCACTTTCAGTGTTACACCATACACGAGATATATAAGAATGGACAAGCATTAATACCTCTATAATAATTTAAATATTCAATTTATCATCCACAACTATCGTGGACCTTAACGTATTTGAGAGACTCAATAATATTTAAAAACACAAGTTTGAATTAACAATTTTAATAAAATAATAATTTGTACAAAAACAGAACATCAGTTAATACGTTAATTATTATACAATAGACTTAACATATGGGATTACAACCCTTTAGACAAGACTGTCTGTTCACTAGTGGCTCTATAAGAGAGGTTCTAGATACTGAGAAGTAACTGTCTAGGAATTGTGTCTTATTCCTTCGAATCGAGGGTTTATGTACTCGTTTGGGGTATGTAAGTGTACGTATTGGATAGGCTAAGTGAGGTAGGGTATTGTTATTATAGGGTTGTGCAGACTCGTGATATACTTGAGGGACAGGTACAATTAGGTCATGAATATACAGACATTATATCTATATTCATAAAATCAAATATGGGTAAAGAGTTATAGGATTTTTTATTGTTGATAAATATCTACGTTTTTGGTATTTGAAAACGTGTAGACGAATGGGTAATCGAGAATTGATTGGATGAAAAAATGAATGTCAAACCGAAATCAGCACTCCTAAAAACATACCCGCTGATGTATCACACAACAAAATATGAGAAGTTAAAATCTGGCCCTCTTTTGAAGCCCTCGAGGGTCAAGGAATGAGTTGAACCAAAAAGTCAACATCAAAATCAGCGCCCCAAAAAACATACCCGCTATTGTATCCCAAAATAAATTACAAAAAAACAATCCAAAACGCTCATTTTTTTAGAGGAGGGTTTCCCATGTTTTATTTTTACTATAATGAGAGCTTCTCCCTCCACACCCCTTTTTTTTCTATTTTTCTGTATTAAAAATGACCAAGCAAGTGCTTCACGGTTCAGCCCACTGACGTCAAATATTTTTAGCCACTATTGAATCTTAGTATTAGCTCCTTCCTCGATGTCTGATTTTTAAGCCGGTAGGTAATACTTTTTGGAGTCGAATTCGTCGTGTCAAGGTCGTACGAGTTTACTACTCGATGCTAAGGAAGTTCTATCTTAAAAATTCTGTACTTTCAATCTAAAATTTTGCCGCTGTGCACCCGGGCCCACTCAAGGCCCATCGTAAACATGCCATTGACTTATATTGCGACGTTAAAATGTTATCAACAGAGGTAAGAATAAAAAAAAAAATGGAAGCAATATCGATGTCACAACTGGTGTAAATTTTCAAATGCACGGAATATCAAAGTATTTAAGTACAATACGAAGGCCATGTTGCAAGATCGACATCTGTTTTTTCCATAAATTAGTTTTTTAAACGGTAAGGCGGCGGATACTGCATACTCTTAAGCAACTACACCCTATGCATTAAACGTAGATTATTTTTTATTTCTTCTGTCGTGTACCTCGCGAAATTTTGACATTTTTGTTAATCGAAGGTGACGAAGCGACAAGTGAACCACTTCGTGATGATACAGTTTTGTCAACGAATTTATGGAAGTGTGTAGGCCACTGGCAGTACTGCGTAATGTGTGTTCAACAAAGACACGTTTCCGACAATAGGTCTTTCGAGATAAAATAATTTTTTTTCCTCGATTTACTTCCTCTTCGTCGCCGTATTCGATAGGCATCCAACTTTTCTTTTTACTCGTGACACTGTTAGGTGCCGCCATAACGAAATCACCGGATTTAATAAGAATGTAATTTAAATTATTTCAGACATGGATGAGCTCGTCGATAAGGTACCTGCGCACAAGGTAAGCCTACGATCAGCTACTGCTTCACGTTTCCAGAGCTAACATTCCAGAGCGAAATTTAGAATCGCTGAGAGCAATGTGTTTATTCTTTAATTCGTTAGATTAGTCCAGTGACGAAAAAATGATGTTTCGGTCGTCGGATTATTTCTACAGCCTCCAAGAAAATCGCAAATTAGCCAATTAATGTGAAGGTGTTCGGAAATTCTACATATAAATTTAAATTTTTTGAGATATATCAAACTAAAGTTTCTGACCCATGCTCCATAAATACCAGTGATAGATCCAAGAGGGGCCAGAAAAACTCAGTGTTCCATGCGTCTATGTCAATTTCCTCCCTTCCTTTGGAAAATTCAACTTTACAATATTTAGTAGAATACAGTAGCTTCTGCTTCATTATGTTAGGTTTTAAAAATAATACAATAGAAAACAGTTGCTCAAGTTTCAGAAATAGACTTTCGTATTGTTGAAGTATACCAATATACCAATCCTTCTCACCTAACACCATTGAAGACACCTTTACTTTAATTCTATTTTTATAACACATTTATATTCTTGTTCGTGGTCATACTTTTTTATTATTTGTCAAACGTGACCAAGGTTGCCAACTAGCCAGTATTATACCAGCATACAGGTATTTAGACACTTCCGTACAACAGAAAGGAGTATCAGTGCAGTTATTTCATCAGTGTTGCCGGTATTACCGATATAGAGTGTGGAATGAGAAAGCAAGCAAGCATTTTGAACGCGAGTGAAACAATCAAAAATTTAGAAGTGGTAAATTTTGGCAAATAGACTGGAAGAAATGAAAAAAAAGTTTATTTGCCAGTATTTTCATCTGCTAAAGATGGCAACCCTGAATGTTTCATATTACTTCGCACATGACATCATTTCATTCGATGAACATATATCTTGTATTTTTGTTAATTTATTGTTGCGTAACGTTATACTTTTGCAACTTGATTAAGCTCATCACGTCCTTTATTTTCTCCAAATTGCACCTAGTCCTTTATATGTATCAATGAAGGTTTCTATCCACACCACGGTTGAATATTATTCAAAACAATCCTATGAAATGCAAACACAGTCAGCTAGTTTCACAGATTGTATTATACTTTCAATTAGCTAATTTAACAAGCGTAAAATATCATTCACATTAATCTTGGGAACAAAAAACATGAAGACCTGAGATTTTTTTGCAACGCAACTCCCTTAATAAAGTATAACCTAACCTCTACTCACAAATTCACAATTGAAGTAGAAGGTACATTGATGTTTTTGTTATGTAGACATAGATAATAACTCATTTGAGTAAAAGTACATTGTTCACTGAGCATTGTTCAGATGTAGAAAATAGAAAAAATTTTGTTAACATAAATCCAGGTGGAGAATTTCAGCAATATGTTTGTTAGGTACCCATATCCTTCGGTATTTTCCTATACATACATCTCCAGAATAAGATCGCGAAATTTAACTCATTTCTTCAGTAGCCATAAATCATAATAATCCTACACTGCTTAGACCCAGCAAAATTAGCTAATAAAACATTTTCTATCCGTTACTTTTATGGTTATCGTAATTCTTCATTGTTCGTTGTTGTCACATGCTACTTATGGATAGATTGAGATGCTCATATATCTGTTAAACAAATTTTCTCAAACGTGAGACCTATCTAGATCATTTTTTCAAACCCAAAAACCTCAAAATCCTGATTTTTAGCAACATTTTTAATCTAGTTCCTTAGAATGCGTTTACATATGACACACCACACAACAATAAAATGTGGAGCATGTTCTTTGTAGTTGTGTGTGTGTGAGCCTAGCTCAGTATTAAAATTAGCTAAACAAACAAAGTGAATAGCTGTGAGTGCAAAAAGTAAGTTTGTGGACTAGGGCCCATATTCACAAACATCACTTTAATCTCCCTTCACTTAAACTTCACTTAAAAATGATTTTTGACACAATTTTGTATTTAAGAATATGGTAACATTTTATTTTTACATTGGAACTCTCATAAAAGATACAATGTTCCCATATTTTTAAGTACAAAATTGTGCAAAAAACTTTTTTAAAGTGAAGTTTAAGTGAAGGGAGGTTAAAGTGACGTTTGTGAATATGGGCCTATATGTCCACTGGCCCACTAGGTGATTGACAAGTGTGTTTAAACTAGGGATGGCAAACATCGAACTTTTCCTTGTCAATAACTATCGATAGTTTTGGCTTCCTTGTTGATAACTATTGATAACTATCGATTGTTTTTCCAAAATTCCAAAAAATCTAATTTCTATTTTCTAATTAGTAATTCAAGTATAAAATCTCGATCCCAGTAATTTTTTATAATACTCGTATAAAAGGTGTAAAAGGTATAAAATGGATTATAATTTTTATAAAGAGTTGATTAGACAGTTTCTCAAAGTTCATTACCTGGATAAATGTATTGAAAAACATGAAAAAAATTAAATTTTCAGCATCAGTTTTTAGTGATGGCACATACACTCGAAAATGTCAAATTCAACTCTCAATAATCAATCAAAAAGAAATAACCTCACTTTCGAGTTTGACATTTTAACTTTTGATTTTCAATATTTTCTTTCGATTTCTAGCATTTTTGTGTTTTTTAAATATTTTTTGGAAATCCTGACTTGTTTGGTAGTTATCGATAATTTTTCTGTTGTCGATAGCTTACCAATAGGGCTTTTGCCAATAACTATCGATAGTTTTGAGATCCTAGTTTAAACACACTCGTTTGTCTCGATCACCTGTTGCCACATATACATACCCACATACATACATACATACAATTATTCCTCGTATTATAGTATAGGATACCACAAACAAAATAATATTCATTTACTAGTGACAATATGAGAGTTGATTTTCTCTTTATCAAGTTTTCAACACTTATACATCAAAAAGGATTTGAATCTTCTTGCGATTTTTTTTTTTCACCTTATTAATTTCTTCAGATACACGAGGGTAGTTCAAATATGAATGAGAATTCTTCAATAACGGATTTTATTCTAATGATAAAAATACAGTAATTATTATATATTCTCATGAGTGTTTTGAGAGCTTTTCTGTCCCAACTTCATAAACTTTTCTTGGCCTTTTGCCCAGCTTCTTATGTATAAATCTCACCGTACACATAACATTACCAGCAGACTGTGTCATTTTGACCTTGATTGGTACAACCCTCCCTCTTCCACCACTCTTTTGATGCACGTTTTCTTTCAAGTGTGTAATAATGCACTCAGATTGTTAATATCTGGTGCCACTTCCCAACCACGACATCTTCGTAATTTTTTAATAAGCGAAAACAGACTTTGCAATTTGTGAATTTCTGTTCGAAGTTCAATAGTTTTGGTGCCCGCTTCACGCTAATTATTTTTCAACTGAGGACTTCGATATTTATTTCATTAAAAATTAAACATACATTGTCCTGCTTGTCTTGCAAAATCATTTTTTCAACTTGTCTGTTGCACTCCCCAGTGACCTCGGTAAAATAAAACTTTCATGGGGTGCATTTTCAACTCTTTTACGGCCATTTTGAAATACGGAACACCACCTATACGTTCGTGATTTCCCACTAATCTGCTGACGTAGGTACTTGGGTGTAAATTTTGTTTAGCTTCACATTTTTTTTGTCTAAAAAACGCATAATAATGGGTTGCATAACTCTTCATACATTATCATAAATAGACTATCACTCATACGTGTTCATTGTGAATAATCCCATATAAGGGAGTCGATATCGAACCCCCTTAACACTATGTACAGCTATTACCTTCTAACACAATTTCTGAATGGTAAGAAAAAAATTCCCATTCATGCTTTTGTGATCGCTCCATATTTCACTAATAGAAAACTGAAAAAATATTTTTTCAGAAACATACAGTCGACTTCTTATAACAGAGGTGAGATTTTAATGAGACATTTATAAGATAAGGAAATACATTTTGAAAATTGCTTAGAATGAAAATAAAATAAGACTAAATTTTCAGAGGTGTGACGCAACTTTTTATTCTGTCCAAACTTTTTTTTAGCTCATTATAAAAAAAAAAACAATTATCATGATAAATCGTGAAAGTACGGTGAAATTGAAAAATAGGGCCAATTCATGAAACAAAATGTATAAATGATAAATTAATTCGATAAAAACTATAAATGAAATCAACAAGTGCGGAAACCATTGGAGACTGAAAGGAACGACACACTCTGCAATTGTTTCACCAAACTTCAAAGGCATTGTTTAAAACTACCTTCTTGGCAAGACATGATTATCTTTGAGAGCGAAAAATATTGTAATTTTAAACGACAAAATTGAAAAAGTATTGCCTAATAACAGAGTATTGTCCCCTGTGCCGCAACTATGATAGTTTATTATAATAAAAATTAATCCCAAATTTTGTATATTTATCTGCGATTTTTGCAACATTCACATTTTAATTTTGAATAATAATGAAAACTAGTTTTTAAACAATACACTTTTATCATTTGAAAAGAAAAAAAATTCCCATCCTTGATAGGATTAGGTATTTTGAATGAAAGTACAAGTTGCTACCATGACACCAAGGTCATGGATTTAGCAAACGATGAATCTTATGTTGAAAAAGCAAGCAACTGATAAACTGATAATAATTTTTTACTCTCCCGAAAAACACTACTCTCGTACAATGATGCAAATTAAAACCGACGTTTGCATTTGTGTGTAAATCCGTAATTTATAGGTACACTTATACCTATTTTAAGATACCAAGACAGAAATATCGGCAAAAGAGAAAAAACAACTGATAAAAATGGATAAGTGCATATGTGTGCGTGTGTCGTAACATGTGAAAGCAGCGCTGAAGTTGGTCATCCGGTACTTCAACAAATTGAGTAAGTAGAATAGAAGCGTATAAAAAAACTACTTTTTTCGCACATTACGATATCTCAGCTGTTATTTGAACTACAAACCTGTGGTTGGTACTATTGAAAAGAAGAGAAAATTTTCTCAATTTCTTTATAAAAACTTATATTTTTATCGTCATTAGTTTTTCAAACAAAAGCCATTAAGAAACTTAAAATTTTGAAAAATTCACCATTTTTTAAATTGTTGTTTATTTCAAAAACTAATGATGAAAGAAAAAAATTTCCGGCGGTGAACCCGCTTCTTTTTCAACAACCAATTCATTTTCATTATCAGTTTTCACCTAAAACGAAGTAATTGTGAGCTAACGGCGAAAGAAAATACAAGAACAAAACACTCAACTTTTCCCATTTTTTTACAATTTTTCTGTTTTTTTTTTTTTTTTTTTTTTTTTTTAATTATTATTTTGAAAAACTGATGGCGATATAAAAATGAATTTGGTTCTGGATTTGAGGAAATTTTCTCCACTTTCCAACAGTATCAATTTCAGCTATCAATCTCCATTAGCCACTGGGGGTGAAAGAGGGAAGTTTTTTTTCAAAATTTAAACGTTGAAAATGTTGAAAAAATTGTGGATAATTACTCCAAAACCGGTATTCTAATGGATAAGAAACGGTCCTCTGCTCCTCTCCTCACAACCTTTAATATGTCGTGAATTTAAGCATACACCTCGTGGTTAAATGTAACTTTCGTATCTTTTTGTTGCATAACTGCGAGCGAAGCCGCAAGGTTTGAGAAAACTCATCGATTTTCCGCCAAGAATCACGTACCTATATCTGCGCAAGTGGGTATTTTAATTTTTCTATCGCGGATGCACTTATAACTGATTAATGTTGTATAAATACTCGTGGTTTCAAATTTAAAAAGCCATATATAGTATCTCACATTCTCTTAACGGAAGCCTCAAAAACCATTACGAAAGATCAAACCACGCTGTAGAAATCGACGACATTCATTTAATTAACCACTTACTTACGTAATCGTAGATAACTGTCTTACTTTATTTGACAAACTACACTGCAGTAACCTGGGCCACTCTTCTATTAAAATTGCAGCCGAGCCGCTCGCATTAACATTAAACAGATGCGTGTTTTTTTTTTCCCCCAATCTGCTACCAAGACCAACGTGTTTTTTCCTGATTTCCAGATACATTTTCATCAGATTTTTTTTTTTTCCCCTTTTCGTCGTTTTCTAATTCTTCTAATTTCAACAAACAGACGTAGAAATTAGAAAGAGTTAGGGCGCCAGCGTTTATAATAAAACCACACGAAAAGTGTAGACGTATTCGATTCATCCCATCTATCCATTCATACATATATGGGTGTCCGAATGGTAGACTATTTAGATAATCGTAATACCAAAATAAACAGGCGCCGAAATAGGTGCCTATATAAACGAAAAAAAGGAAGGAAAAAAAAAAAATAAAAAAAGGATTCATTTAACCACGCATCTGTGATCCGTCTTAATTACGTGTATCCTTTTATTTTTTTTCTTCTTCTTAATGTTTTCTATTCATTTGTACCCTGTATCAGGCGTACTCATCCGCGTTCAGAACCTATTTGATCACCAATATCATGGCTAATAGTGGTAAACGTGATTTTTAATAAACGAGTCATACAAAGATGCTTCCAATTTCTCACTAACAAGAGGTTACTGAGGGCCAAATTGAATAGGACCTAAATATCAAGATATGGGCATACGCTAAGAGCTAATCAGGAGGACTGCAAAATTATATACAGGTACTTATTAAAAGTTGTCTACATCAGAATGTGTGTCAGTATATGACCTACGAAAAATAAAAAACCACAAAAACTTGATTTTATTCGATAGTATAACTTTTTGACATTTCAGTTTAGCTTTTATTTATTTATCTACTGATTTATTGACTACAGGTGGTCTGTATAACCAGAAAAGCTGGTCCACGAGTTCATTACTTATTTGAAACTTAAAACAGTACTCATCTCTCGAGAAAGGCTGAAAGAAATGTACGCGAGTATGCAACCGGCACAACAAATCAGCAGCCTATGCAGTTCTACTCGGAGTCGCTCATACTTACCTAAAAACGGTGCGGGAAAATATTCAACTCGGTGCATAGTACGAGATAGGCAACTTTTTACAATATCTCACCAAAAACATGAGAGATTTGTTCGATATGACAAGGAGCTTCGCACTTTTAGCACTATTAGTGTATTTTCCAAAGGAAAATTCAACTATTGTATTCAGTGCAATGGCGGGACCTGTGGAAAAGCGCCGATTATGATACGTAGATCACGAATATATAGGTCACTTAAAATCTTCTGTACACTATATACATATATACATATATACATATATATATATATATATATATATTTCTACTTCTTAGGAGTCTGTGGAGTCTCCGCTATTTGACTTATGGAAATGAAACTCTTGGTAGCGTTAGAAACTTTCATAGGCTACGTATTAGTTTCAAAATTTTTGAAATTCACGAAACTAGATTTGGAGGAAGAGGTTCTCAAAGTGTTGCAAATACACCATGTTATCATCACGATAACTCCCGTAAATTTGAATATTTTAGCTTGAAATTTTTGTGGCGTATGTTTCGGAACATTGGTGCACTAGTTTTTCTAGGTTGTTCTATTCTCCAGGGTATAGTATTCATTAAAAAAATTTATTCTCAAAACGTGTTGAATTTCTTAACCCGATTCGGTAAGTAGATTCTGAAAAAAAATTATCTTCTAAAAATATGAGCGCGTTTTCATCTCACTCCCTACTTACCAAAAAAGTTATTCTACTTGAGTAGATAATTAGTTTTTTGTGTTTTTCCTTTTCATGGAACTGACAGAGAACTGACACTGTTAGGTAGAACTGAGAACCAGATTTCAACAAATGCAGAACTTTTTTATCATAGCTAACAGAATGCAGCTAATAGGTATTTACTTCATTTTAATATATTTTCTTCGACCCTAATAATCATTTCCGAGATGCATATTTTTTGTTATATTTGGGATCTCAATTCCAGATTACACACACCATTTCAATTAGGTACTTTGGTTACCTATCTCCAGTTTTTGATTGAACTATTTTGTCAATATCTTCATAATTTTAAACGTTTTATTAAGAATTATCCATAAAAAGAGCTTTCAGGACTACCCTTATAACTATATACACTTTTGCTAGCATGAATATCAGGATTTCCAAGTGTACCACTACATTAAACATATAAGCACGAAATTATTTCCTCGATATTATTTCGCCAATTATTTCCTTGATCTTCAGTCGCCACTACTCACACTGTCCCACACAGACATGAAAAAAAAAATTCGTTTTTTCCTCTGATACAATGAATTCTGCAGTGTTGCCAGAAATACAGGGTTGGCACAAGCCAGCTTGCATTTAATAGAAATTGTCTGATTAAACAACAAGTGAAATCATATTTTTCTCTTGTTTTTCGTTTATCCTTCACGATGACATAATATTTATCACACATATACTTTTCAGCAACAAAATTCAGCAGTAAAGGATAAGACGTGTAAAACATTATGTGTGGCTGAGAAACGCAATAAAAGAACTACTAACAATATACCTGAAGTTTATATTTTATCAGCTGAAAAAATGTGTAGAAGGGGAAAAAGAAGAAATAATTAACCGCAATACCTCGACACAGAAGAAAAGCAATTTAATTTTGAAAACAGAAACGGTTTTAATTCGGCCAATAAATTCATCTAATACTACGGAGGGAGTAATCGGCGAACGATTTCATTTAACCAGGGGTAAAGTCTTTGTAGCAAAGAGAGAACATGAGAAAGAAGAAAAAATAAAGAATAATAAAAAAAAGAAAAAAAGAAAGGAAGCAGGGACTACAACTTTGAAAGATTACCTTTAAATTCGTTTACCCAGAAGACACGAAACAAAGATACCATTAAATCCTTTTTAAAATACTATTCGCAAAAGGATTTACAGGGCGTCAAAATTTACGATTTAAAATTACGCCATTAATTAAACAGGGAGCCTCAGCATTCCTCTTTTGCTCGTTTTCCTTTTGTTATGATTAAAATTATTACAGAAAAAAAAAAAAAAAAAACAAAAAAACGAGAACGTGAAAACGAGGAAGTAAAACAAGAGAGGAGTAAAAAAAGAAATGATGAGGTGAGGGTGGAAAAAATACGTAATAATTTTATTAAGAACCATTTCCGCCACTTTCTTTTTAAAAATTTAAAAGCTTTTTGCCGGCTGTCAGTGAATACGTAATTTGTAAAATACGAGTTGGAAAAAAGAAACGAAATTTTCTAATACTCGATCTTTCGAGTCGTTTTTCTTCATTGTTTTCTCCCTTCGTTCGGCTCCTCATCGCAAAACATAATGGTTCAAAAATGTAATTCCATATTGATAAAAATTATAGCCTTTTGAATCGTGAAGTTTCGTTTTAACTACTATTTTTTCATGTTACATTTAGGTAAAAATTTCTTAAAATGAGTTTTTCACTGGTCTTACAGTACTTTCCCCCCAATCATCATAATTTGGACAGAAGTAGGTTCAAGCAAAATTTTGAAGCATTGTTTTTTTAGCATTAAATTGTCTGAAAATTGACTGTTTGAGTTCAAAATGTTTTTCAATATTCGTATAGCAAAATTCGATATTCCTTCTTTTTGTCAGCATTCACACGTCAAAGAAAGTTTTATTTCAACTGCTTCGTCTGAAAAACTTTTTTCAGACTTGCTCACCTGAAATAATCATAAAACTAACTGGTAAATTCACAAAACGAGTTGGTTAGGCTGCATTTTTTCGTACATTTAGGAGGTATACCTACAACGATGACCAATTAATTACTATTACTAATACCATTTCTTGGCGTCATCAGAAGTCAAACATATCAGCCTACATTTTTGCGAAATAAAAATCGTATGCATGCAAACGAACTATACGTTTGTGAAAGGCTAGAAGCACGTGAAAAAATGGATCTGCTTCAAGGACGTGAGGCCGGTAAATTGTAAATTAACAACGACGTGCAAATTATTATTTCCAAAATTTAACTGCTCTGCTACATGCAGTCGAAGCAATTGTACTGATTATAATACCAGGGAAACGTTAATAAATCTTAAAATTCAAATCATTATTATACAGACCAGACGAACAATCCTCAAACGAATTTGAAGGGAAAAAAAAAAAAAAAATTGCGAAATTTAATTCGTAACTTTCGGTTTAAATCGAAGGCAAACAACTTGTATTTATAATATTGTTGATGATTTTTCGATCGTTCTTTTAATTCGTCATCATTTCATCGTACGAATTCAGTACTACACAGTCAGTTGCATAAATTAATGCGTATATCTTATTATTTATTCAAATTATTAGTTCACGAAAAATTGTAAACTTACGTAAATAGCTGCGAGCATAATTTGAAAAAAAAAAAAAAAAAATTGCAAATAGGAATCGGACTAATGGGCGATGGCCTCATTGGTTGCGAATGTCCAGACGAAGGTTCGTATGTGTTTTATTTCTTTTTTTCATTGCCATGGCGGTAGTAAATACATAGATTGGAAACGCGCGTTTCTGGCAGTGCAAAAGGAAAAAAAAAAGAAACTAAAAAGGAGAGAGATAGAGCCACTCTAAATCGCATTAGAATGAATATGATATGAGATTTGAAATTAGCGTATAGCCCCATTTAATTAATGTGTAATGTAACAATTCAAGGGCAGTATGTGGCATATTCAGTGTAGGCAAATATCTTCGCTGATTGCTTCTCTTTTAGTTTCAATTCCGACTACATTTTGTGCTTCTTAGAGAATATTTTGAGCACGAAATAAGAATATTTCGCTGATGAGAAAATCTTAGAAAGATCTTCTTCGTTTAGTGTTCATAATGTTGTTCATGTTATGCATTAAGGTATGCCAAAAATCAGAGCTGCCATACGTACGCGTTTTTTTTTCTTCATTGTAAAACATGTTTAGTGCGTAGAAAAAATCCATTTCGCAATGTAAAAATACGTACGTATGGCAGCTCCGACAAAAACAACTATATATACCTAAGACTGTGAAATTATCAACATGAGGCACCTATAATAACAGCGGGATTTTCAATGTAAGTATTCTGCATGTCTGCGCTTATGAATTCTTGAATTCATAATAACATTAGTTCATAATGACTACCTTGAAAGATTTCGCAACCCTTTTAACGACGCCAAGCCATTAGGCATAGTTTACAAATCGATTGCTAGTTAGGCTCAAAAATGGTGCTTGTGCAAAACTGATCAAGAAATTGTTTAAGCAAATTATAAAATAATAACACCGATTCTTTGTGAAAAATTCTACATTGCTGTCAGAACATATCTCTTGAAAATAGCTCCCAAACTGAAAGGTGATAACACTTTTTTTCAACCCCCTCACTTGAAAGTGGAAACTTATTAAACAAAATTTCATGAAAAAATCTTCCTCTCTGTCGAAGGGGGAGGAGGGATAAATGTCCACAATAACAAAAAAAAAAAGTCTCAAACCATTTCCCAATTGCCACTGTAAAGTTTAAGCGGGTGAAAATAAAACCATATTAAAAATAAAAAGCAATAAAAAGTGCGCTAAAAAGTGAAAAATAATTTTTTTTTAATTTCTCCAACAAAATCCAAGTCTAGGAACTGGAATTATTGTAGTCGGCGCTAATTGAGAAGTTTTGTTATGAAATTGGAAGAAATTGACGCTCAATAATTCCAGTCCCTAGACTTAGATCTGGCTGGAGAAATTTCAAAATAATTATTTTTTACTTTTCAGTGCATTTTTTATTTTTTACTTTTTTTTTTAAAGTCGGTTCTATTTTTTGAAACAAATTTTTTTTCATCTACTTTTTTTTTCTAGCGTTAGCGGAAATATTATGTTAAAACTAGCAGTTTGTTTATTTAAAGATAACTCCAAAACCACTTCAATTCTGAAAAAAATTAAATGGAATCGTGGGATCATTCTTTATCATTTAAAAAAAAAATTCATCAAAGTCGGTGCCCAGTTTAAAAAATTATGCTGGAACAAGCATTAAAAAAAAAAAAAAACATATTATAGGTACAACCTCCTCCTTTTTTTTTTCGAAGTCGGTTGAAAATTGATTTTTATTTCAGCACTCAATTTTCAGTGAGAAAAGTTACAATAAAAATTCACGTTCAGCTATGAAATAAGGATGAAAGATATTGCTTTTGTATCGAATTTTCGTGAAATATTTGAGCTACTAGTGACATAAAGAGGTAATTCTCAATTAAATTGGAGATATTTTATATGAAAATTGATATAAAATCTTTGGAGGAAGACAAAATTCCTAAAAACTCTCATATCTCTACATACTGCTTCTCAGGCAAACTACTGGAATACTCTAATCATACAGAGCAGTTTGACAAAGACGCACCCTTATCAACAAACCATTTTTAATAGCACTATGCCATTAAACGATAAACACTCATGCAGTTACTAAATATCCTACAAAATTATACGAAGTAATGTGTGTATCGAAGAGTACTGAAACCAGTGTCACGCACTCCGTAAGTGTATAATATACCGATTTTTCACAAATTCAGCTTAAATCAAACAAGTGCCTTGATAATACCCACATACTTTAAGTACGTACATTTCTACTACCATTATAAATCGATACCAAATTTTCTTTTAACACGGACTGTATTTCGTTCGTGCTCTCACACGAATGCGTTTAATTAAATTTGAAACGTTGGTCGTTCTCGTTTAATTAAGTTAAAGTGCGATGATTTCTCAAAAAAAAAAAAAAAAAAAAAAAAACAAATCTGACACATGAAACCAAGAGAAAAATGAGATAAAGATAAAAAAGATTAAGTAGAAAAAAAAAACACAGCAGCCAAAGATCAGTCGCCCATGACGATACGACTCTGCGAATGCTATACCAAGAAGCTGCAGCATTGACGTGTCACAATACAACAAGAAGTTTGATTGTCATTTTTTTCCTTTATTTCTTTATGTATTTTTTTCTAATTTTTTTCTTCTCTTTTTTTACTGATTGCCATTATTTACTTGACTCTCGACGACGACGTCATTGTACGTAGGTACATATACATTGTAGACTTCTTATATTTTTACAGTACGTGATCGAATATTTTATGTGCACAATGTGTTTAATGAAAGAAAAAACCCCTCAAAAAAAAAAAAAAATGAATAAAATCATATCACAATATAATATGTACACACAGTGTACATATACATACATACACGAAAACAATACGACATAATAATGGAAAATAAAAGGCGAACGTGAATAATTTTTTACCTGAAGCGAAATATTCGTGAAACGGATTAACGGACGCATACGCCTTTCGTATTTATTTATTAGGAACAATGTATTGTTTAGAAATAATTTTAATAGAAAACATAAATAATGCGTTTGTATAACCTTATACGTATTATATACACATACATACTTATGTATATAATAAATTTGTCATTCAGTATCACTTTCACTGTGGCCTCTCTTTTCCTCGATTTGTGAAATTTATCAAGTTTTTTTAACTTGTTTTTTTCTCTGCCAAATTAGTGGCATGAATAAGTCATTATTACTCGTATATAAACAGTAAAAAAAAAAAAAACAAAAAAAAAACAACATTAATACAGAAGCATAAACATTTTCATAGAAAATCATTTTAGACAAACGACAAATTGCTTTTAATCAGTTTTTAATTTTAAACTTTTTTTTTTGTACCGAGTTAATAATTTGATTACAATTATAACTCTTGATCATTGCCAGGCAATTTAGTTACACAAATAGTATGCGTTCATCATCAATAACAAATTTTATTATCTCGACCATAAATGGCAATAAAAACAAAATTCAAAAACTTTTACTCGGAAATTTCCGAGCATGTGCACAAATTGTGAGATACAGAGTGTTATTATATAGAATGTCATTATGTTTACGAATTGAATTTCCTACCTACACTATACAGGATTCGTGGCTATTTGTCAGTGTTATCCTTAAAATATTTGGTCTGCTAAATCTACGTCCAAATGAGTCAACTGGGAAAAAAACAAAATTACAATCAGCCGAAGAAAAGGACTGAAAAAATCATCGCCAATACAAATTGCAACGAGTGTAGTCTACCCGGTTCGCCTTAAATATGCCGTATAAACACCAGTTAGGTACCCAAAACTTGTAAGGACAACGAAATAAATATTACTCGAAAAACGTTAAATCCACTCGAATTATATAGGTGAATATAATGGTGACGAAGAGGGTGATCTCCCTCCGTTCCTAAAACAAACAAAAAATTGAGACTGACAGACAGACAGACAGACAGACAGACAGAGATGAATAATTTTCTAATTTCGTTACATTACTTTTATGCATCAGGTTTTTAAAACAAAATTTGGCACGGACCCATATTTTTTTAAACAAATTCGCCCCCTCCATTCAGAAAGACTAAATTCGCCTGTAATTTGGTCGAATATACTGTACAGGACCTCTCTTGAATAACTTATTCTCAGTCTAAAAAATGGAATTTTGATAAAACTATATGGCTCTCTAACTTCTTCAGTCTGTCAAGAAAATCAGTAATAACAATATTACGCTACCTTAGAAGACGATGTGATAGATTTCCCTCCTCTATTTGCATAATCAAACGAAAAAATTCCCCAAATCGACTCTCATGGTGAAGCTCCTCTGGCAACAATAGACCACGATTTTGTCGAATATGATGAACGCGGGAAGCAAATAGAATTATTCTAGATAAGCCTACGAACGAAAATTCTCCAAATCGCATACATTCGCAATCAACTTTTGCTAGTCGAAATACTAAATATTTTCCCAATAATTACCTAAAAAATGTTTTCAAAACGTAAGAAACAAATTTGGGCTTTTTCTTTTTTTTTTTTTTTTTTTTTTTTTTTGCCTACGCTATAGGCGCTAAAGATAACCTATTACGTATATTGTATTTTCTAAAATTTTGGATGAACGATGGCCAAATCCACTAAATAAAAATTGAAAAACTACAAAAATATGGCTGCATTTGTGTACGAAGCTCAAATGAAAAATGGTCTACATAATTGAAAATTTCACTTCGAAAATCTATGATCGCAGCTTCTGAAGCCTCGCACATTTACGACAGATACGCGACAGACCCGAAAGCCAAGTGTTGTATATTGGCTCGGATATCGGGGGTTGAGGGATGCTTGTACGTTTTGGAGGGATGATATTCTGGTATTTTCACGCTTCGCTTTTCACCCCGCCTTTACACAGCGGTATTACACATACTTATTATTATATTGTTTTCCACCAATCTCGCTTCGAATTCTTCGGAACTGTCTGCGTTTTTCTCAGCTCGAACGTACGCTTATACACGTACAGGCCTACTATATTGTTTTCGAGACCGCAACGTCGTATAAATTATTAGCAAAAAAACATTAAAAAAGGGCAATACGCCAGAAAAGGGGGTGAATTAAGGACGACAGTAAATTACCAACAAAAATAAGGCGAATTAAACTCATCTAGACTATGCGACGAAGAACCGAGTGGCTCGTATAAAAAGCTTGTTGGCAGGGTTTATGCTATTGTTGTTGTTGTTGTTGTCGTTGTCGTTGTCGTTACTCTTGTTTTTCACCTCCTACGACTTATGTACGAGTTCGAAGAAGGTGGTGGTGGTGGTGATGGTGGTGGTGTTCGTACTTTCGCACGGTAACATCTTCGTTTCGCCAGGATTTTTTACACTACTTCGACCCAAATACAAAAGATAAAAAGAAGAGGAAACCAGTATAACAAGAGGAAAAGGGGGAGAAAAAAAGGGCCCAAGACGAAGAACAAAAAGAAAAGCTCGTTTTGCGGTTCGGCCTTTTCGCCAATAAAACGAAATTACGACGCGTATAAATTCGCCTTAAAATGACGTTAATGAAATTTCCGAGCTTTTTTTTGCACCTCCCTCCCAGCGTTTTTGGGTGTATGTGAGCGTGTGCGAGTGTGGATGTCGTATTACGTAACAAATGCGCGAGTGAATTTCTCCTTTTTTGCCTTCTCACTATTGTTGCTTTTTCGTTCGCAAATGTTTGTACATGTGTAAAAATCCTTTTCGAATTGTTGCGGTATGCCACGGTACTGTTGCAGTCACTTTCTAACCTTTGCTTCGACCACGAATAGAGTAGGGGTATCTACAACAAGGCATCCCCATAAATCAGCTTTTGTATCCATTCTAGGCTGCACATTGGTTTCTAAATTGTTTTTTGTTGCTTTTTCCTCCAAAAAATTCGACTACGTTTGCTAGAATTTGACGACATTTGAGTATTAAAGTGAAATGCTAAAGATCAGTTTTGGCAAAGAAACTCCTTATACAACTGTAAGGTCTATTCTCGATTATCAATTAATAAATAATAAATAAAAAATTTGTCACAAAATAAAATCAAATGTTGAGTTCCATTTAAATCAACTAAATTCAATTCCCCAGTTTATTCCCATATTTTCCTACACCCGATCACTTTTGTAAATTAGGATTACAGATTATAATAAAATGGAACTTAACGGTGAATATTTCAAATAATATGACATGGAAGTAACCAGAACTCATTAATAACAATCTGGTGGTATGATGGGAATTCTCACACCCTACAGTAAGTACTTTGTTTCTAACTGGCCAAGTAATCGGTACATTTTTCATTCACGTCAACATTATTATAAAATTATACAAAAATAATTAAAGGTACTTCAATTTGGGAATTTTCTTTTTTCTTCTTGTGTTCTTTATCATCGCTTACTACAATCGCGATACAAAATTAAAATATCAAGTGGTAAAACATCTTAATTAACATCAAATCATCATGGCTACCAAGATCAATTCATCAACGGATTTGTAACATCAAGAGTGCAAAACTTTAAAGTATCTGGTTATAACATCGGTAACTATAATGATTAAAAACTATGAAAGAAGATCGCCTTCTCTCAAATTCGAGGCTTTTTAATAACAATTATGGGGAGTTGTGTGAGATACCATGATACAAGACCTCATAATTCTATGTAGTATGTTGGTAAGTTTGTTTCATGTTGTTTTTCCTTATGATCTAAGACATTAGTATTTCTTACAATCTGCAATCTTGGGCTGTTCTTCAAAATTTCAACTTTTTGATTATTTATATTTTCTAATTAACCTTTTTGGACAATCATGTGACAATCATTTTGGGACGTTACACAACCAGATCCATGAGTATCATGTCTTAAAATTTGATGTAGTGTAATTCCGATCATTGGAGACACAAACAATGAGAAATGAGAGAGGATCATTCTCTAACTTTGATACCCTTCATTTGCCCTTATATTCAGCTAAAATTACTCAATTCATCAATAGGCAGAATAAGAGATACTACGAGCTATAAACTACCAAACCTAGTTGTTACACACCCCTCAATTTTTCTAAAAAATTAGATAAATATGTAAAAATGTTTCAAGACATTTTGGGGAAACTTTTACCCACGCCCAACAAAGAAAACAAAAAAATCATCAAATTCTTGCAATGGATTAAACATTTTCAAAACCATTGTATCGCATGAATAGAAAACTTATAGGTAAAATAGCTGAATTACCTTCAGAACCGTAGCAAAAACAACATTCCAACTTTTTATCGTCGCATTGAAAGAAAAAATAGTTTTACGCTTTCGATTAAAATACACTAAGTACAAAAAAAATTTCGAAAATTATTGCTATCATTAATCAGTGAATAGTAATTACTCGTTGTGCAGATTACATCAAAAATTATCAACATCGGTATGGTGTCATTTAACGAAATAATCAATATTTTCTTTTTTATAAGCTTTTATTCTACTGGCTACTGCGATTTTAAAATATACCAATACTGCAGCCAACCTTCCGTAACAAAATAATGTTTATTTCGCATGAAGCTAAAGCCAAAAAATAAATAAATGCTTATTTTTTTAAAATTTGTTTTTAACCCAATTAATTTGTTAGATATGGTATATGATCTTACCAAATGTCATTTGGTACTTGAAACAAGAGGTGAATCTTCTTTAAAAAGTTTACCTCGTCACCCACTGAAATTATCGTCCACTTTTCGCAGATAGGAAGGGTCTAAAACACTGTTCATCTTCAAACTGAATTAGTTATTTTGAACATTTTTTCCAATTTTAAAGTTTGTAGATTCACTTTAAAACGGATCAATGGACTTTTATAAATTGACACGATTAATGGTGAGTGAAACTGGTATTGATCTAACGGCGTTGGTCTACGTCTTAAACTTTTTGCAAGACCGAGACTCGACTGTGTACAAAGCCACGTGCCAAGACTACATACGAAACTTGAAAGATATGAACAAACAGTAAAATATTGCTGATCCGTTTGTAGCTACCTACGTAACTGGCAATATAATATAATTTTTTTCATTTTACTTCATATTTTAACACTCTCGCTGCCATGTGTGCACCTGTGCACACAAATCTGATTGCCATTCACGCCGTGTGTGCTGTATTGCACACGGATCATACCAACATATTTTTGATTGTGTGCTGTATAGAACACAGTTTACATTAAAATAAATGTGATTTTTGGTTTCTACTGGCTTGAATACATCTAACTCTGGAACAGCAGAGAAATTTGGCAACATTGTAAAAAAAGATGGGTGTTTTAAGAATGCCATAGAGTAGCATATGAAAAGTACCTTTTCAGTTTAGTACATTGATTGTTTCTCAATTGTTGAGGCATTCCCAAAGGTCTTATCAGTTTCTTAATATTGTATTTACCACCTAGATTACTCATGGGTGGAAGTATGTTTTTAGCTCTTCAGGCCATGTGTGCTATATTGCACACGGGTGAAAATCTCCCTTACACAGGATGGTATGATGAAAAAATGATAAATATATGTTATCTAGACCCTTCTAAATGAGATTCAAACTTTGGCTCAAAAAATTTTTTACACTGATTTTGGTGAAACCCTGTCTGGCAGCGAGAGTGTTAAAAGGTCATGAATATTAAATTTTTTCAGCCCTCGATGATAGTAGAAATCTTGTAAACAAAACTAAGACTAAAACCAAGACTAGGGGTAAGTATACTGATGCAAGACAAAAACCAATACTGTCATTGTCTTGTTACAATTCGTAAAAACATTTCTAAACTAACAAAAATACGAAATATTTAAATTTTAGCTATGTTAATTATTAGTGTGTAAACATTCTTGCTCTCTAGTGCGCTTCCTCCCTGGGTGTAAAAAAATATTAGATACAAAAAAGTTGAGATTGCATAAAAAAACTGCACGGCCCACTGTCCAGTTTCAAATTCTGTTTGTCACATAACACACACACACACACACACACACACACACACTCAAGCAGACATCCGTGGCAAACTGACGGCGCTCAGCTGAATGTTTACACATTAAATATGTGAGGGGGGACCCTCGCACGCCTTTTTTATTAATGAGAAACGTGTAAATTATTTGTTTAAATTCAAAAATAAAAAAAGTACTATTTCCTTTCTAGCCTATGGACAGTAAGTTTCCGTTTCAGCGCGGGTTGAAATAGTAAAGCGGAAATGTATTAGCAGCACAAAGTGTCCCAAATTACAAGCTACTATGCTAATTTAAAATTGATTTTTAGCTGCTGAAGTGGTAAGGTACCGCTGAAATTAGCGAAGGAGATACCAAATTTTTTTATCAGCATCAGTTAACAATAAGTCGTTTTCCTGGTAAGCCTGCAGCTTCTCAAGAAAACTTAAAAATGCTTCGTTACATTTTTTACTTGGAATTCCTCCACTATTTTCGTATCGCAGTTCCTTAGTTCATGCACTTGACAGCATTATAGGCCTGCATGTAGGCTACCACATAAAATTGGTTTCAAAAGCTTTTCTTTCTTTCTTTTTTTTTTTTTTTTTCAATTTTTTTGTATAAAAACGTCAAAATTAAAAACATTTTTCGGCTGGAAGGCGAAAGAAAAGCCATTTACAAAGGTGGAAACCACAAACGTGCGACTTCGTTACTCCGCAAACCAGCCAGACTGTACGTTTTGGATTTTTTATTCCCTCCTCTCGCTCTTTCTGTCTCTCGCTCACACTCTTTCTTTATTTTTTAACCATCATTCAGAGTTGCGTACCTACTCGTCTGCATCGACAAGAAGCAGCATTTGCAGATAAGCATTGTAAAACAAAGGAACGATATACGATATCACAATTTGGATAGCCACTTCAAAAATATCGAATCTGTTAGGACGTTCTCCGATGACAAAACCACTAAAAGAAAAAGAAGTGAAGCTGGAAAAAGGAAAGAAAGAGAGAAAAAGAGAGAGAGAGAGAGAGAGAGAGAGAGAGAGAGAGAGCGCGAGAGAAAAATCATCCCTTCGAAGGATGAGGAAAGTAGGAGCTGATTGAAAGAGACAGAGTGAAAATAGAAAGGGATACAAAATATCGGCGTGTAATGTTGTGTTTTTTTTTTTTCTTCTTTCCATTGTTTTTAATGGAGACATGTCATCATTGTCATCATCATTGGTTGAACGACAGATGTCTTTTCTTTGACTAATTTTGGTGTATAGAAGGTTCTATTGTAACGTAAATTAAGTGAACACTATCCGTCTTCCTTTCATTAAAGCGAATGCGAGGAGCAAGAGAGAAAAAAATTAACAAAACAATGTTTTTTTCGAGTTGAACTCTTGAAGAAGAAAAATAAAGATGAAAAAAAAAAAAAAAAAAAAACAACTTGCACAATTTGACGCTTGTTTTAACGTACCCACCTATATGTTCACGATATGTTTTGTGTGCATAGAGGAATTATTATTATTATTATTATTATTATTATTTTTTTTTTTTTTTACTCTCGCTGCCGTAAATGCAACTTCATTTGGTTGGCTGAAGATCACTTAAAACGAATGACGAAAAGATTATTTTCTACGACACTTGAAGCGACAATTTCGCGAAATCTCGAAATTATGTCGAGATGAAGTTTGCAGAATGACGCTCGCCGTTGAAAAGAAGGTTGTGAGATGCGGCTCAACATCGAAAAACGTGCGAATGCACATTCATTGGGGGCAAAAAAAAAAAAAAAAAAGCTGTATTCTCATGCGGAGGAAAGGGAGCGGAATGATAATTTTCAGTTCGCGAATGTTCTGGCAGAGGCAAAATGGGACTGAAAACGGAGGAGTAAATTTAACAGAATTAAATCGGACTGGAAACAAATTTTGGTTACCAGTTCGGAAAATTTCACTCAAATTTTAATTTCATAGCTGAGACTACAGAAGAAGACTGTATACCGTAGAGTGCAATACTATGGTCTACGCTGTTTCAACTATAGTCAGTGATATATATATATATATATATATAACTCATGAGTGCTGTAATCGTTGAACTGCTCCAACCACCGTGAGATTTCTGCAATTTTATATTCTCAATAGTAGTTCCTCTCAGAGTTGTTCTTCTACGCAAAAAAAACTTTTTTTACGTCACACGCAGAATAATGTAAAATTACGTATAATAGTTATCAAGTAAAATTACGCGTAAATGTATGATAAGGTTCCAATTCTTATCAATCGTCTTATTTTTTACATAATTTTTCTCTCAGAGAATTCAAAAATTCTAAATTATTAAACTTTTGCGAGTTTTGGGTATTATATTAATTGATCTTTATTGCTGATGCGCTGTTTCAATTTCATTATTAGATAATTTTTATCAATTCATTTTACTATGGGACGTCCTAAAGGTTCTATTATAAAATACACCTGGATTCAATATAACTAAAATCGATGGCAAACATTGCTGTATGCATTGATTGCTTGAAAGTTCTTCAAAACATGGCTCAGAGTCGTTTACTAGCACATAAATAAGTAATAGTGTTCATCAGCATACACTTTAGGGGTAGATTTCGTAATATTTCATGAGAGAAACAACTTCACTTCATCGATAAATTTACGTCATATTGAAAACATTGATACAGTAGATGTAGCTTATAGAAAAAGAAAAATGAAAAGAAAAAGAGAAAAAAACATTAATAGAAATTTAAGATCGAAAAAATCTGTTTTACTTTGATGTTAAAATTTAAAAATAAACATTAAAATAAGGTTTTTGGAGGAAAAAATGGAGTATGATTCTGAGTGGATATCAGAAATATGTTTTGAAGTGACTTCACCTGTATTGCCAAAAAAAAAAAAAAAACACGTTTTAATGAAGTTTGTAATTTTGTATCGAATATTGAATTCGAATTACAAAAGGTAAAAAATTATATTAAGAAATAAAAATATTTCCAAAATTCTGAAACTGTCAATGAAACTGAAGGAAGATAATTACATAAATGCCTTATGTATAGATTCTAAAATTGTTGACTGATGTTTCAAATCTTTCAATAACATTTGCACACATAGTTTCAATTTTTCAATATGGTTTTTCAGTTTGGTATTTTCTTGAAGAAGATTTTTTACTTCTGTTATTAAGGTTTCTTGCGTGCACATGACTGCTTTTAAGAAACATCCTAATTCAAATAATTCCATTAGAATTTTTTCTTGCTTCAGTTTTTCAGTGGTTTCTTCCATTTTGACTTCAGTTTAGCACTTCAATTTCAATCAGTTCATCAACTTAATTCAATTACAATTACATAATTACATTAATTGTTATCTTTTAATCAATTTTCCTCATCAGGAATTCGGAATTTCTAAGAAGCAAGTAAATTTACTTATTCATGTAAAATAATTCTTTTTTCTACACGCGTAAATTAATTTACGTAATTTTAAACGTAATTTTACACGTAATTTTACGGTAAAATTACTCGGGTTATTCTAAGGCACAACCCTGGTTCTTCTCCTACCCGGCGAAGATGAAAAATATAATAACAAGCAGTTGTTTTTTTTGTTGGTTTTTTTGTTTGTTATTTGAAAATCTATTAAAAACGGAAGAGGATGAAAAAAAACAAAAAAAAATTGAAAAAAATTAAACTAAGTGAATAAAAAAATAATAAATTTTATTTAAAAAAAAAAAAAAAAAAAAAAAAACCGAATGAGTAACTCTTATTGGTGGATATGCCCAAATTTATGACAATAATTTTTTCAATCTTTAAATTCTCATTTTCTCCAATTACACCCTTCTAATTTTTAATTTTCAAATATGAACAGCCTGGAACATTCTCCGGATGACCAGAAACATTTTAAATCTACTTTTGTTAAAATCTAAAAAGTAAGACACTCTTGTTCTGAGCGAACAAAATTTGGTTACTTCTGGAGACAGACATACCAAACATATAACCTCCTCCACACGCAGTTAGTGAAAAGAAGATGTGGCGGTAATAAATATGAATATAAAACATGTGTCGGCTTGGGGATTTGAACCTGTAACCCGCAGGTTGTAAAACGCGACGATTCACCATGCGGCTACGACACAGATGATATATGGTCATGTCTCCGCAATCACTCTCATCCAGTGCTGCCACCCACTTATATGACACTAGTGGGTGGAACTAGGCTGTTGTGTATGAATACAGACTTAGGCCATCGATATATGGATGCATGTACATATCACATCAGGGTCACCATTTCTATGGGTGGGTGAGCTTAGGGATTCAAACTGGCAACCCACAGGTTATGAAACACGATGAGGCACCATGCAGCTGTGATGCCAATGATATAAACTCGCATCCCTACAATATGAAACAGCTTGGTTTTGACACTGTGTCTGAGTGCAAGATATTTTTATACCTGCTTTTGGGATTTTTCAGGTGTTATTCATCTCGTAATTCCAACATCACAATTTATGTGTTTTCCTTCGGTGCTATTAGTAACGATGTTTAAATTTTAGTCTCATTTCATTGCCCATATAGCGATTTTTGTTTCGTTTTGTGAATCTAGTGGCAATCTAAGTTTTATTAAACAAGTTTATTCTGTTTAAATTTGAATTTGTTACGAATAAATCAATTAAGAAGAAAATTAGAAGAGTAATGCACTGGCTTATAGATTAGGTGAAAACGGCCAATTTCTAATGAAAGTTCATTGATTTTACGGCGGATGATGCACTGATTCTTGTGGCGGATTAGAGAATACCATCAAAGTCTCGCTTAAAGAAGATATTTAAAAATTTTTCTCTTTTTGAAGAGAAACTCACAAACCGGAGGTAAATATTCAGTCTGATGTTATGGAATTTGACACGATGAAATTGTACGCTTGAATGAAAATTCGTTAGGTGTCATCATCTATATCGACAACTACGACCTTATTCAATCAGAAGTGTCACTTCTAATGCATGTCTTGTTCTTCTAACAGATACGAAAAAGTTTTTTTCTGTTTTATTTTTTGAGAAAGCTATTTTTGATAAGGCGAAGAAGTGCTAGTTCTGAAAATAGTTTAGGAAAAATTCTATTTAATGTTAATTGCCAGTTCAACCCTACGGTTTTAGTTCTACGTCAATTACGTCAATTGGTGGAAGTGAAGAAACTCGAAAATTTTTATCTCAAAATGAACGATAACAATTACTTTTTGATAAGAGACAGAGATGATGAGAAACACAAGACATGCGATACAAATACGGTCCTATCTTTAGAAGAGAACGTTTACCTTCAGCACTCAATCACCAAGTCGGGGTGAGGAAATTTGACAATTTTTTCGAAGAAAACAAAAAATTTCGAGTTCTACCCTGAAGCATTGAACAGTCTTTTCAGAGTATAACACGTTATTTTTAAACGGCTCAAATGTCGTAACAAGTCAAACACAAAAGGCCGTTTCTCACCATTTACTAGATATCGAAAATTGGTCGACGTTTACAACTATACCTGATTAAGGTGGCAGGATTACACGGTTTAGGCATCGCCTATCGACGATGAGCGATCGAAGTAAACGGAATTCCAAGACGTTTCCTCTATCCAAAATAATCAAAGGCGACGAAAGTACAAACGATCATCGTCAAGAAAATACGTTGGCAGAGGAGGCCGACCTTTTCAAAACGTTACAACCATCTTACAATAAAATAATGAACTCTCACCAACCTATATTCGCTTCCACGTCGGTTCGACGCCATAGATAGCAGATCTGTATTCGCTCGATACCTACATACAGCTTTTTTGGTCACGTTCTGAAAATGTCATCGTCGCGTCTATCAAAATCGCGCAAACCATTTCTGTCACAAACAATTGAACTCCGCCCAAAAAAACAACGTTCGCAGAGAGGAGAAGAAAAAAAAAGTGGCTCACTCACGTCTTCAATTTTACGCAGCCTATACCCAGTGGAAATGAGGCCCGTGCATTTACAAATACATCTTTATTATTTCATAGACAGCCTAGTGATAAAAAAAAAAAAAAAAAAGAAAAAAGAGAGTGGAGAAGAATAAGAAGAAGCAAAATGAATAAAAAGAAGAAAAAAAAAAGAAAAGAAAGATTATAAAATAAATTTTTCATTTTGTAAATACGAAACGAGTCTCGTACAACAACTCATACACGTGTATATATGAAAATTAATACGAACCGTGACTTTTTCGGTACCAAAGAAGAGTACTGGAGTCTAACTATCTTTAGCTATAACCACCTATATATATATATATATATATATATATAGTCTTATTTATTTTATTATTATTTTTTTAGCTCTCTCTCTCTCTCTCTCTCTCTCTCTCTCTCTCTCTCTCTCTCTTTCGATATATTTATATTTATTTATTTATTTATGCCTTCTTCTTTTTATTATTCAATTCGAGGTGAATATTCGTAATTTACCCTGACCGAAGAATATTTACCTTAAAAAATTGAATTTTACATAATACGACATATCTTGGTCGGCATTTTCGAAGGTCGAAATTCCAGCACGTTTTCCTCCAGATCTCCAAATAAGAAAGAACCAAAAGAAAAAAAACGAAGAAGAAGAAGAAAGAAAAAATGAAAAGAAAAAAAGAAGGAACCTTCGCGTTCGATTTAAGGTAACATTTTCACTTCCCTTCTCTTCGTTCCGCACCGCGCCGCCAGCCTTTTCCACATTTTCTCATCGTCGTCGACGAAATTAAACGTAATGTACGCTGACTTAAATACGGCAGGCGTCGAATAATAAGACGGAGAACAAAAACCCACTTGAAAATATGGATAGAAGCAGCGGAGTAGAGGCCAAAGATGGATGAAGACACCGGGCGGAGACGAGGAGAGAGCGAGTGAGGGAGAGAGAGAGAGAGAGAGAGAGAGAGGGCGAGAGAGGGAGCGTGAGAGGGAGAGAGTGAGAGTGAGAGAGCGAGAGAGGGAGAGTGAGTGAGACGCCGTGAGCGTCGGAGAGACGGATTTACTCGCGCAAAGGAAATCTGCTAAAAGGTTTAAAATATGTGCGAAAAACCTAGAAAGAAACTGTCCGTCCTTAAATCAGATTTCGCCGGAAATTAGCGCGAAAATGAATTCGAAAGGACGCGTGATGATGCGCCTTCGGAAAAGCTAATATTTGCGCGCGAATTAAAGGCGGCGCGAAGGGGGTTGAAAGGGCGGCGAAGAAAACGGGTGCGTAATTTTCTCGCGCGCCAAACAATAAGATTCGAGCGAATAAAAAGCCACCGGCGTGTACGGTGCGAGCGACGACGATCTGCGATACAGGAAGCGTAATATTATCCAGATATATTGGATGAGAGTGGAAAATCGAACGAGTAGCGGTGGGGGAGAGAGGTTGAACGAGGCGAAAAACGTCAACAACAACAAGAAAACGCAAAAAACGGAAAAGAATGCGGGTCGAAGAAAAAAGGCGACGAAAATGAGAGAAAATAATATAAGAGAGAAAGAGAGAGAGAGAGAGAGAGAGAGAGAGAGAGAGAGAGAGTGAGAGAGAGAGAGAGAGAGACGAAGAGAGGAGCACCGCGAGGTAACAGTGCGAAAAAGAGCGTCTGTTTGAAGGAGCGAGAAAGGGTAACGATGCGGTAAGAAGGGAGGACGTCGTAGAGGGTGGAGCAGTGTAATAGAGTTTATGCGTCTGTGATCGGGTTTAATTTACAAAAGTAAGTAGTTTGCAGCTCCATTAGACAAATTTTGTCACGTTCGCTTCGTCTCCGACTCCGTCTCCGTCTCCGACTCCGATTCCGTCTCAAGCAGCAGCATTTTCAGCCGACGACGACGACGACGACGACGACGACGAAGGCGTTTTTCCTTTTTCGAAATCAATTTTCGTGACGTTAACGCTAATTCTTCGCTAAGTGTGAAGTTTTAAACGAATTTAAATATTTTGAATTTATTAACAGAAGGCAGAGCACGAAATTAACCGAACGGTTTTTCTTACTGCGTGTGGATGGGCGCGCGAGAGCGTCGATCCGTCTCTCTTTTTCTTTTTTCTTTTTTCTTTTTTGTTTGCTGTCTCTTTCGCAGTCTCTCTCTCTCTCTCCTCCTCTATCACTCTCTCACTCTCTCTCTCTCACTCAGTCTCTCTCTCTCTCTCTCTCTCTCTCTCTCTCTCACTCACTCTCTCTCACTCTCTCTCACTCTCTCTCTCTCTCTCACACTCGATTTCTTTTTCTTCTATAAAATAATCACAAAATCGCGTAAAATACGTAAATTAGTTATACAGAACAGTCGTTCAACCCTTTCCCCTTTACTGCCAAAATACGCGTACTAAACTAACGAAATCCCCCCTCCGTGTTAATGGTTTTTCGAATATCTAATTTGTAACATGTTGGAAGAACGTCAACCAGGCGTCTTTCACACTGCTCACTCACACCGCGAACGTATTGTCGAAACGAACATTTTGAAAACCATCAGATTCTCTCGCCGTGGTCGCCATTTTTGGAGCTAAGCTAACTCGAATGTAGCGATGTTCTCAAAATTTCCACCCAGGTATTCGTTTGCCCTCCGCTCGTTTGTTTTATTTTTAGGTGGGTACATTTCGCAGACTCTATCTACTGCGGAAGGCGGTAAATTTCGCTATTATAGTTTTTTCTACCGTGGTAGCGAGACCCCAAAATCACCCTCCTCCCAAAAGTTTATACGCCCTTATACGTGTGTATACGTATCGTGCGTAGGATATAATAAAATTTTTGTCAACAAACGGATCGTAACGAAACATGGAATTTGTACCACTTTTGGTCGTTCTGGTCCATATCTCGGTAAAGTTCGAAGATGGGCGAAATCCGTCGATTAGATTCAAAATGGAGGCTGTTTGAATTCGAAATTTCAGACTATGGGGGAGGACGTAATTCTTCACGGATGAGAACAAAATTTAACGTGAGCGTACTTTGGGTCTATATCTGAGTCAGGTGCAAAGATGGGCCAAATACGTCCATTAGTTTTCGAATTATGGCTTTTTTAAATTTTCATTATTCGTAGTACAAAATTACGTTAACCTGTAGTACCTATAACGAACGCAATCCGCAATACATGTAATTTGAAAATCTATCTATTCGAAACGAAATCTACCTCTCCGACTGGCGTGTCATTGGCATTTTTAAGTAGGTCTTCTACGAAAATCTACTTATTAATCTTGTGGTGGGAGTGAGTTCGTTTTTCGTTTCATGACGCAAGGAACATTTTGGTACCATTTTTGAAAATTCATATATATATATATATATATGTAAGCTCTTTAGAAAATAATGAAGAATCATGTAGACACATCTTTCATCTTTCCATACTTAAAATCCATCAATAGATGAATATAATACAAATCTAATATATATATGAGAGATCTCTGCAACTCACTATATCAGCGAGTGCGAAACACAGACAGAAACTGTGGTTATTTTAAGAATGTGAATACATATTCTTATACATACATGTATGTATGTATATCCAATATACTTACAGGGCATAATTTTTGTTCGATAGTCACAAAATTTCAACCAAACATTCGTACTGAGTCGAAGATGAGACCATTTGAATTTGGGGAAAATTGATTTTACAGTACATCAGGGTTGGGCGATCATGTTGCAGTTCTGGCAGTTTTATGACTCTAAGAAACGTAATTTCGAAGTAATAGCCATAAAATTTGGTGTAAACATTGATTTAAACCTGTTCTAATATCTTCCCAAGTTTGATTGCGGTGGGTTTTATGGTTCATGCCCTGGAGCTGTTGAAGGAATTAATTTTCGATGTTAACTCACAAAAACTCGCAGTTCTTATCTAATAGCCAAGAAATTCGGTACAAACAGGACATTTGACATAAGGGCAAGCCCTACCAATTTTGGTTTCAGTTGGTCAATTTGTTCCCAAGTTATAAGTCATTCAGTGTAATTTCCTCTATTTTACTCTTCAGCTAATAGCTCTAATAAATTCATTTTTCAAGCTTGAAACGAAAAACATTTTTCTTTTAGCCTCAGAAAATCAGAATTACTTCGAAAAGTCAATTTTGCCCCTCCAGCCAACACAGTTGTTTTGCAGATTCGAACCCTATAGCCCTGAATTATTAGAATTCTGTCTCTGAGTTTAACCAACTGGGTCACAGTTCATTTCGATTATGATGGAAGGTTTCAACGTGATCAGAACTGACATTGTTCAAATTTGTTTCATTGTCAAGTTCAGTTTGTGATGTCCTATGTTCTGATACAATTGTCTTTGGACAAAATTCGTAATTCTTTTTCTAGAGAACCTACTTTTTCTAGCGAGGCTTGCTGGGCTTCAGTTTTTTTTTTTAATATTTTGTTTAGCTCTGGCAATGCTACCATTTTACCCAGCGACTTGAGCGTCCAGAAATCATCGATATCGACGTAGAGGAAGGGGTGCAGATGGCCGATGGTCTCTCAGTATGAATTTTCTGAACATACGAGAGAGCAGTAATTGAGGCAGACCAAGTACGCCGCCATTTCGGGTCGGAAGTGTAACACCATCACGGTTGGTCTTGAAACTATATAACCTTTCGATCGTAAAGTCAAGCAGCAAAACACTACGCCCATCCCGATCACCGACCAACCCTTAACTCTCCAAAAATAACATATTTTTTTATCACTACAGCCATGCGAGCTAATTTTCATATTCTGCTAACGAATTCAACGATCGTGAAGACGTAAACAGGGCCAAAATTCAGCTAACTGGAACTGAAGAAATTCTAGGTGACAGAGTCGTAACTACTCACAAAAATACTATGGTAAACGGTGGTGGATTCAGTGGGTACGAGGGCCGTGGCCACTCCTATCGAAACAACATCCGTAGTCAATGCGTCGAGGTTATTGAAGAAGATATTCTGTAAAAATTACAATGACTATTTACCAAGAACCTGACTTCTGCCTCATATACACGTATGGTATTATTTTCAAATAAGAATAGGCCACACTGGAACATTGTTCATCGCGTTACAAGCAGTTTGAAAATAAGTACCCACATTTTTTCTTAAAATTTGTCCAAGTCCACGACACATCAACTCCAATGCTGCACATACATTATGTACAAGCTTATAGGTCTTTACGCTCGAACAGCAGCCATCAGTGATTATATTCGTACGTTTCAAACCAACAATTCGATGGCCTTGTCGTTCTTTATTCGCATTCTACAGCATCTCGGCTCACGTAACATCAGATTAGGCCTAAAAACTACGCATTCCCAAACCCAGAAATGAAATCAAAAGATGCGTGTAATTTGCTCTTACCAGATAACAGACACCACCATTATCACACACTTTCAATCTAAACACAATCATCGTGTAGGTATACGTAAGTATATACTTTTATCTCACTTCGCGGACCAATCTGCGATAGTGTTTATAAGTGAGAAAATTGTTGTAGCTCTTATCACGCAAACAGAAAAGAAATAACAAAAAAAGAGAGAAAAAAAAAAAAAACACCATAGGTATTAATGTCGCATTAAAGTAACCGTTGGTGCGTATTTGCCATTTTGTCGAAAACCCCATTTACAAGTCAGGTGTTTGAGATCGAATTGATGTCACTTGAAAAGAACGCGACCTACGTCTGTCGTACAAATAAAATATACCCTATTTAGTATTAGCCTTTTTCTCATTCTTTGGATGCTGGGCCGACAAAGAATAGTTCAGACCGCGGACAGTATTGTGCAAGATCGATGTGCGACGTGTTACGATGTTACATTAAAAGATGCGTCGTGAATGGTGTTGTTGTTGATTATTATTATTGGTTTCGAGAGGAATATGTTACATTGAAAGCGATATCGATGATATCTTTCGAGATGTTTTGGTTGTATCTGTTTATCACCTTTTTTTTTCTTCTCTCGCATTATTGTGAAATGCTCGTTTTAACCGATCCACAGTTTGTATAGATTTTTACGAAAAAATTTCATCAAATATTATGGCAAATGCCATAGACACAAGTTAACCCATCGTACCAACAAGGTTATAACTCACCGGGATAACTGAACAAAAAGTCTCTTGTAACGTGTAGTAAAGGGGTTTAAAAGATCTTCTAGTGAGGAAAGTGTCCGGGAACCAGCGTAGGCTATTGCAACCTTCAGAACATCTTCTCCAGTCAGGGCCTCAGAAAGAAATTTCGGGCCTAGGGGAATAAACTAACGAGCCCTCTCAGTGCCAGCTGCAGAAATTGCCTCTATGGGGGTTATAAACTGAGTAAAAAAATTTTTCGACTGGAGTGAACTAAAATGAATTTTAAAGAGTTTTTTGTATTCTAGAACATGTATTTTGGTGTTTTGTTTCGAAGCCTCGGAAGATTTGACACCCAAAAACCACCCCAAACATCGGCCCTGACACCTTGCTTAAAACTTTATTCAAGATGGTTATTTATTTCAAAATTTGGGCCCTTTCGCGCCCTCGAAAAAAGTCAGGGCCGGTCCCTTTGATACCATTTGCTCATGCCACTCTGAGGCCTTGTCCCCGGTGTGGAAAAGAGTACGAACGGATAAATTCAAAAAAAATTTCAAACAATTAAAAACACTGAAAACCTATTTCGGAATAGGTTCCCAAGACATTCTAAAATAGTAATCACCAGTTCTCGTTTTCTTTCGCTACGAAAACAGATGATACCAAGAAACATTCTTATCTTCTCACATATTCGCAAACAAAATTATCTCAACCCTGTTTCCAAATTTTTACATCACTATATAGCCTACGTCAGAGCACTCCATAATAAACGTTCATTTTATTCGACTTAAAAGTTATCGCGTATCGAAAAATACTTCGAATTCCAAAGCGAAGGGGAAGAAAAAGCTGAAGAGAGCCACAGATGAGGAAAAAGTAAAATGAAAAAGGAAACGCAAAAACAGAAAAAAAAAAAACAAACAAACTTCGTCGGAATTAAAATTCAACTCTAATTTGTTTACATCAAGAGAGAAGAGCATCGTACTTCAAAAACCATCCACCCTCCGACGACCATAGCCCCCCTCGTCTTAACCCCGATCGACGGTGTTCGATCAAAATATATTCCTTAAGAGAATTCCGTCGTGTTTAATTTTCTAGTTTTAGCTTCTTTTTTGCAACCCCCACCCCCTTCGACAACCCTCTCGCCATCGTCTTGACTCGTCTTCGCGTTATATATACGCTCTCCTCCGGCATTACTTAATGACTATTCCATTTACTTAAAGCTCTTCAATTCGCCTTTAATTCGATTTTGTTTTCTCGATGCCGCCCACCCTTTCAGCTGCAGCTTCGTTGCTGCGCCACCACAGCCACTACAGCCTTTCGCAAACTAGATGAGGGAGGAAAATGTTATTTGTGTTTTTGATTTACCGATCCATTTGCCGAATAGTACGCGAAAATATTCTCGCCAGATTTAACTTGCACTCTTCTTTATATGCTACTTTCGAAAAACTCGAATCTGATTTTTTGGCTCTGAAGCCTGTTTTTCATTTTATTCGCAGAGTGCTGAAGCCTATACTCACGTAGTAGATAAAACTTAATATTCTTAAAACAAAGAAACTCCTTGGGAAAAAAATTTAATGGCAAAAATTATATAGAATTTCAACGTCCGAACTCAAAAATTTTGAAACTTCAACAACGATCTAACATCGAAAGAAAAATAATCGAACACTTTTAAACATTTTTTACACAAAACTTCGATCGACGTAGGTAATGGCTAATCAGAAGGGTACTAGCTCTGAAAAATTGGGCGGGTTTTTTACTAAAAAGGCTTTTTGGCCCTTTGTAGTCTCATAAAAAATTATGAAGTCCTGCATCCTGTAATTAAAATGGGCCTTTTTAGCCATTTTTTACCTGGGCTTTTTTCCTTGCAACCGCCACTGCATCTATTTTAACTAGAAACAAAAACGTTTGTTGGAAGTGCTTAAAGTTAATGGCCATGCGATGAATATTGTTTAATAATAGCAGGTAGATATCGACTAAAATTCAATAAATTTTAGAACTTTTGGTTTTTTTTTTTTCAACTTTTGTGCTTCCAAATTGGTTGTTTCTGGAGAAAAATAAGTTACGAATTTATGAACGACTTTCCACGTCATATAATGAAAATTTTTACAGAAAAATTGCATGTTTTCGTGGAGCTAAATTTTTGAAAAATGTTTTACTATTTTTTTAAAATCAAATTAAGTTAATATTAATACGAGAGTTTTCAGAAAATTTTCGAGAAAAAAGTTTCGTACTTCAAAACTATGACACCTAACAATCTTAACCCATACTGAAGTTGACCGAAAATTTTTCTTTATCGAATACTACTAATCACAAACCTCTATCCAATTCAAATTTAGAAAAATTTTGTCATAGGTGTATATTCTACAACAAAGTGTAATAATCGCAAACATTATAAAAGCAATTGAATTTATGTAAAATATCGGTTATTTTCTTTCAATGTATTTCGTTAGTCTGCAAATACACCCTTATTCAGTGGTTATTTCAATTATGGCAAAAGGTTTATTTAAAGTTTTAAACCCTTATTTGGAGCTGAACATTTGAAATATTTATCATACGAGATTCTCTTACCTTCTTTACAGTTTTCCAATGTTATTAAACAACACCCGGCCAGAGATATTGTCGAAAATTAATCCTGAAGGATTTACTTAACTCTCTTTCTCCATTCTGTACGCCATATATTCGCAATAATTGTCATTTTCAATTCTACTTCAGCAATGGTTCATCATTGTATACGACAAACGTAAAGTAAATAGGGTGGTTGTCATCGAGGTGTTATAGTCTACTTTTTTTTTTCTTTTTTTTTTTGTTATCGAAGAGATGAGTACAGAGGTGTTATCTGTTTGTCGAATTTTTTTTTCTTCTTCTATTTTCTTTTTTAAGAGAAAGGTGTTTGAATACTCCAGAAGGCGGCCAAAAAAAAAAAAAAAGTAAAAAGTAAATCGTCTCAATTCGAAAAAGTGTACACGCCTTTTTAGGCAAGCATAAATACTTATCGTCACCGATTTAGCCATGCGATAAAAATGCACTCCAGAGAACCGGTTACATTTGCATGGCGCATGGAATTTTTTTTTTTTTTTTTTTCTACTCCATTCTTGTACTAATGTGTCGCATTTTTCGCAGCTTGTCTAAAAAGACACAGAGCAAAAAAGATACGATATCCTATTTTCATGCGTTTTTGCCTTTTCACAAGGAAGTTGGATCAGATTTTTAGAATGCATTTTTTTTTTCTCACTTTTCTCCTCTTCAAGTATTCTAGTTCTTCACACAATCTTTGAAAGATACGATTTATAATAGGGTTGTTAGAAGTCACGCTTCATTTGGTTTTATTTTTTTCTATCATTCTGTCGGTACATGAAAAATGATGCGTATTAAGAAAATCGATTCGTTTGAACAACAACTCGAATTTTGGGTTCCTGGAGTGGAAAAACATATTTCATGAACTTAAATTTAGCTGATTTTTTCTATTTTTCCGCTATATGTTACGGCATAAGCCAAGAACCTTTAGAATCCAGTAAGAAACCAATTTTAAAATAATTTCTTTTTGCCCTTTTTCTAGATAAAGAAAAAAGAAACTGAAAAAGTGATTTTAGAGGAACGAGGTATTTGGAGCACAACTGGAAAAGCAAAGCAGAAAATTTAAAAACACGTCCGGTTTTAATTACATTCGACGCGATGAAAGGGCATTTTATGTAGTAAAAGAAGTCCAATGCAAATAAAATAAGAAACAAAAAATATAGTCTAAATTTTCAAAAAAAATCATGTCATTATAATTAAAAAAATTTTAAATAAATCCGAATAAAATCCAACCAAATTAGCCTACTTGCTAATGAATCCGGCCTGAGGCACTTTTTTCTTGCTAACAGTAACTAAATCCCTTTATATTTTCGTAATTATGAAATGTTTGTTTTTAAAATTCTGCTTTTCGGAATCTGGAATCTACAAATTATCATTTAATAATGAAAATATGCTTTTAACGAAATAGCAAAGAGAGCAAGTCAGATTTTTATCTACCATTTGATTACTATCCACTTTTCGTAAGTCAGTAGTGGCGTTTGGGTTTATCAGGGGCTGATTTTAGTATTAGGGGTTCGGGGAATAGAATTTCGTGGCAACCCAAACAAAAAATTTTCAATAGAAAAGAGGTAGGAGCAATTAATAACGGTGGATAGTGATGACTGTCAAGGGGGTGGCCGGGAGACATCGGCTCTCTGAATCCCCCTTAAAATATGGCCCTGGAGTAATGTAAATGTTTACAAAGATTTGTCTTTAATAACTGTTTTCCTAAAAAACAACACCAAATACCTAATATCAAGTTTCAAAATCAATTTTTTAGGAACGTACGAACTGAAGTTCGATGAGATTTGAAGAAAATTTCATAAAATTATGGACCGCATGGACATACGATGATGAGATAAATAAGGCCATATTACAGAACATCACGGAAGATTACGTAATTCCTATACCAAACCATCGCAGAATCAAAAATCTAACCAAAGAAAACCTGAAACTAATGTCCGTCCCTAAGTTGATTTCCATATGTTTTTTCACTTTGAATAAGTTAAACCGATAATGAGCCAATGAAAAATCTTAAGAGTATGCACTCAAAAAACAATGAATAAGCAATAGGACAAAAACAAAGGAGAGATTTATTTCCAAAGAATAAACAACAACAAAAATTAATAGTCTAAAAACTTGAAATTTACGAAACAAAAGTGTTTAGAGGAACTTTTTCAAAAATATACGGCGCATACTCATTGCGCTTATACGCTGGTGATGCGTCGGTAGTTTACTAACTATAGTTCATTTGAACTAAAGACCGAGACCTAAACTCTCAAAGAACTAGTTCCTAACTGATATGAATTTTTTAAATGATAAGTTGGAGGAAATGATTCAACAATCCACTACTGCTGGAAGTAGTCGAACATATCTCTGTTAACTTTTCACTGTTCTTCAGTCATTATCATTCTTATTGCTTAGGTCATGATAAACTAGGCATTTTTGTGACCGAGACCGAATGAACAAAACTTTAAAAAAGACCTAAAATTCCCATCACTAATATACCCGATCAACAAGAGTTACTGATCATCACAGTAATTTCAAAATGATAATAATGATTTCACGAAAATTTAAGATTTAAAAAACGATAAAGTCAGTTTCATTTTCAGTAGGCCTCATTAAGTCCATATATTACCCTAAGTGAATGAAATACTCTTCAGCCAAGTGAAAAATTTCTAATAGTGATAAAATTACTAAACGCCTCATACGACAGTCTGTAAAATGTAAAATTTTATACAATATGGACCAACCTAAACAGGAATCATCTTTACTGCCCCATCATTCATCTCACAACTTTCGCCTTGATTTTCCAGCCATTGTTCTATCCCTTATTCAATCCAACCATTCGATGCAAACACACAACAAAAACAAATTACTAATTCTCGCATTTCTGTTTTCTTCGCGTGCATTTCAAAATAAGGGGAAGTGTCTGTAAAGTCTTTTTTCTTCCATCTTTAATATTCGTCGCAATTTCGCTACAATGTCGTATCCAATTCCAACTCAAATCTGTAGCCGCAGGATGCACACGCACCGTTTTTTTTGCAGCTTCTTAATTCTTCAACCCCGTTACACACCCAAAGACAATACAACGTTCTGACGAGATTAAACAAAAATTAAATTTAAATCTTAGGCGAAAAAAAAATTTACAAAATCCGTTTAATTCGTAATTCAAAAAATTAACGAGGTCAGAATACATCATTTTGCATTCGCATTTTTTTTTCCTTCACCCTTCTTCAAGAAATGTCCGTTTCAAATAGGGGGTTAAATCCACTGAGGATTTTTTTCTTCATCCATTTTTTCACTTTCCGTGTTGCGCTTTCTTTCTCTCTTTCCCTTTCACTCACTCTCTCTTTTGTACGCCTGCTGGCTAATTTGAAAATGTAACCCTCTTCTTTATACCCTTTCACCTCCTTACAGCTGGGCAACGCAACTCGCAATACAAGATTCCAATGGTTACGAACGTTAAGCAACGAAAAAAACGTCCGATTTTAATCCGCAAAAGAAAAATTAATAACAAAATATTTAAAAGAAGAAAAGAGGAAAGAATAGCAAAAAAATAAAACTAAAAAAAATTAAAAGGAAAATTAACAAAAAAAAAAAAAAAAGTTATTAATTACCGAAAATACAGGATGGGGAATATTTTAATAACCTTTGGTCGCGGAAAAAAGAAAATGAAAAAGAAAAAAATCTTATTAAATTGCCATAGAAATGAAAGAAAATGTACGACTATGTTTTGGCTGTTATAACACTGTCAGTTAATTTAATCTGAAAAATTTTTTCTTTAATCCGTTTTTCATATTCTCTTTTATTGCGTTAAAAATTTCTCGGTTTTTTCTTATGTTTTTTTTTTTTTTTATTCTTTCTCATAGGCTCTCACTCATTCACTTTTCTTTTCACTCTTTTTTTCTTTTTCGGGTTTATTATAATCTATTTTACTGTTTTTTTTTTTTTCATTTTTCATTCATCTCTTTTTTCCCTACTCTTTTCTGTCCCTTTTATGGAGAAACACTGAAATCGTGACGATAAATTATATCAAATGTCTCAGCAAATGAAGGAAGCTTGTGGTAGGGTAAAATTAAAACGTAAAACTCTTGACAAGGTATCTCAATTAATTCTTAGTTGGTTCTTATCCTGAGTAAAGTAGGTGCGCCTATCCTTCAAATTTTTCTAACAGAAAGTGAAAAATGTGGTCCGAAAAACGAGACGAAAACTATGAAGTGAATGTGAAAACTGAATCGTAGGGATTTGACACCTTTGAATGACTTATCATCTTCAAGCAATGTGAGTATTTTCATAAACTGGTTTACATTCTCATCACATGCTCTGTAGACAAAACAACTGTCCTATATGTCATTTAGAACAAATGGACTGAACGATAACAATTTGCTATTTGATAAAAAACCGTATCAAACCAAAAAAAAAAAAAAAAAAAAAAAAACTACAATAGAAAATCATTTTTAAATGATCATTAGCAAAACAAAAACTTATAGGTTTTCTATTTTCATAATTATTTTAGCAAATAATCGATTATTAATTTTTTTTTGGGCGTAAGCATTTGAAGAATGGCCCTTTGGGCCCTTTTCGAAAGTTTTGACCCCGAGGGAATTTCCCATTTTGTTATCGCCCCCTCGGGCCTGCTCTGCACAAGAAGAGACACTGATAATTATTAAATGTGTCAAGGTAGTAAAAATAAAATAAATTTTAATTTAAAAAAAAAAAAAAAAACGGACTACGTTAATGAATATTCCAAAATTTATGACAATAAATTTTTAAATTTTTAATTTCTCATTTTCTTTGATTACATCCTTATCATTTATTAATTTTCAAATATGAATAGCTTATAGGACATTATGCGTACAGAAAACTTTTGCGCCCACTTTCATTAAAATCTATAAAATAAGACACTTGTTCTGAGCGAACAAAATTTGGTTAGTTCCGAAGATAGACATACCAAACGAATAACCTCATCCGTACGCAATCCATAATTATAGAATGGGAGTTGAAATAGCTCAATGCATCAATTGCACGATGTGCAGCAGGGTATTTGTAAATCCAAAAAACATGGGCCATGATGAATATAATAAACTACAGCCCAGATTGCAGATCTAGCCTATCCAATACGTACACTTTCATACCCTGAATGAGTATATAAACCCTCAATTCGAAGGAATAACAGTACAGTTCCTTCTTAGTACCTAGAGCCTCTCTTACAGAGCTACTAGTTTATATACATTCTTGTCTAAATGGTTGTAATCCCATATGTTAAATCTATTGTACAGCAATTAACGTATTATTTGATGTACTGTTGTCGTACAATTTATTATTTTATTAAAAGTGTTAATTCAACCTTGTGTTTTAAATATTATTGAGTCTCTCAAATACGTTAAGATCCACGATAGTTGTGGATGATAAATTGAATATTTAAATTATTATAGAGGTATTAATGCTTGTCCAGTATTAAATATCTCGTGTATGGTGTAACACTGAAAGTGGTTTTAATTAGGTACATTACCACCTGTTTTGGCCGTTACAGTTAAACTTTATAGTTATTTTTCTCAAAATAAGCTTTTCTTCAATATAAACTTCACAGGGCCGTAACTATGCCTCCATTTCAAACCTTTTCAGCTTTTTTTTTTCTCAAAATGTTCGTCCGAATCTCCTCCATGTAAGGCCATGAAAAAAAAAAAAATAGGCCGACTTAGTTTTTCTGGATCGCATTACAAATTCATAAATGAAAGATGAACGAACTCTTAATAAAAAATAACAAAATTAATTTCCACCACTTCAATGGTTCTTTTCTCATTTTCTCTTTTCATCCTTCACCTCCTACAATTACTTATGCTTTTATTTTTATACGTACGGGTATAACGCTCATATTGGTACATTCCCAGCAAAAGCAGCAGTGCGACGTTAGTTAGACATAAAAGGAAATTAATTTTCTCAAACGAAAACCAAAAAAAAAAAAAGTAAATAAATAAATAAATAAATATAAAACAAAGAGAAAGAATATTATAGGATGAGGAAAAAAAATCTTATGCATAAACGACGGATGAAATTAACTACGGTAGGTGGTTTGTCTTTTTTATTCTATCGACCTTTCGTATCTTTCTGGTCTTCTGTTGTATCCGTCGATACATATTTTCATCGAAATAAGAATTTTATATGCATCATACACAATATAGGCTGCACAATGAGCAGGCAAAAGTGAAAACCATCGATTGCCCATACACATAAACGCACCCATACAATACCGGAAATTTCGTACGAAAAACCACTGAACGGAAGTGGAAGAAGTAGAAAAAAACGGAGGGAAAAACTTAAAAGAGTGAATAAAAAATCTAGCCATTGAGGAGAGAAAATGTTAAAAAAAAAAAATTTAATTTTAGCTGCGTGTCGTAAGACCACCATCGACTCCTATAAAATCGCCATGGCGTTGGCCACAAACAATTACAAAAAAAGGTTTCGACACTCAGTCGAATCGGCCATTACGCTAAAAATATAAAAATTTACAAGTACCTATAGGCTAACGTTCTTTTTTAATTTTCTTTTTTTTTCCCCAACGTAATTAAAATTAGTTTCTTAGGTTTTTTATCTTTTTCTTCAATTTTTTTTTTTTTTAATTTTTTTCTTTCTTCCTCTTTTACGTATGTAATTATCTTATCGATTAAGCAGCAGCTAGCCTAAATGCAATCCACAGGCGAAACGAATTCGGTAGTATTATATATGCGAGAAAAACAGTCAATTTTGATGGGAAGTGACTACATGTCTCGGGTTTAGGCCGTTAACCGTTTGGCGATTCTGTAAATGGTAACAATATATAGCTGCAGGTTGGTTATTTGGTTGTTTCGAAAATCCAGATGACTATACAGGCTAGAAAAGCTTACGGAGGGATCACAAATTGTAAATTCGATGGTAATCAAAAGTTGAAATTTTCAAAATAAAAATAAAAATTGAAACAACACGTAATTCACCGCACACAACAGGAGGGTGACATTTAGGCACCGAGGTCGAAATTTGTTCCACGTATATTCTGGTAGACAGGGCCTTAACGCACCTATTCAACGCGATACCAATTCTCTAGCTCCTCGACCTTCTCCCAAAAAACATTTTCGCGAGATTACCAACAACAGATCCTCGCGATTCTCAAGGGATTTTCGTACGCTTCACGTCTTTACTCAATCAAAATCATTCCACACGAAAACGAACCACATCGAGAACGAATAGGTGAGAAGTATTTAATTATCCTTAGTCGACTTCAACATGGACACGACCTCATCGCCACTTTTTCCAAATTAACCCCCTCCCCGAACCGCTCTTCGAACTGCGATAATTTTCCACTCCTTCCGGCACATCACTCCCCCCCATCTTCTACACTGCAACCCACTCTCATCAATACCACTTAGATATTATCCAAATATTAACGTATTTTTTCTCGATTCATCCCCTCCCCATCGACAATATATTTAGATATTAGCATATACGTATATCATACTGGAGTTGATTCGGAACTATCTACGTATTATAGCCTAACCACAGCTCCCGCTTGGTAAGTGAGGTAGAAAAAATCGGGCCTATTCTGTGTCAACTGAAAACAGAAACATATACTTTTCCCTCTTATTTGGGAGAAAAAAGAGCACACGGCTAGATCATGTATAGACTGGAAATGGTACACGTATATTTTGTGACGCCCTTTGCATGTCGCTACTTGGGTGATGGTCAACTAAAAATGGCGCCCATATTTTAATTTAGATTGGACTTCGTAATATTGAACAAAATTAATTTAAAACAATTATAGCAACTAAGTCGAACAATTTCATAAATCCTTACAGAGAGCAGTTGTGGGGACATCATCGTATGAACGAGAATTTAGGGGCTCAGCCCCTCGACGACAGTCGCCACTAAAAGGCTGGCAATATTGTGCACTACACGTTCAACAAGTACGTTTGTTTGTACTTACTTGCAAGTACACGCAAGTACGCCACAAAACACCAATCTGTGACTAATCAAGAGATTACTCTCTGGATGACATCATCGGATCAGTTATCAGCGCATGCGCGGTAATGTACGCGTTGTTATAACAACAGTAAATTACATCACAATTAATTACACGCTGACATAATATGTATTTATACATATTTGTGTCCGTGTGTGTGTGTGTGTGTGTGTGTGTGTGTGTGTGTGTGTGTGTGTGTGTGTGTGTGTGTGTGTGTGTGTGTGTTTGATTTTAGTATCTTGGTCGGACACACACCTGACTCCTCACCAGCTTTAGTCGGACTAAAAACGTTGGTCGGACACACACAAGGTCCGACCAACGTTTTAACTGTTTTTTTGGATTCAGGGGGTTATATTTGCATTGAAAAAGTTGGAAAATGTTAGTCTTGTAAAAAGTCCGACTAGCATACTTATGGCCCACTCATCAAATGTTACACCCCGTGTGTGAAATTTTATTTTGGAATTGACAATAGTACTACGTTGGTCGGACTTCTGTGTGTGACGTTGGTTAGACTTGAGTCTGCTGGTATGTTAGTCAGACCTTTTAAAATCAACGTTGCCACAGTTTTGGTTATGATGTGACAGCTGCAAATAATAATAATACTGGATAATAAAGGAAAAAAAAAAAAAAAAAAAACATTTTCCAGTTGACGTTGACAAGAGATTTTTTTTAGTCAGTACTTGTGGTCTGTCTTACGATAGATGCAAATGATATTAAAAAAAAAAAAACATTTTCAAGTCAACAGTAAGATGAGAGTTAACCTTGAAATTTACCAATTTTAGTGTAAAATTTAATAATAAAAAAAAATACACACCCGTTGATATTGATGTATGTTCTATTGAATTATTTTCTTTTCTGTTCATTCTTTTGTTGTTTCTTCCCGTGAGTGTTCTATTTTTTTTTTTTTTATTACACGTGGTATTATATTATAAGATGATTACATGTAAAAAGGCAGTGACAGAGAATGGTCAATGGCATTTGATTAAAATAATTGAATTTTTTTGAACTACCTACCTATCCTGGATAAACTGTGTAGCATTTTTTACTAGGTACATATGTTATAGAAACGTGGATCTAAGGTATGGTCAATATACCGGGAATTTTATTTCAAAAACATGGTCTTACAAAATGAGCTACTTGACCTAGCAAGCTATCTTTATTTTCTGAAGATCCAAACCAAGATAAAAACTTCACGTAAAGTTCTAGAAATATCTGTCAGGCACTTAGACGACACTTTGTTAGGCCCACATGGAAATGATCGAGAAATTGAAAATGTGGACTTTTTTCTTCTGTTTGTTTAAAAAAGTAGTACGCCTATGCATCAGTTATTAAGAAAACCCCCGAATTAGAATATGTATAAAAGTAACAGAAGTTGTAGAGAGTGTCAGGAAAATTTTAAGGTTGGTAAATTGGGGGGTGCGAAGGTTTGAAAGGATTAAAAGTTAATGAAATGATGATCAAAATCCTTCTCAAACTTGAATGAAAGGAGTGACTAGGAAAGAAAACTGCTTATCAAAAAGAACTAAGGAAATAATGAAAAAAACTCTAGAGCAGCAAGCCTCGCTGGAAAAAGTAGGTTTCTGAGAAAAAAAATTATGAATTTTGATAGTTAAAATAATTGTTTTAAAGCTTATAATGAGTAAATGGTATGTTATGATTAAATGAAATTTGTCAACTGTTGACGAAATATTAGACATTGTGAAATTTAGAATTATTTCTTGATATGAAAAAATCAGATCTTGAGGAAGCTCTACCGGAAATATTGTCAAACCAAAACTGATAGCCAGTGGCGTAGTTATGGGGGGGGGTATGGGGTTAAACCCCCAAAATTTTTTTTAAACAACAATTTTGTACACTAATAATTTTTTTTTCAAGTTTGTAGTTTTTAGCAGTCGAAAACCCTATCAAATTTGGTCTGACTTTCACAATAGGGAATGGGACTTACATAGTTATTTGTTTCATGATCTCCAGATTCCAAAAATACCCATCTCGCATTTTCATATTTCTTTATTTATTTTATTTAATTTTTTTTTTATTCCGGCCTATATTTTTTTGGGAAACAAAAACAGACAAATGGCTGAACCAATAAGGCTGAAGTTTGCACCAGAGGTCAGTTTCAGTGTAAGAAGGGTCTGATAGAAATTTTGAGTCAATTGGTTTAGCGTTTTCGGAGATATTGGCCAAAATATAGCTAAAATGAGCAGGTTTTTAAGGTTCATTATACCACACCCCTGTGCCACAAATTGAAAACCTGCTTTTCTAGCGGGGCATGCTACGCTAATATTTTTAAAATTTTCTTTTCATTGAAAAAAAAACAATTCTAGCACAGCATGCTCCACTAAAAAAGCAGGTTTTCAATTTGTGGCACAGGGGTGTGGTGTAATGAACCATAAAAACCTCCTACAAATTCGTACTTTGGGATTTTGTAAAAATAATGTTTTCATTTAGCCAATATCCTTGGAACCGCTAAACCAATCGGCTCCAAATTTCTATCAGACCTTTCTCACACTGAAACTGACCTCTGGTGCAAATTTCAGTCTTATTGGTTCAGCCGTTCGTCTGTTTTCATTTCCCAAAAAAATATAACCCAAAATAAAATAAAATTAAATAAAATAAATAAAGAAATATGAAAATGCGAGATGGGTATTTTTGGAATCTGGAGATCATGATACGAATAACTATGTAAGTCCCATTCCCTATTTTGAAAGGCAGACCAAATTTAATAGGAGTTTTCAACTTTGTCGAAAACCTGTTATAAAGGTTGGGGGTCAAGCTTTCCCTGAACCACAAACTTTATATAAAATGTAAAATAATGCAATAAAACCTCTGAACATAAATTCCTACACTTGAAAGAACTACGATTGATTAAGCAAAAAAATCTACCCTTGAAGTTTTAGCTCTAAACCAACTCTGTTTAAACTCAGTTCTCAGTTCTACTCCATGGATTTATTTCAGTGTCAGTTCTGTGAAGTGGGAGAGAAATTGTTTGATAGAAAGGAAAAGTTGAAATATAAAAATCATGTAATACACATATGACTACATCTTTAGAGGAGAATGTTTCATCAAAACTTATTCACTAATTTAGGTTAAAATTTCAAGAAACTGGACATTATTTGAGAAGTTTTTTTTTTTGGAGATTTCCAGTTCTAGATAGAGAAATCAAATAGCCTCCTCAAATAAATTGTGTCAAACTTCACAGAAATTAATACCTGGGTCAAAATAACAAACCACCATATTGGATAAAACACTTAAACTTTGCTGGACACTGAGTTGACACTGTTGGTGAAGGATATATAGGTATTTGTTTTTGTTTTTTTGTTTTTCTCAAATAAATTGAAAGATGAAGCTTTTGGTTGATTAGTTTGAGAATAGGAAAAATTGTGCATCAATATGGTGTTTAACTTATCATAGTGGTTGACATTTTTGGCCTCAGTGTCTGGTTCAATTAGGATGCTTAGGATGTTGAGAACAAATAATATGGTGACTACTCATCCCTTGATTATTTTTGGAGGTATCACATTTAGTCAGAAACAAAATTGATCTAGGTTCTGCAATCTTGGTCAGAGTCTTGTAAATTGACAAATTCAGAGTGTTTCCCTTGAATAATAATTTCCTAATTTTAAAAATTACAAATAGATAGTTCTTTGACATGCATTTATCCAAAAAAATTGGGGAGGTTTGATTTTAGGTGACCAAACAGAAAGTAGTCATATTCTATTTGGATGAAAAAAACTATTAGTGCTTTTTGATAACTCCATAGTCCCATTCTAATTAGAAAAAGACAAAATTAGTTTTCTAAAGAAGCTGATCTATTGACAATAATTAATTTCTTTTTACAACAATTATTCTTTCTACCCATATTTCCATGAAAAACTGTGGCAACATTGCATTTATGTCTTACTAGGGACATAAAAGAACAGGTGATGTGTACTCTTGATGTCTGACCAATGTTTATGAGGAGTCAATTTCAAATAACACAAAGGTCTGACTATAGACTGATATGATTTCATTTTTGTGTGTAAAAACACACACACACGCAGTCTAACCAACATACTGTTACAGTATTTTTTTATTATTGTGTGTATAGCTTTGTGGGTTGGGCGGTTTTTTCAATGTTTTGAAAACTACGACATTCTGCTGTCAAGCAACATTCTAACCTCAAAAATAAAGATTTTTTTTTGGGTCTTACTAAGGCAGTTAGGTGTCAAGGTCCAACTAAGATACTATAATCACGTATGTGTGTGTGTGTGTGTGTGTGTGTGTGTGTGTGTGTGTGTGTGTGTGTGTGTGTGTGTGTGTGTGTGTGTGTGTGTGTGTGTGTGTATATGTGCCAAGAACTAAGTATAAAAAGCGCCAGTAAACACTAAAATTCGGCCAATGTTTACTGTGGTTGGCTCTCCTATATGTTCATGCGAAGCCGGTAAGCACACAAAGCTGTTGATCATCTTCTGAAGTGGAATCTCTTCCACGATGTAAGATATTCCACAGCAATATTCCGGCTTAGTAAGCTTAATAAATCTGAAAAGGAAACATAGTGCATTTCTAAGTCTCACACTCACTCGCATACCCAGAATGAAGAAACCCAAGTTTGAAGTTATTAATGGCAAACCTTTAGATCTAGCTACTGTGATAACGTATATGACATTTAGCTAAAGCCAAAAAATAAACCCAACTCTGACTGAAAGTTTTTCATTGATTTATTAAGGAGACAATTAGATGGTGAACCATCATACTGTACACCGAGTGGTAAAAGAACAGCAGCCTGCTCACTGGAACAATAAACAACGAGCAACCAATAACCAGTAGGCAGCAACCAGCAATAATGTTCCCACTCCATACGATATAGCCTACAATCTCCTACATACTTCACATTTTATTGATATTGGGAGTTGGACCTTATCAGTACAGTAAATACCTCCGGCAAATATAACACCTACATCAAGTTTAAGCAGGTGTCCGTTCAGATAGAAGGGTACCAAAACGAATAATTCTATGACTAATATGTTTTGGAATAGTAGTCGAATACAATATTATCTTTTAGTCTTTTTTCTCCAACTTATTTATCTGCCAAAGCAAACAATTAGTGACCTATATGGGCTACGAATTATAAAACTGGCTGACTGATAGAACTGCAGAAACTGTGATTTAATTTTTTTTTTTCCGAATCACTAACAAATGAATAACATTAATGGGAAACAAAAAATTTTCATAAAGCTGATGGTGCGAATTTTTTTGGTTTGCGAGGCAGTCTACAGGCCGTAATATTGCTAATCGTCCGCGGTCATTTGCTGGAAAGTACAACAACGAGCAGCGAAAAGTATAGCTGAAAGTTGACAACGCCAACTGATAGCAGTATTTTTCACGTATCTGGCGTACCAAAGCAGCACACCATCAGCAACGTGAAATAATCTGCCAGACGGATTAAATTCGTCCCAAGAATACGTCGATAACGTGGAAGCAATCGACAACATTCACCCCCTCATTAAACAATATGCGATATTCTATCGAGACATTTCAGCGTGCGACTCTCCATGCAATAAAATGTAGACAAGAGTAATAGCGCGACGATATGATTATATATACGCTAATTTTTGGTTGCTCTGGTTGCTTATTATTGCTCCGATGTGCGAACCACCCTATAATTGTCGTTAATTTACACGTCGCAGTAACCATGCAATAAGACAAATTATAAATGCCTACGCCAAGTATCGTATTATACTAGTTGCTAAAATAATTAAAAAAATGCTTTAAAGCGTGCGAGCTTTTTGCCAATCGCCAAATAAATAAATAAAAAATGCAAGCGTGCAGTTAGCAAATAAAGAAAATATTAAAAGTAGACCGTACCCGTCGGTTGCTTTGTGAGACATCATACACCTGCAAAAAAGAAATCAAACGTAGTTTAACTAGTGTCGATCAAAAAAAAAAAAAAAAATTAGAGAAACAAAAAAAGAAGGACATAAAAACTAATTAAAACAGTGGAAATGAAATATAGTTTAACTTCGTGTTAGTGGGAAAATTTTTTAAAATACATTTTTATACGACCTTTTTTTCTCCATATGTTGCGTAAATGCGCGTGTATATATATATATATATATATATATATATGTATAACAATACTTTCGAACACTTAGTTAAACTATATTTAATTTCCTAAAGACAAGTGCGTTACACGAAAATAAAAAATATTTTCTCCTCGAATAACTGTAGATCAAAGGTATTTCGTAGACATTTTACGTAATTTTTAAGGCGCAGAAAGAGGTGAAAAAAACGATTGTAATTTTGTCGGAACTGAGTTAATGCGGTAAAACTTTTTTGTTATTTTTTATTAGTGTTCACTAAGGAATTACACGGTCAACTCTATAGAATAATGGAGTTATTATTTTTACCCTGTATTGTTGCAGGTAATTTCATCGACAATAATTTAAAACGTTTATCAAAATTATACGCATATACCGAGTGAATAATGACGCGCTCTTATCCACTCATCAATTAAAAATGAAGTAAAATTAAAATTACGAATTAATTACGCACTCATCACGCAGGTTACCACGACGACACTGTTAATTTTTGCACGTTATAAATTGCATTTTCACACATTTTCAGTGCACAAATCGTTCATCAAGCATTTCGCGCGATGAAATAATGCCGTTTTGTGCATTGCAAAAACAGTTTAATTGTCGTCGCGTATAGTTTTTATTTTGTATGCCAATTAAACAGATTTATACTCATCCACAACGAAAGCTAACCTGCAAGAAGACTAATAAGAGGGCGGTTGACTGACTTACATTGTCTCCTTTTTCACTTCACTCGCGATTATTTTTGAATCATATTGTTTATATTTCAATTCGTTATGCAGGAAGTAGGTACATCTTCCGAAATAAATCCAAACTAGTTGTCACCTGCAGGCTCCGCCTCCACGTAACAACTTGATTTGAGACTTTTAATCCTCCAAAGAGTAAGCCCTAGCGAGAAAAACAGAACCATAAAGAGAAAGAGAGATAGAGTTTGTTTATATTTTTCTGATCTTTTTCTCTATGTGTTTTTCAGTTTAGAAACAATAAAGAAGAGAGGGATGTACTTCGAGGAAAATTTTAAAATTTGCACTCTGAGAAGCTACAGATATGCACTAAGGCTTAAAATCTTTCTTGAGACAATCCACTTGCTGAAAGTAACCAACTCCTTTACATAAAATAGCTCTTTTCCCTCCCCCACTCCGCCGGCGATTTCTTCCTTCTCATTCATTTCATTTTCAAACCGTATATTTGACTGGATATAATGTATACCACATGGTATACCTACCCTTCAATTTTATAAATTTTTGGCGCTCTATATCTCAGAAAGTGGGTGATACAAAAGTATGAAATTTTGTGGACTAATTAATGCATCAGGAAGAATATGTTTAAGGGAGAAAAAAAAAGTCTGTGGAATACCTTGTCATGAGAGATATTCACACTAGAAGGTCTTCAACAGTATTTTGCGTGTTCTGCCACTTCATACAAACATGTATGGGAGAGCCAAATCCTCGGCGAACACTGGCGATTTTTGAGCCGGTTCTGAGAGTTTATATACCGAGTTTGGTACACGCACACGGACACACATACGTATGTATGAATACGTAATTATGTCATACGTTGCGTCGTTTCTTGTCTCCGTTGAGATGATAAGAAACGACGCATTGCGTTTGGTACCGAGTCGTGACATTACCGAGATCGTTATCAGGTAATTGATCTCGACTCGTACGATGTATCTTACCTGTACGTACGTACAGGTACGAACATACAAACGCGTTCGTGTATATTAGTTTAACGTCATAGAGACGAATATTGCCAGCCTTTGGGCGGCGACTGTCGTCGAGGGGTGCGAGCCCCTAAAACCTCATACGAGTAATGTCCCCACAGCTACTCCCCCCCAGTTTTCGCGCCGCGAAAATGATAAGTCGCGTGCCTGGGGGGACTTATCGAGTTTACTGTCTTTGGTCCCGCTCCCACTTAGCGAGGGCCGAGCCTACCGCAGCCCCGACGCATTCATACGACTGCTTTCGTGCGTCCAAACGGGCTTGGTAGGCCTCTCTGCTACTTTGTCCCCTTCTTCTCGGCGGTCTTTGTGTTGGAGCCGGGTGATAAGGATGGGAGCGATGTGACAGGCGGGGGTCGGTCAGTGTTAGTGGCCTCGGTTTTCGGTACATCGGGGAGTTAGAACTCCCAGATGGTCTGTAAACCAGGCTTTTGGTGAGGGGAGGGCGTGGAGTTCGCACCTCTTCCACCTGAGGTTGTCTCGTCTCCAACCTCGCTAGTGCTAAGGGTTCCGGAGGTGGGGTCGCCACTTCCGGTACTCTTTCTGGCGATTTTGGCGGCGAAATCAACGGAGGAAGGGGGGCGGACATTATTTTCACGATGTCCGCCGCCGACGTGTCCATTAGGAGTTCGTTCTCTATTCTTTCCGCCTCCTTTTCGCGTTCCGACTGCTCCTTTGTCTTTATAGGCTGGGGGGCAGGTGGTACTATGAATTGGAACGGCTGAGTAGAGAACGGGGTACCAGTTGAAGACGACATTTTGAGGAAGGAATTTACACAGGTAAAAATAAGAAAAAGAAAAAAGAGAAAAATTTGTAGAAAATTGTTTTCGGCAGTTTGGTTCGACAGTCGAAAAGCGAATGAAAAACTTTGCGAGAATAATTTCGATCGCAGCTTTATTCCAAGTCGTTATCTTTTTTGGACTTGTTCGGAGGGGATAGTGCATTCAATATTCTTTGGCTTAAAAGTTTTCCTGTTAAATTTGGTTAAGTACAGGCAGAGTTAAGCATGTTTGAATTTTCGTACTTCGAATTTTGTATTTCACAAAGGAATGCACTCTTCGTTTGTGACGTCACGATCTATTGACTATTTTGTTATCGGTATTATTTGTCAATAGAAACACGTTGCAATGTTTTTCTTCCGTATTGCACGTGGATTTGTTTATTCGTGTCGTATTTTTATTGTACGCACTTTTTCTCTGCTTATCTGAAGAATTTCTATTGTTGCGAATATTCCCAGATTCTCGTACGTCTTTTTATGCGGGTTTATTTCTTCCGCTACGGATATTAACTTTTCGTGAATATTTTCAGTTTCTCCGTGCCAATCTTTCGGATTTTCGAGTTGGAATTAGGTTTTTCTGCTTTCTGCTGCCAAGGGGCCTGCCTCTTTTTCGTGGGCACAAGGGGGCCGATGGATCGTATTGTATTTTGACGATCTCGTCATTGAACTTAACCGTTTTCTTTATTTTTATTTTTTCTTCTGGTGATTTTTGTGATTTATCACCGTTTTCGACTGGATTGTCCTCAACTTTCTGTGGTTGTGTTGTTTCGGACTGTTCAGTCTGTTCTTCCTTTCTTATTTCTTTGTGAGTCGTCTTCCTCTTTGCTCTTTGGAGCATTTTCTTGTCGTCGTTTATAAGGTACGCAGGTTTCAATCTGTCGATTGAAATCGTTTTTTGTTCACCTGCGATTAGTATCACGAAATTCTTGTCATCTCGTGATACTACCTTATAGGGACCGGCGTATGGTTTCTCCAATGAAGATCTTATTTTTTCGTCTCTGACAAACACATGAGATGTTGTGGCCAAGTGTTTGGAGACATAAACCTTTGGTTGGCCATGACGAGCTGCCTGATTCAGGAAGTTGTTAGCGTCAGTCCGTATGTCTTGGACGAGCGTTTCGGGGCTAATTTCTTTCGAATGGGTGAAAAAATCCCCTGGTAGGCGTAGCTCTTCGCCGAGCGCTAACTGCGCTGCAGAATGACCCGTGTCCGTTTGAAGAGCAGATCGAAGGCCCAAGAGGATGGTTCGTAGTATGTCAACCCCTCTTGGTGTCACAAGCCATAATGGAGGCTTTCAAAGCTCTGTGCCATCGCTCAACTTTTCCGTTTGCTTGAGGATGGTAAGCTGTGGTGTGATTGTGTTGTACACCAAGCTTCTTAGACAGCTCTTGAAAGAGCGAGCTTTCAAATTGACGACCCTGGTCCGTGATGATGACCTCAGGTACGCCATAGCGGGCAATCCAGGTATCGTATAACCTGGCAGCTACCGTGGGAGCTGTCATCTCATGGAGAGGAACTGCCTCTGGCCATCGAGTTGCTCTATCGATCATCGTTAACAGGTATCTGTGTCCCTGGGATGGGGGTAATGGACCCACCAAATCTATATGTATGGTTTTAAACCGCTCCGTTTGTTTAAAAGATTTGAGAGGCGACCGAGTATGTCTTCCTACTTTGGACTCTTGGCAATTCAGGCAACTGCGAGCCCATTTGTTGCAGTCAGACTTCATCCGAGGCCAAACAAATCTTGATGATACTAGTCCAGCAGTGCATCTTGGTCCAGGGTGCGATAGATTGTGCACACTACTGAATGCCAATTTGCGGTACTTTGTCGGCAGGAATGGCCTATTCTTGCCTGTACTAATGTCGCATGTTAGTAAAACATTAGTACCAGGGATTTTCCTTTGTCTCAATTTGAGAGCTGTGTCATCGTTCGACAACAGTTCTTGCAATTCTGCATCCCTTAACTGTTCTTTAGCTATTTCAGCGTAAGGTAATTGAGACGGTGCCGAGATAGCTTCGATCCTACTAAGAGCATCAGCTGGAGTGTTGAGTTCTCCACTTATATACTGAATGTCCGTAGTCAATTGTCCTATGTAGTCCAATTGTCGAGCTCTTCTCGGGGAAGCTGGTTCTGTCTTTTGCGTGAAGGCATGTGTTAGGGGTTTATGATCTGTATACACAGTGAAACATCTACCCTCTAATTGGTGCCTGAAATGCTTCAACGCAGCAAATATTCCCAGTAACTCCCTGTCGTACGTGCTGTAGTTCTTCTCAGTTTTTGATAGCTTTCTGGAGAAGAAAGCGAGCGGTAGCTTTTTGTCGTTGTCCTTTTGGTACAGTGTTGCACCAATAGCAAAGTCGGATGCATCAGTCGCGACACATAACGGCAGACTTTCGTCTGGGTGAGCTAGTAGAGTTGCATTTGCCAGTGTTTCTTTTATGTTTTCGAAGGCTTTTTCAGCTTCTTCAGTCCAATCGAGTGGAGTTTTATCTTTCTTTTTGTTTGTTTTTATTAATGCAAACAGCTTACTTTGTTCGGCTGCAGCATTTTTAATGCAACGTCTGTAGAAATTCACCATCCCCAAGAAGCGTCTGAGTTCTGCTACGTTGGAGGGTTTCGGGAATTTCAATATAGGCTCTACCTTGGTCTTCAGAGGGGAAATGCCTTCGGTCGAGACTTGATAGCCGAGAAAGTCAATCTTGGATTGTTTGTATAAACTTTTTCCAACATTGATAGTAAGTCCAGCAGCGTGTATACGTTGTACGATGGTTCTTACATTCTTCTCGTGCTGTTGCTCACCGCCTTCTGAGCAAATGCATATGTCATCCAAATATGCATAAGCAAACGGCAAATCCATAAACAGTCCATTGATGAATCTTTGGAAAGTTTGTGCAGAATTACGGAGTCCAAACGGCATTCGAAGGTATTCGAATAACCCAAAGGGGGTTATGACCGCTGTCTTTGGGATGTCCTGTTCGGCCATTGGAATTTGGTGGAATGCCCAGTTGATGTCGATTTTTGTGAACATCGTTTTACCCTTCATATTCGCGTTGAAGTCCATTATATTTGGGACTGGATAGCGATCAGGAACTGTTTTGGCATTTAAGGCCCTGTAGTCTCCAACGATTCGCCACTCTCCACTGGCTTTTTTGGTCATGTGGATCGGGGAACTCCATGAACTTTTTGATGGGCGGCATATGCCTTCACCTATTATGCGATCATAGTATTCCCGTGCTGCTTTGAGTTTATCCGGCAGTAGCCTGCGGGCTCTAGCATGGCAAGGCGGTCCTTTAGTTTCTATGTAATGAACTGTGTCATGTTTATAGGTCGGATGCCTGCGAATCGATGGTTGAGTGACTCCAGGATAGTCTGACAGAATCCGTAAGAATTGTTCGTCGACTTTCGTGCAACTGGATATGTTGGTGTCCAGTTGGTACGCTAGCGTTTTGCCTTCCACCCATAGACCAGTATTGTTGTCTATGATTTTTCCATTTTTGAGGTCTATGACCAGACCGTAGTGCGCAAGGAAATCTGCACCCAGGATCGGAGTTGGAACATCCGCAATTGTGAAGGACCACGTCATGTCTCTTCGCAAACCGATGCTTACTTTGCTGGATTCTATTCCGTAAGCTGGAAGGTTTTGACCATTCACAGTTCGGAGGTAGTATTTCGGAGGAAATGCCTTTTGGTTTTTATCTACTGGCAAAATGCTCAAGTCAGCACCTGAGTCAATTAGGTAACGTCTCCTATTTGTCCTGTCCTTGATGAACAGGCGGCGTGAATACTTTTTCGAGGGATCTTCAGCCGCGTAGACGACCCCTCTTTCTAGTTTGACGACTTGTTGTAAGATTTACCCCACCATTGGCATCTATTGTTGCACTTGGTGGCCTCTGCGCCAAACCGATTGTGAAAGAAGCAGGATTTATCGTCCCAGTTTTGAGACCGGGGTTTAGGGGACGATGTTCTTCTTGGGGGAGTTGGACTCTGACCCCTGGTAGAATTGCTCTTGCGGTCTTTAGACCTGGATCTTCTATCATTACTTCTGTTATTGTTGCTCCTACTTTTTGAGCGTATGTTGCTTCTACCCTGTCTTGGGTTATTATTGTTACTCTTCTTTTTGATCTCACTAGTCAGCTGAGCTATTTGGGCTCTAAGCTGAGCTAGTTCTCCGGTCTCGGCGGATACTGCACTGATCGAGGACGTCGATCTCGAGTGTTCCAGTGCACTATCTGCACTCTTCGCTAGGAAGTCTAGGTCCTCGGAATTATTAATTACCGTGGTACCTACGGCGGCCAGACACTGCACAACATGTTGGGGAAGTTGTTTGCAGAACTGGTTTCCAATGACTGACGGTGACACTATGTTATCGGCCTTTTGTCTGAGTTTGGCCATGAAGGTGGAGGGTTTGTCGTCTCCGATCTTCATTCCGCCCATTACATCATCAATAATTTGGTTCTGAGTCTTACCAAACACATTTCTTATTTTTCTGCAGAACCAACTGTATTTGTCTGCTTCCGCTGGAGGGCATTCCATGATATCCGGAATGCGGCGTATGATTTCTGCGGGCATGCCGCTACAAATGTGTGAGTATTTTTGGTCGTTTTGCAGATTCTCTGTCTTAAAACGACCCTCGAGGAGAGTTAACCATAGTTCTACTTCATTTGGTAGGAACTCCGGAATCTCTATCCTCCGTCTTTGGATAGCAGGGTTCTGCAATGTTTGCAGTTGCAACAGCTGTAAGAGCTGTGCTAATACTTCGGGGGTCAGCTGTGGCTGACCACTTCCGCCCGCTGCTGGTTGGTTTGATGATGGGTTCGAGTTCGTGTTTCCGTTGGGCATCGTGTGCTGGACTTCTTTACTTTTATTTTCTGCGAAGAGTCTCCCAGACTCCGTGGTTTGTCGGTCTGGGGTTGAAGGGTCGGAGTCTTGGCTCAATAGACGACCGCTTCTTAGTGTTCGAGCTGTAGTTTCGTTGGGGTTTGCTACAACTCCCAAACGCAAGGCTTCTGGCCTCCGGATCCTTTTTTGTTTCTCCGGAGTCTCAAAGACTTCTGAGTCTCTGGTCGAAGCTGGAGGAGTTGGCGGATGAGGGCAACTTTGTTCCTCCAGGTCTACTTGTCTTGGTTCCCTTCCGGCAAATATATTTGGAAGGGGGGGTGTAATTTCCCGCTTTCTAAGTCAAGATCTCTGCTTCGACAGCCAAAGGTGTCTAGATCTTGTAAAAATTATTTGTATTACAAGCGAGTAACTCGCCAGCGCACCGCGCCTCTTTTTAGTTATAGCGCAACGCGCCTCTAGACACCCACGACGTAGCCAAAAAATCACGTCGGGGTCACCACTGTGGAATACCTTGTCGTGAGAGATATTCACACTAGAAGGTCTTCAACAGTATTTTGCGTGTTCTGCCACTTCATACAAACATGTATGGGAGAGCCAAATCCTCGGCGAACACTGGCGATTTTTGAGCCGGTTCTGAGAGTTTATATACCGAGTTTGGTACACGCACACGGACACACATACGTATGTATGAATACGTAATTATGTCATACGTTGCGTCGTTTCTTGTCTCCGTTGAGATGATAAGAAACGACGCATTGCGTTTGGTACCGAGTCGTGACATTACCGAGATCGTTATCAGGTAATTGATCTCGACTCGTACGATGTATCTTACCTGTACGTACGTACAGGTACGAACATACAAACGCGTTCGTGTATATTAGTTTAACGTCATAGAGACGAATATTGCCAGCCTTTGGGCGGCGACTGTCGTCGAGGGGTGCGAGCCCCTAAAACCTCATACGAGTAATGTCCCCACAAAGTCAAACAATTTTTTTGAGAGGGTGAGTAATTCAAAATCTACAATTTTTTTCTCTGGGAAGCTATGGACTTTTTGTCCTCTGATGACACATCTACACGGTGAGACCTTTCATCTAACACCTTAATCATGAAAATCGGTGCAGCCATTCTCTCCAACTTACGGCCACAGTAAAAAAAAATCTTACAGAAGTTAATGTAGTATTAATTTTCACACAAATGAATAAACTTGAATTTTACCAATAGAAAAATTTTTTTTTTTTCAAAGTGTAAACAGAAAAATAAAAATAAAAACACAAATCTATACCCCGAATGTTACAGAGAAGAAAAAACGATCATGTGCGAAGAAGACGTAAGTACTTATTATAAAGAATATCCTTACATCGAACTCCAGAGAGGCAATACCAAAATTTTATTACGTAACCAACCAAAAAAAAAATATTATATCAAAATGAAAACGTTAATTTTCTTGAGTGTCAGTTGAAATCCAAGATGGACTCACTGGCACTGCCTCATGACAGACATGCCCTGAATAGCATTTTGAATTTTTCTCTAAGCATTGTTGCTAAACGCCGATCCTCACGAGTAAATTTCTTTCAAATGGCCCAAAATGTACGATTGTGTTTATTAAAATTCTAATTCTTTCGCAGCGAACAGCTTCGAATTCGAATGAAACTACTGTGAAATTTTATTTCTAATTCGAATAAAAACAGGTGTTAAGATCATGAATTCGGGTTTATTTGTTGAATTTATCTTCTTAGTACGATGTGAAGGAGAGTATTGCATGAAATTTCACCCAATAGTGCCAATTGAATACGTTAATAAACAAAAATGAGCGATGTGACGACAGAGCACTCCAATTACCACTAAGTTCATACTCTTCAAGTGTAAAGTCATATTCAGAAGAGGGACATAGCCTATAGATCTTTGAAATTGACGAAAAATTTATTTCATATTCTTTTTATACGTGTACGAAATCGAAGTTTAGTAGCATCAAAAAAATGTCTCCAAGGGCATACATGGATAGCTGAATCGTAAGAGACGGGATCCAAGAAAAAAAAACTCTTGCGCAGCGAACTTCGCGAAAAAAAGTAGATTTTCTTTGTTTCTAAATCACCTGTATCACCAATATTTTTCTGATAAAGAAATATAGTATAAAATATTTATATATTTGAAAAAAATTACCAATATCCCACAAATACGATTCATGCGATAAAATTTACTGATTAAGTATCATGTTTTCAACATATTAATTTAGGAATGTGTCAAAAATCATTATTTTTTTGTGAAATCAAAAATTATTTCAAGTTCTAAGAAGCACAATTTTAGGAAATAATTCGATGGTTTTCTTCCCTGTGGTGACGAAAATTGTAGATTAGTATATATTTTTAAAAAAAATAATAAAAAAAGTATGGAAAAAAAATCTCCCACATTATAAAACGAAGTATAGTACAGTTGTCTATGTAGGTACTCATTACGAAAATATTATCGGAGATTTTAGTATCCGAGTTCAAATCTAGTGTACGACAGCAGGTGGGGGGTGGGTGAAAATTGCCTTTTTTTTCATATCGGGTTGTTTTCAGGTTAAAACAAAATTGGTAGGTATTGTCGTTGACCTAAAGCACGTACATATAACAAATTTCTGGCTTTTCAATCTACCGGACGGACTATGTACCCGATCCGAACCAAAAACAATAGGGTTCCTCTTTAGATGGATCCAAATACGTGTTTCTAATTTCGAAATCATTTGATCAAAATTACGCCTGGAAATGGATTCAACGCAAAAGGGGGTACATAAAAAAAATAAATTTTCAAAAATAATACCAAAATGGTCAGAAAATCGTGAAACGAAAAACATACCCGCTCCCATCCTCGAGTTCGAATACTGGAGCAATTTTAATATACTTAAAAAAAACACATATTTTCTGCTGTCTCTTCGGTCACTAGCGCCCCACCCCGTCACCCTAACGCTACCCATCAAAGCTGAAGACACAAATTTTAGAAGCAATTTTTTTTTTTTTTTTTTGGGCTACACTGGATTTCGGACTTCCGAACCTCCTTCTTATCAACACCTTCGAACGCCACGTAAATTAGACCATTCTTCTTTTCAATGATAACAAAAATTTTCGAAATCCACGATCACATACGTCGAATAAAATCGCTCAATCCTTCTCTGTATAACGAAGGAAACAAAAATCGTTGAAAAATTATTTTTCTTTATATTTTTCCAGTTTTTCTTCGAAAATAAGAAAAACGAACGGAAAGCCAACACTCGAAGAATAAATAGGTAAACGATTAGCTAACAAACGTGCAGAATACCATATCGCTGCTTGTATAGACCACTATGGTATAGAGAAGTGGCGCCCTATTCAAGGAAGAAAAAAACAAACCTGAAAAAGTGAAAAAAAAAAAAAATGAGAAAAATTCTGAAATCAAAGACATTGTAAAGAATACAAGCCTTGTTTATGGTCCTCTACGTACATTAAAACGTTCGAAACGCCAAGAAAGTTTATTGCGGCTGAGTGATGAATATTTGATGGCGACATTACAGCATGCAGTTGAGCTCGACCACCGTAATAGCTTATAACATATTAATGTATCCCCTGCATCTTGAGTTAGCAAATAGTTTTCCAAAGTGAAAATTAGCCGGCCCAAGTCTTTTCGTCGCGGTCTCGCAAATACTGCGTGCATAATTTACACGTAAAAACAAATACGACCGCGTTTTCTTGAGCTTATTTCCTCGGCTAAAAGATTAATCCACCCCCTACCGTCCCTGGGTGCATTATAATTAAATTCGAGTTTTCGCCGTCTACAGGCGTATGCGTACCACAGCGGCCTTTTGTACTCTTGTACACAGAAAAATCGTTTTCAACGAACACGAGTAGTTTCTTTCCCTTTTTCATCCGTTTCTCTCCTTTAAGCAGGATTTTTTTTTTTCCATCTTATAAAATATATACGTGTGAAATTAAAGGACAAATCTAAGTTCTCGGAAATGTGAATATCCTATGGTCTGAAATGGACCGTAAGCGTATTTTGATGCCTTTTGATAACAAAATCGATTGCTAAACGTAAAGTGAAACTGATAAAAGAGTTTTAGGCTCATATTCACAAACGTCACTTTAATCTCACTTCGCTTAAATTTCATTTAAAAAAATTTTTTTGCACAATTTCGCACTTAAAAATGTGAAAACATTGTATCTCTTATGAGAGTTCCAACGTAAAAATAAAATGTTACCCCGATCTTAAATACAAAATTGTGGCAAAAGTCATTTTTAAGTGAAGTTTAAGTGAAGGGAGGTTAAAGTGACGTTTGTGAATATGGGCCATAGACCTTGTTGATGTACAAGCGCGTAAAGATAGAATTTTTGCTAATGAATTTGTCGTTAAAAAACAGGGGGGTAGTCACTGAAAATTTATTTCTACAATAAACTATTAGTTTTTAAAAAAGAAGGAAAATTAATAATTTTCAAAATGGCAAATTTTTCATTAATTGCATTTAGATATCACGTGTATGGTATCTCATTACGTACCTTGTGAATCAGTTCAGGTAAGTGATTGGTTGAAAACTTGTAAGGGTCAATAAAAACCAAGTTTGGCATACCACATCACAAAATAATAAGTGCTTAGGCATATTTGAAAAAGGAAAATTTTCGTATTTGACGGCGACATATATATATAAGTTAAAAAAATTAAATCGAAATAGGAAAATGGTACCTGCCAACCATTTTCTTTTCTTATGAAACGGATCATTTTTGTCATCTCCATCCTTAACCATTTTGTGAGGTCAATTTTAATACCTCGTTTGCAAAGAACTGGGTAAAAACTATTCTTTAGACTTTACTCCAAATGACCACATCATATAAATTTCTCTCTCAGAAAATATAAGCTAAATTAGTAACTGTGGAAATAAAATTGTAAATGATAGTTAAAAGAGTGTCTATGTGGTATATTTTGTAAGCAAACACCCACCAAAAGGAATATCGAATGAAAAGTTATAAAATTCTTCCAAACAAAAAATGTCAGTTTTTTCATCCGAGTTTTTTTATTTTCATAAAGAGGACGATACTCAAACTTTTGCAAGGTTATCTCCATAAATAACGAAAATTTCTACGTATTATATTAGAGTGATTTGTTAACTAATAAGATAAGCTTTTATTTTTTTTTTGGCTTTAGCTTCATGCAAAATAAATATTATTTCATTGCGGAAGGTTGGCTGCAGTATTAGTATATTTTAAAATCACGGTAGGGAGTAGAATAAAAGCTCATAAAAGTTAATTAGGTTAAAAACAAATTTTTAAAAAATAAACTTATTTTTTTGGCTTTAGCTTCATGCAAAATAAAAATTATTTTGTTTTGGAAGGTTGGCTGCAGTATTGGTATATTTTAAAATTGTGGTAGTGAGTAGAATAAAAGCTTGTAATAAAAGGTACCTATATTGGTGCAAAAGTCGATGCTCAAAGTTACCCACTGATCTAATGTTATCTCACTTCACTTTTGTTCTTCAAAGGGCAAAATAGAATGATTCAAAAATTTATATTTATTGTAGGTTTCCTGCCGGCTCGGGGATTTGAACTGTCAACTGACAGGAATACCACCTCTTGTCACCATTACCAAAATATGGCAACCGTATACACTCTGCCATGGCACCGATTGATGGTGACAAGAGTATACTCCGCCAATATGTGTTTGCCACACAACTCCCCCCAGTACAGCAGTGTGCAGTCCGAGTCAATGGAGGCGGAGCTACTAACGGAAGGGTAGGTGTGCATGTAAGGTAGTGGTGGATGCCCCCAGCCAATACATCCCCGCATCGCATCTTGTACACTGTACCACTTCACTGCTAGTGCGCTCAATGCCATCACATTGTGAGGTGAAGAGCAGGTGTACTAGTGGGCTGACATTTCTTCCGAGAGATGGCTCTACTATCCACCATCTCTCAGATCACATCGGGGTCACCAATGTAGGTTTCCTACCGGCCTGGGGATTTGAACCATCGACCAACAGGAATACCTACCTCGATTGTCACCATCACCAAAATATGGCAACCATATACACTCGGCCACAGCACCGAGTGATGGTGACGAGAGTATACTTATGTGTTCGCCACATTTATAATACAATTATTGAAAACCAAAAAGAACAAATCCACCCAAAAAAATCATTCATAACCATAATACACCTTCTCTCCATTAAACAATCCTACCATTGAGTAGACTCATCGAGCCAAATTTCTTATAAAGTGAGTAAACACGGAAATGATTTTTAGTTCAAAACTAAAACCTAAATGGAATTTGGAAATAAAATCAACAACAAAGTTGATGCGCAGTACCTTATCAAAATTAGAAACCCAATTCGTGTAAGTCCGTTCTGAGGGTGAATATAATATGTGACCCCAAATATTCTTAACCCAAGAAGAAAAGTATTTTGGCACGCGACGAAGTGATTCGAGAGTATAAGCCAGTTGATTTGTGTAAGCCACAATGGTCACAAAACTTCGGGACGCATCATCCAATTAATTAAAAAACCAGACTAAAAAAAAAAAAAAAAAAGAAGAGGAGGAAAAGAAAAAAAAACAAATTCATCGTTAGCGAGAGAAGTCGTGTTAAATTTAATTTACACGCTACATAGATGCATTAAATACGCCGATTACAATTTGATTTAAATTAAGAACTCGACGTGAACGAACAAATTAAAGATGCATTTTGATAAAGCCCTCAATTATGTGTCCGACTGATACCAGTACACGATATATAGGTAGTACTGCTATTGGAGTTGTTGGGGAGCCGAGGCTCGATATATCACTTTCATTAAAAAATTTTCTCAAAGAATAAGTTATACATACAAATGTATCGAACCTCGAAGGCGAACGGAAACAGACTTGTCAGTTTTTTTCCGTTTTTTTTACTCAGTTTGCTGGCAAACGGGGTATTAAAGTTGACCTCGCAAAAGGGTCGGGGGTGAGAATGATGAAAATTCTGCGCGTCGTGAGAGAAGCATACGATTGATACCAATTTCCCATTTTTACCTAATTTTTTTTATGTAGGTATATATATCTTATATACATATGAAAACCACTTCTGTATTGCTATCACGTGACCATAGTTACAGATATATACTACGTGTGTACTTCAGTTTCAGTATATTACTGAATTTTTTTTTGTTTTTTTTTTTGTGTCATTGCGCACCTGGTTAATTGATAATTCGGATACATTTATGGTTTATGGGTTTATATGCAGGTCTGTGAATTACGGTTTTGTAGCAGCTCTAGGTACTCTCTAGTATAATATATTGATGTATCCCCCAAAATGTATGTTCGAGGTTTTGAGAAAACTACAGAAGGAATAAAGCTGAAATTTTCAGGAAAAATAGTCATTATATGTATGAGACCAGGTCTGAGAGGGGTTTGTTGCCTATTGATTCAGTAGTTTGCGAGAAAACTGGAAAACAAAAAATTCCTGCAAACGTGATTTTTCCCAAATTTTAAAGAAACTACAGAAGGAGTTTAACTGAAATTTTCACAATACGTTGTTCATACGTATGTGCAAGTTTCGCAGGAATATAGCGTCTATTCGATCGATACCTACCATAGTTTTTGAGAAACCTAGAAGAGAGAAAAGTGCTGAAAAAAATTTTTTGTCCTCCATTTTGAAAAAACTACGAAAACGATAGGACTGAAATTTTCGTGAAAGCTGGTCATCGTATAGAACCAGATCGGACAGAAGTTTAATACCTGTCGGTTCTATAGTTTACGAGAAAACTGGAGTACAAACAATTCCTGGAAAACCGGTTATTCCAGGATTTTGCGGAAATTTCTAAAAGGATACGGCGGAAATGTATGTGCAAGTTTGATAGAGGTTTGGTGCTTACCGGTAGTTTCTGAGAAAACTGAGTAAAAAAAATACTAGAAAAGTGGTTTTTACGAGATTTTGAAGAAACTACAAAAGAGCCGAAAAGGATAAGGCTGAAATTTTCACGAAATGTAGTTCGTATGTAGGATCAGGTCTGATAGAAGTTTGATGCAAATTGATTCGGTAGTTTCCAAGAAAAATGTAGAACAAAAAAAATTGCTGGATAAAAATGAGTCACCTGTGTTTCTTGATGTATCTTTTCCGTATTTACGGCACAATGGGTTATTTTTACTATTTTACCTGAAACTGTAACAATGTACTTTCGATACATCAATAAGTTTGTAAGATATAACAATCAATGGTTTTTTGCAATTTTTTTACACATTTCGAATTCGGGATCGTTCGTTAAATTGTAGACGAGAATTGGCAAACTAGGTTTTCTGGCGAAGTATTGCTGCGCTGCAGTTTTATTTTTTTTTATTTTTTATTTTTATTTCACTCCTCACTCTTTTTACTACTCTCTTCTTCTCGCATTCTCACTCATTTCTTTTCCTCTCTGTCTGTCTTTTCTTTTTATTCCTTCTTTCTTTTTTTATTCGATTTCAATTCTGTTCATTCATTCGCGGATGATCAATCATTTTGATGGATCGCAATGCTAGTTTGAAAATTACGTAAAACGCTTATTAAAAAAGAAAGAAAAAAGTACCGAAGAAAAAAAAAAACTGCGAAGGGTATAATATAAGATACATAAAAGACGGATATTTGCACACACGCACGTTAGAGGGAAGACAGAGAAAGAGTGAGATTGCGAGGTGGGGGAGGAGGGTGAGAAAGAGAAATGCAATGGTTTTTCAGAATGTACTGTATGTTTTTTGTCGATCGAGTGTTTTCGAGTGATGTGGCAAAAATTCAACAGCCAAACGATTTAAGGATATGGGGAACTAAAGGACAAAAAAATTGAGAAAAAAGGAATTTGAATAATTGAATTTCGGGGTGCAGTGCAATGAGAATTGTGAGTTGACACGAATTACGAACGTGACCAAGTAGGCAATAGGTAGGTACAGGTAATAAATATGACTGCTAATTTTTCACAGAAGTGAACCCATTTGAAGGCGATGTTCTCTTCAGTAGATTTAGTGGACCCAAATAAAATGGTCGTATTAGTGTCCATAAATTCACCCTCGTCTTGAATGGGCGGTAATTATGCCCGCATATCTACACTGATAAGGAAAATAAGTTCATATTTTACTAGAATTTGAGTGATCCTTCGACACTGAGCTCTTTCCCTGAAAATTTCACATGAGATACCACAGTAAACGGTTGGGATAGGCCAATAATGTAACTGGTATGCGAATATTTTCAAAATTCACCCTTAAATTTCAGACAAAATTTACCAAAAGCAACTGAACATCAAAAAAGCGCTCGAATTCATGAAATATCTACGGTCCTTTTGTTGCGAAAAAAAACGTTTAAAAAAATTAACATAGACCTACTCCGAGAAGAAGCAAGAATAGATATAGTGTGTTGAAAATTTGTCGCTGAGTTATTGAAGGAAGCCAGTATACATATCACTTCAAAGGTTCCAGAAAGTATCAATGACATTGATATCAGATTTAGGATGCAATAGGAAAGGGAGCCTCCAAGCAACAGGAATTGATCGCTGACCAATGATTTTCAACCAGAGTTATTTTTGAAACCAAATTTATTACCAAGTTCAAGAAAATGCGTGTTTCTTTCGAGATACATTTATTAATAAACATTATACCTATTCCAGAAGGTAGGTACCTAATGCAAAATTAATTCTGAAATGTTTGAAAATTAAACCGAATATTTGTTTAGAATTCGGTTAAAAAATCAGTTCTGGTCTTAGTTAGATACTCAATGTCTCATTTTATTTTATTTTTGGTACAAAGATTTATGTTTTAAACAAAACCAATGGGATAAAATTTCTAGTGAAAATTACTTTTTTGTATAACACATGTAGCAGACACAAAGTAGGCAATTCTGGCACGTTACAAAAAATACCGTGAGTAGGTATCATGTGTGGAAAGGCAAGTCCCACTCATGGACAGTTTGCAGCACTTGAGTTTCACTTGAGGTACAAATCTGTTCACTGTCGAACGTTCGACATTCTACACGGGTTACACATTATACTACTGTAGAAATAACTTTTTGTAATTCTTATTGAGCTGTTAGTGTAATCAAAAAAGTTAATCCGTCCATTTTTGCAATCAACATGTATTTAAATTGGTTACCTGACGACTTGAATGAACATGAATAAGAAAAGTATATTTCTTATACTCAGCCGCTGAACTAGTCAAAACAGAAACCGGTTTTCGATACCTTCTTCGAATAATTTTCTATTAATTAGGTACTTTTTCATTGATTCATTTTCCAATGAAAAGGTGTAATTCCGTACAGTTGATGAAAAATAAATTTTTTTTAACACCCAACCCAAAAAACAGACGTTTTCGTGTATATTAATTATACGTCCAGTCGAAGATTTTACCCCGATGTCGAAAAGTAAAATTTCACGCATGCGCAGATTAGGACTTATTAAGATTGTTTAATCACTGTCTTGGCTGCGCATGCGCACTATGTTTCATCCAAAATTATGAAATTTATGTTCATCCGAATTTTATGAAAAACTGATTTTGACTTTTATATTGCCACTTCAATTGAACACAACATTTCAACTTTGAAACAAATCTCTCATATTTCACTTGATGATTTCTCAGCCTCTACTTAAGCTAGGGAGCTGAAGTTGATGTTGCTAGAAAGAATATAAAATAGAAAAAATTTCAATTTAATTTTTTAATTATCTTTAGTTGTTTGAAAATAAGCAAATGAAATAAACGCTAATTATTATAAAATTGGTCGGTTTTTGGAATCTAGACTCTCGTCATTCACTCAATGATTCCTCAGCCATTATTTAAGTTGACGAGCTTAAGTTGGCATTTTTAAAAAGAAAAGGAAATTTTCTCGAATTTACTTTTCATATAAATTTTTAATCATCTTCAGCAGCATGAAATAAAAAGAACGAAAAAAATGCAAATTAACAGAAAATTTTCCATTTTTGGAATCTGAAAAAGTCTCCTCTTTTAATCAAAAATTCCTCAGCCGTTATTTAAGCTACGAAGCTGGTGTTAGTACTGTTAGAAAGATGGAAAAATTTACTCATGTTTCCACTTCATTAAAGTTTTTATTCATCCTTAGCTATATGCAAATCAGACAAAAATTTGCTGTTTTTGTATTGTTTGAATACATTTTCAGAGAAAAGTTTCCTGGGGGATATTTTTTTGGGGGGTTGCAAAAAATAGTTTGTAACACTCGTGTGAAGTAGGTGATTACTACTCGTGTGATTTATATCCCTTGCCTTTGGCTCATGCTGCAAGGATCACACATGTATCAAAATCACCTATTTTATGCACCTGTGTTACAAATAACTATTTCCCAAAACATGCCACAAAATATTCAATAACATCTTTCTTTTCATTGTCAAAAGTATGGTATTTCGAAACAAGCACTGAGTCCGCTCTCACTGTAAAAGTGTTTAGCTCCTCCCATCAACCAGTCAGACATCATCCCTACTTGGGCATGCGCGTGTGATGTGAAAAATAGCGTTTCCAACTCGAACGCAATGTGAGAAACCTTAACTAAAGCCCTACAAATACGAATCCAGCAATATGCCATTTTGTATCGTAAAGCTCATACGTGAATTCTTTGATATTTATTTTAAATTTGAGAAATTTTATAGTTTTAAATTTTTTTATTAATTTTATAGATCTTTTTCATTGGAAATCTACGTTCGACCAACAGATTGAAGGACCAAAGAAACAAGCCTCTTATCATACACAATTTTATTGAATCAAACTAGATAATCAGAGTTATCGAATGCCATTGTAAGAGAACTATTGCTTGTAAAAAGCTGAAATTTTAAAGCTAGTTCAATTTTATATTTTCAAACTTTTTTAAATATTTTGTCTCACGAGGTGAGGGGGTCCATATCTGAGAAGGAAATCTTTTAAAAAAATTCCAAGGTGTGACTTTCAGGGAGCTCATAAAATAAAATAAAAATTTGAATTTACACTTAGGTAGCAAAAAACAAAACCCCCCTGGAGGAAATCTTGCGGCCGACTCTGAACATTAACATGTTTTCTAAACATTCTTTGAAAATTTCGCTGAAATCGTATCATTGGTTCTCGAGTTAATGCTGAAATTCGAAAAGGGTTATATGAATTACACTGTGGATACAAAATGGCGTATTGCCGTATTTGTATCTACAGGGCCCTACCTTGCTGCAAAGTGGATGATTACATCATTATTTTCATGACCCAAAATGACTAATTTGCGACTGATTCCACAGTGGGGAGGAAAAATGCAGTTGTGGAGGAAAAAGAATCATAACCGGAGCAAAAGTCGTTTTTGCTCTCCTTATAAAAGGGTTTTGCTCTTGATATTTATTTCAGAATCTTAATGTGTACCTAGATTCACTAATTTTGAGGAGATGAGGAATTTCTTATCAATATTAAATTCACGAATTTAGTGATTTTGCGTTTCAACTCGCAAAAAGTAGTTTCAAGTTTTGGCTTTTGTTTTTGATTCTTCATGTACTTTTTGTGCCGAAAATAACGCAATTTGCGAATTGTCAATTTATATGTTTTCACTTTTAAGCTACAATATTTTTTGCATTAATGATAACAGAATGTAAATTGTTATTTTTGCCTCATACCTACCTATTAGACGAATAGAATTGTGGAAGAACTGCCTGACAGTTCAAATTTTCTGAAGTTGTTCATAAATCTTCGTTAAAGATTCGATGAAAATTTGACTGAAATCGTATGTTTGGTTTTTAAGATATCGCTGAAATCTCACAAGTAAATTGAATTCGTCATCTGAATTAGATACAGTAAGTTAAGCAGTAGATACCTATTTCAGTGATATATCGAGAACCAAATGTACAATTTTCGCCGAACATTCAGCTAATTTTCAGCTAACATTCATGAACAACTATGAAAAATTTCAATTAACTGAGGCAAGCGGTGATTTTCTCTAATTCCATTGGATAACTTTAAATAAATGAGTATCATCGGGTAGATAACGTATTTTTTTTTTTTTTTTAGAAATGTAAATTATTTTGCAGCAAGTGTTACGAAAAATAGCGTATTCTCCACTTGAACGCACAGTGAGACCATGTTGGGAAATGTACTGTTTTTCACCCGACTTACATTGAAATTTTTTGACCCAGATCATTCGCCTCTTCCATTTGTAAAATCAGCCGCTGATTGTAATCGGTATGTCCAAGTCGCAAAGTAATCACAATAATACTATTTCTATTGTATTGCTAATTGTTTTGAAATCCATTTCAAAAAATTTTAATAACGCGATTGTCTTCAAAATCTCACTTCTCCCTCCTCTCTAAACCACAATTAGTTTTATTATTTTTCACCCTTTGTAGTCAATAAAAAATCTTTAAGAAAGATGTTTGAATTTCAGCTTAATTTTACACAGGTTCGTTCCAACGAATCTAAGCTGAATAACTCGCAAAACATCCCTTCCACTGCGTCAAGCCAGAGCTGCCAGATATACGGATTTTTTGGCCTTTTTCCAACGCAATTGTAATGCAACAACAATGAAAAAAATCGGTACATCCGGCAGCTCTGCGTCAGGCCACATTGTACGATTGAGTGATAATCGGTTCCACATTCACACGAATATAAGACTAATTTAAAGGCTACAGGTACCAAAAATTTGACACAAAGCAGAAATTACGCATTCTCGAACATTATTAATTTATCAATGTCTAATCACCATCAGGTTTTCACGTATCTGTCTATGTCTGTCTGTCTGTCTCTTTCTTGGGCATTTTTCTCTCTTTTGCCCTTTTACAAACAGCCGACAAAACCACTCGAAAATACCGCCCCCGCATCGTGCCAGCCCATTGCAGCCCGCGCTCACGTTTGAACCCTAATTTAGCTTTAAATGGTTTAAGTACTCTAATCTTTTTTAATTCGTTTGTACACTTAAGAGTTATAAGCTACCTAAACTCGATGTTTGTTATTATTACAAATGTTTCAGTGGTCCCGAATAACTGTTTCGCATATGGATGCGGCCTGATGCACGTTAACATACATCTGCTCTTTCTTTTGATACAGACTTTTTCTACTTCACTCTCACACACGTAGACTACAAAGAAATCGGTACGATTTATGATATGGGGAAAAAAAAATCCAAAATAATAATTTCGACATAATTATGATATTCATACGCTTGTACAGAATCTAATTACAAAAAATTGACTGCAGTTCAACTTTTTAGACGATGAAATTTGAGGAAAAACAAATTCTAATTTGTATAATTGCGTCATTTTTTATAAGCTTTCATTCTACTCGTTACTGCGATTTTAAAATATACCAAAACTGCAGCCAACCTTCAGCAAAAAAAAATAATATTCATTTCGCGTGAAGCTAAATCCAAAAAAAAAAATAAAAGCTTGTATTTTAAAAATTGATTTTTAACCTAAACTTATTAAATTATTATAAATTTATAGAAAATGTTTTGTGCTCCATGAATCAACAAACATTGCAGGTATCGTTACACGTGGTGATGAGCAATATTAGTCTAGGTCTTGATCTTGCACTTTTTACAATATCATAAGCACAGGACTCAGGGTACAAGCAAGATTAAGATCAAACACAAAACTTGAGAAAAAATACGAACAAATTGCAAAATGCTGGCAGTCTTGCTACGCTTGAATAATTCGCGGTATTGAGCATTTCGCGTTTTTTTCTCCCTAATTAATTATTCACTTCACTAGTGTTTATCGTAGGTCAAGATTCTTATATAACTGTTTCTGATTAGAGGAAGATGGACAAGCTATTCGAAAAATCAATAGTTGTTTCTTTCCTTTTCTCAAAAGGTATACCTAGGCTACATCTGCGATTATAAGAATGCATTTTTGCGAAGAATTCAAATAAAAACCCGCCACAATTTCCTATTCATTGAAAGTCGACTCCAATAAAGCTTTCAATTTCCTGCTTGTAGTTTTACTTTTTGAAAAGATGATTTTCCAGTGAAATCAGAAGTGCTTTTAACAAAATTTGAAGAAGTAGACGGATAACCAAATTGAAAATAAAAAATCAATTTTCAATCCCACATCGTAGTTCTTCTTATACATCCAAATTTAATTAAAAAGCGCTGTGAGGTTTCAACTCGTATGAGGCAAAGGGGCTTGGACCCCTCAGCAACAGTTGCCACTGCAAAGCTGGCAAATATTTGTCTCTATGATGTAAAACAAAAACATACAGATTACATTTGATCGTAAATTACTTGCACATACATGCAAGTATTGTACGAGTAATGAACTGTGACCAATCTCAACAATACGATAATGTCATGATTCCACACGCAAACCAACCTATAATTTCTTATCACTACAAGAAATGACGCACCGGGCTGCTCACATGAACATACGTAATCACTATGTATATGTGTTGGTGTGTGTGTGTAAATAAGCCCGTATATAAACCATCCAAACCAGGTCTAAAATCGCCAGTATTTGCCCAGGTTTTGGCTTACCTGTATGTTTACATATGAAGTGATTGAACACGCAAAATCTGTAGATTACCTTCTGGTGAGAATATCTTTCCACGATAAGGTATTCCATAAGTGCAAAACAGAAGAAATATTTTAACCCAAAGTGATTTCCAACCGCCAACACAAGACTGCCTGAAGATGGCAACAATGCCATCAAAATAGCTTCCCTTTTTCGACCGTGAATATATGGGTTAAAACGCTAATAATGTGGGCACATAACTTGCCAGTCATTAAGAATATCAACTCGGCATCTGCAAGAAACGTTATTCTTCGCCAACGAAATTATCCACAAGTGTAAACAGCTTCATTGTTAAACGCCTTCGTGAATGACACGAGGGCGAGGGGAGGCACATAATACATATATCGCCAACAATAACTTCTATTAATGAAACTCCAAACACAATAAACGTATAACATCCATCCAACATTATATAGGTATTAGCTGATAGTATATGCTGAATTCAAATTAAAAGTAACTCGCGCTTTTAGTCGCACTCGATACCCATACCACTCGGAAAGGAATGCAATGCACATAATCAACCGAGATGAATATAAGGGGGAGGGGTTAACAACCGCACACGCGTGGTTATCGACACCACTGCCAAAAGGCATAATTTTGTATTTTCAAATGTGAACATCGCAGAAATTACATTCTCCGTGATAATGGCATACGACGACAAGTCAATCAAAAACATTCGCGACGACATTCTTGTATTTCTATATTTTAAAGAAGCTCCTTTATCCTGCGTACCTATTATAGACGGCTGTCGTATACTATAGGCCTATAAAACAAACCAAATTGGCTGAAATTTTTTTGCGCTTATACTGCGGTTTAAATTGTGCATATTATATACTCCGCACAAACTGTCAACAGTAACTTGCCCGCGCTGACGACGGTGCAGGAGCGAAACTAGTTGTGTGTACGGCGAACAGTAAACCGCAAATAAAATGAGTCGACACCAACGATTATTTATTAAACCGCAAAACAAATAACTGCCTTCATTATCAGCGTTAAGTCGATTAATAAAATTACCGAAGTGTGCATTCGGATCAAATTTCAACGGTTCAACGAGTGCTGCCGTCAACGTTGGAAAAAGAGCAACAACACCAGCAACAACAGCAGCAGCATTTTGAGGCTGCGCACTTTTAGTCGGGTTTATCGTTTCCTTCGTGGCACGTGATTAGAGAAAATATACAGAAAAGAACGTAAAAAAAAAAAAAAAAAAAAAAAAAAAACAACCAGACTGAGAAATTGTACCTACTGGTTTTATTTGATATAGGTAGCGATTGAAAAAAAAAAACTTTTTTTTCTTGTTGCCTAAACCGTAAATAGTGGCCAAAAAATCTAGAGGAAAAAAAAAACCAACAACTTGCATCAAACCCGAATTACAGTCTATGTATACGCTATTGTTTGAAGAGGGTAAAGAACTTTGGAGGTCAAAAACTTGAAAATTTCTACGCACATTTACTGATTAAAATCACTATTTTAGGTCTACCAGCATACAGGAAAAACACCGAGATGGAGGCCTACCAAACAAATAGCCTATTTATACCCCAAAACTACAATAACCTCGATTTTAAAATTAAAATAAAAAAATTCGAGTCGAATACGAGAAATACTGCAGGTTAAAAACAAAAATACAAAAGAAACGAAAAAAAAAAAAAATCAATAAAATCCGCTCGATTTTCAGTACCTAACACCGTGGCTTAATTATCGATATATTACACGAACAAACAAAATGACAAGAAGAAAGTGAAGCGGTAATTTTTCATTTTTCCTACATATGTGTATATTACACTATACAACGTCCTGTAATTTTTCGAACAGACAAGTTGTAAAATTTATTATTTATCTTTGAAGACGAATTTTAGGCTACGCTGCAGTACTGCTGACAAACGATGGTACACCTAAATTCAGACGGAAACCATTCGCAGAGAGAGCTTCATCGGAAGTGTATAAACGACTTCGCACCAAATTCAGCTAAACTTCTCTATACTTGTACGCCAACTCTTTGGCATGCGTTTATAGTTACCCTAACCTATCCACGTAACCAAACGATATCGTTGCCATGACTCAAAATAATTATTTACTTGCAAAAATCTTTCTAGCATCGATGGAAAAAGAAATGCTGCTGCTGCATGCGTATAATGTATAGGTGTACACGTTAGCCCGTATAATATATTAATAGCGGTGATTTATGCGTGCAGTAGACCGGAACAACGACTGCATTTAGTTAATAAAAATAAATAAACTGAAAAAATAACCGAAATACTCGTTTCATGTAAGAAGAGAATGGAGTGAGAAAGAGAAAAAAAAAATCAATTTATTGCAAACATTTATTTTCGAATCTTTTTTTACCTTTTTTTTTTTTCTCTCGATGGCATACGTGTGTCACGTTGAAAACCATTAAACAGTACCTACACAATATACGTATGTTTTTTTCTTACCTTTTTCCCAACAGTCAAGTGAATTAATGTTGGCTAACCTATAGGCGAAGCGAAAAAATAAATTTTTTAAGCGGGCACCAGCCGTAGATTAGGCTGAATGATGAAGGACTTCATCGGTTGGAAACGTTTGAAATCTCATCAAATGATATCGACGAGAAAACATGTCGAAATCAACCTAAAATAAATTTAGTAAAAACGAATTTTTAATGATAGGTACGCTTTTATTACGTGTAAAACGACATGTGAAACCTAGCGAGCGCACCAACACCAGAGACACACAGCTAAAAAGATCTCTAACCAGTCCATCAAAAACATGTCAAAGATTAACGGATTCGGATCAGGATATTTTTTATTGCGCCTGCGTCGTTTGGCTCTAACGATGTGAAATAGAGATCCATAAAAAATTCAAAGATAAATTTCATGAAATGTGCGCGGCTTTAGATGCGCCAAACGCACAATTCTGATTGCTTCTGCTCTATCGATGACAGTCGCCGCCCAAAGTTCGGCAGTAATTGTTTCTATGACGTTAAAACATAAACACACTCGTGCGTTTGTATATTCGTACCTGTATGTACATACAGGTAAGGGGCTGTGATCAATTACCCATAACAATCTCGGTGATGTCACGGCCCAGTACCAAACGCACTGCGTCGTTTCTTATCACCTCAACGGAGGTAAGAAACAACGTAACATATGACATAATTACGTACATATACGTATGTATGTGTGTCTGTGTGCTTGTACCAAATCCTCTGTATAAACTCACGAAACAGGCTACAAAATTGCCAGTGTTTGCCAAGGATTTGGCTCTCCCATACTTTACAGTATGAAGTGGCAGAACACGCAAACTCTGTAGAAGACCTTCTTATGTGGATATCTCTCATAACAAGGTATTCCACAATGGGATTATTCTGCTAATTTTCAAGTCACATATGCTTTTCATTGGTGCATGTAGTCACATCAGATAGGAATAGCCCCACTGAAAGTTTGCAGAACAGCACTTTTTAGCCATAAAGAATACGCCTAGTCACAGACACACAATTACAGTATGTAAAACAATTACGGTGCCAAACAAAACAAACATCTTCCTAAGTGCTACACTTTTATTCTCAAGTGAATATGCAGTCCAGTTATTTTATAAAGTCTAAATTCACATCTACTGAACAAAGTGGTGAATGAATAACTATAATGAGTTAAATAAAAGTGTACAAAAACAAAAAAACAAAAACAGTAGGAAGAGGAGAAGGGACAACCCAAAATTACATATAGCCAAGGTTGATCGAGCCTTTATCATTATCACAGATACCTTAAATATGGTCACCTCTTGATTGGGTGATATAGTCGATTCCCAGCCATTTTACCAAATCCAAAATACAGAATGGAAAATTACCGATTTACTATTCGGTCGAACTTCAATTCACCGAAACTGTTTTACTAAAAGACTTTTCACCGAAACATATTTTTATCAAATAATAATTACCATTTTGAATTTTGATAAAAAAAATGAATGAAAAAATGCAGTTTTCCAGTCTTTTTTATTAAAAAAATACAAACATACAACCAACCTTACCTAACTAACCACCAAATTATAAAGGAAAATAAAAATGCCAACTTGAGTTATTTTAATTTAAAAGAAAAAAAAATCCACCTCATCTTACCTCCCACCATACAATAAAGGCATAGAGAAATGCCTATTTTCAAGTATTTTAAAAAAATAAATAAATAAATAAATAAAGCTTTAGATTTTTGGCTTTTCGGTAGAAGCGTCTTTCGGTAAAATGGATTCGGTATAATTGATTTCGAAATAATGGCCATTCGGTGAAATGGTCATTCGGTAAAAAGGATTGGGTAAAACGTCCGGATACCGAAATGGAAATAATAGGTTATTCAGTATAGATGAATTTTTTCATAAGGGTTCAAGCGCTTTTTTTGTTTTTAATAAGGTGCTTATGAAAAAATCATTTCCCTATACCTGTATGTTTATTTAGTACAGAGGGTGGTAAGCTAAGGTGGGTTACTTTTTCAATGTGAAAAATACATGTACCGTTCCACTAATAATTTTATTCCTTTCTACTATTTTTTTCCCATGTTTTAGTTCGTTTAAGTTTTCTTCAAACTCCCTGAAGACTTACCTTACCCCATGAACAAAATTCAAAAATGTGAACTCGTAGAAAATACGTAAATTAAAATTCAATAATATTTTCCCTCAAGAAACTTGGTTAGGAAAAAAAATTCTGAGCAAAAAATTTCGAGAAAATTCCGTTTGAACAATAGCCTTTTGGGAAAATGTCCAGGAATCCTAAAAATCGATAATCTCGGACACATAAAAGTTCATCAACATAGACATAAGAAGCTGAACTTATCATAGAACACTTATACTCTCAAACGGAAACAGAAATTGAAAACGAAATAAAGTTTTTGCCCATCATCACTGATCAACTTAAATAATTAAAATAAAATAGTGCTATAAAATGCTACATTATACTATATCCCAGCTGAAGGTGTTCATTGATAATTTGAAAACTTTCAAAAGCACTGAAAATATGATGAGGATATTCGAAATGTATCCAATACCAATACAATTTTTGAACGAAATTGTAAGGAAACAAGGCCGAGTAAAAGTAAAATTACAGGAACAAATTTTTCCCAGTCAGCTGGTAAAAAGTGAACCAAAAAAACTATCCGAACACTCGAAACTTGGAACGAAGGCAACCGGCACTACAACACATGAAAAGCCAGTATTTTCCTTTCAAATGTCATCAAACTGATTGCAGAAGACTAAGGCGAGAAAACAAATAATTTTTACTATAAGATCAATTTAGTGAACAGCCTCCAAAGGGATGGACATTTTTCAATTTTCATTGCTTTGTCGAAAAAATTATGGATTTTACGAGCGTTATTTAAAATATCTCTGCCGCGCATCAACCGTTGCAAGGGTGTATTTTCCAAGTGTCAAATTTTGTAATGGCTGCCATCCGAAAACCAGTCGACCGCTTTCGCTCAAATTCAATACCAAATCAGTCCCCAAGAGTTTCCAACTGCCATAAAAATTTCAAGCCGAAATCGTCAAATCTACGAGAGTTATCGTGATGACAAAATGGTGGTTTTGCAACACATTGAGAACCCCTTCCTCCGAAACTAAAGGAGGATTTCAATAATTTTAACACGAATTTGTAATCCATGAATGCTTTTAACACTATCCCAGGTCAAACAACGGAGACTCCACAGACTCTCAAAAAGTGCCAAAATGAGCAAAAAATGGACATATAATATATATAGTGTAGAGAAGAATTTGAGTGACCTATAGATTCGTGATCTACAACACGGGATCGGCGCTTTTCCACAGATCTCGCCATTACACTAAATGCAATAGTTTGAAAATTAAATTATGTCAGAAGATTCCAAACGCCAGAACTATCTGCAAATGGAAATTCATTATGCCAGGTGACTAGACTATACGTTGAAAAAAAATTACAATAAAAAAGAGAGCGAAAGACTTTTTTCCGAGCAAAATTTCAAATGAACAAAATTGAGAAGAGTTTTTACGTGCTCCAAAATAATATCGATGTAACAAAACTGAGCACACCGAAAGTTTTGAACCGATGCGATGCGAGGACTATAGTTTAGTCCATAACTTCAAACAACACTGAGATTTCAAAATTCTAAAAGCTTTGAATTTTGGCACACATTCATTGATTTGTGGTTGTACAGTATCTTTGAAATAAACAAGGAGTGACTAAAAATACAAATTACGTTGTAGTTGTGGGGATTAGAAGATTACTCTTATGAGGAAATAGGCTCGGCCTATCGACGACAGTCGTTACCTTTGGTGACAATTATTCGTGTCTTGCACGTTAAACCAAATACAAAATGTATGTTTGTTTGTACTTGTCTATTTTGGTAGATAGACAAGTTACAAATCTTGGTCCATGACAAATTGATAGATAACAATCTCGGCGATGTCACAAATTGATTCAAAGATGCATTCTCCATACTTTACCATTGCCATAACAACCGTAAAGTATGATGAATAATCTACACTATACCTATGTAATTATTACATAGGTGCGTATGTGTGTTTGTAGGGAGTCAGGTATATAGGCCCAGAAAATCATAAGCCAAATTGCCAGTGTTTGTCGAGGTCTTGACTCCCTTATACCTTTTAGGTATTTTTGGCATAAACACGCAAATTGTTCTGTTGAACCCCTTCTGTTGTTGGTTTTACTTTTCACAATGTAAGGTATTCCACAGTAGTATTACCCGGACATCTTGTAATTCCAATAGCGATGGTTAGAAAACTCAGAAAAACATATATATATTTTCAGCAGAAAACTTCAAAATTGTCCTCATATTTTGTTTTAGCTATATATAGGCTAATCTCGTGTCTAGGCTGTTCTTCACACCCAATCCTTCCAAAACCTAATATATCGTTGTTTGTAATCCAGATAGATCTAAATTTTTGTGGTTACACTTACGCCCAAAATTCTCCCTTCTACCAGTGATTTGGCATAATTTCAACAGGAGACCCTTTTTTATCACCAAATCGTATAACCCGTTCGATTCTCCGAATTCTCATGAAAATATTTCCCAGTTCTATCAACTATCCGGGAGCCTAATCAAACTCATCAACGTCTACTCCAAAATCCAACAATATAAGGATAGCATTTGGTGAACCATCCATCCCACGGTCCTCCGTGTACGGGCACAACTCAAGTGCACACATCGACCACAATAAAACAAAACGAAAAACAAAAAAGCGTTGAAATATAATCGGCGTAATCGAATGTGAGAATATGAGGTATGTACATATATACAAATGCTTTTTCTTGTGTATCAACTTGTACGAAATCTTGATGATCTGTCATACGAAAACAACGATCATTTATCTTAAAGGTGAGTATTCATTTTCACCGATTGTTTTTTTCTTGTACTGCGTTTATTGTTACTGCATAATGCGTTTTGTGTTCGACATTGGTACACATGGTACACCTTTGGCGGTGTATAACTGTTTAAAATATTTCAAATCATCATCAACATCATCGTCTTCCATTTTGAGAAAGAGAAAAAAAAAAAAAGGTCCACAAGAAAATTATGAAATGGATTTTAACGGTTGGTACCCACTACCAAACAACCACTCGTTAGGCATGAGCAGAAGAAAACCACTTTAAAAAATTAATTTGTTTTGTTTTAATTAGAAGAACGCGTGTATCTTTCCATCTTTTTGTGTATATAATTTTTTTTTTTTTAGTGTTCGAGTTCTGGTACCCACTCTTTTGTACAGAGAAGAAATGCATAAGCCCTTTATTTTAGGCGTTGTTGCTTTTCTCGCGGTTGATAAATTATTGTAACGAATTTGCGACGTTTGAAATATGTGATACTTGATCGCTCCTGTGGGAGACGAAAGGATTTTTAAGGCATAATTAAACATAATATGATTCCTTGTGGTTGAAGTGGGGAAAAACATGGATTATAGAAAAATTGCAACGATTTAGTATCGGGTATGCGATTTGGTTTTTAATTGGAGTCGAATACGAATGTGCAGTTCAAAAAAAAAGTTGTAATAGGTACTGAAAGAAGAGAACCTTAGATTCACATTAGGTACCGTACCTACAGTAATTCAGCGCGTACTCACGATTGTTCAAAGGTTTTGTGAATTTTAGTTAAAACTTGGGATGAAAATTATCGCAAAATATAGGTACCTAATGTTTATGGAAAAATCAAGAAAAATACAATTGATAGAAATTAATTCAAGATTCTCATAGTAGAATTAACACAAATCAATACAACGTTGCAGGGTAGTACCTGGGGGAAGTGCGACCAAGATGACATAGTACCTAAGATGACACATTTTATTTTTCTTAAAAAGTATGCACTGAATGGAATTTATTTTGCTGTAGGAATGTTCTTTTCAATGGTAACACTGTTTCTCCATTCAGATGATAATGCTCATACACAAAGCCAAAAAATTTTCAAACTTGGATTTATTCAGTGTTTTTTTTTTTTAAATATTACGATTGTTTCAATTTTACCAAACTGCGGATTTTATACCATCTCATCTTGGGCGGATCACTGATAACTCTGATTGTTTCAAATTTTGTGTTATTTTCATCTTATTTTGGTATAAATGAGCCATAATTACCAGCGGAAAATGGACAGAGGATCTTGGTTAGAAAAAGATATGAGATAAAATTTCTATGGCCAAAGAAAAGTGGATAAAATGAATTGATTGTTGCAAATGGGCTTAGACACGATGCGTTGATGTACAATTTAGATGTAAATCATTTGTATGTGACATTTGTGCATGAATAATAAAATGACAACTCATTTTTTGTTGTATTTTTGGAATTTTATTTTGTGTGTCATCTTAGGCTTTTAAATTTCTCCAGTAAAATCTACTGGAACTAAACTGAAACGAAAAAGCATTATTATGCTCTCTCTCTCTCTCTCTCTCTCTCTCTCTCTCTCTCTCTCTCCACCTCATTTCCATCACCATCTCATCTCCATCTCTATCTCTATCTCTATCTCCATCTGCAAACTGAAGTTTATTTTTTTTTACTTGAATTTTTTTCCTGAATACCTGACCCCCCGATTCCATTTTCCCTAAAAAAGCCGAACTCATGTTTTCCCGAATGCGTGTTTCTCATACCGTTGTTTATCCTAACATTTCCATGGAATGTGAATAAAGGTATCTGCTATTGCATAATCGATGATGATCATAACTGTTTGAGAATTTGACATGTTAAAATTGTAGAAAGGAAATATTATATTGGTGGATGGGTACATGTTTTTTTCACATTAACAAAAAACAATCCACCTCACCTTACCACCTACTGTACTATAAAGACAACTTGACAGTAGAAATTTTATTTGTTTGTAAGACAAGTGAATTTAACTATTGTGACATATCTGTCTCCCGGGAAACTAATTTTTCAACCTATTGGATACCTGTTTCTAGACTGTTTTCTAATTTTTTTGTTAAAAAATTTTTTTCAGGAAAGAAAGCATTCAAGATATTTATATATCAAAAAAAAAAAGGGGGAGAAATTTAATTCGGGAAAACGGATTTAGGAAACTGAACCGTAATCCTACGGATACTTCGCATAAACGAACAATAATTTTTTTCAAAGTTTCATAGAACACTTGAAATTTTTTGATATTGATACCATTTCTTTCATTTTTTCAGGCTCAATTTACCATTGCAAACAGAAACCATAAGCAACTAGAGAACTTTTTTCTAAATCGGAGGTATGCATATCATGTGGGATTTCTTCTCTTGGAACTTCAGTGAGAATTTTGCATAGGTACCTACTTTTTCAAATACCAACAACTTATAAGCTATTAAAATCTGCAGCAATCAAAAACCTGGACTCGATTACTTAGGTCAACCTGAAATTTCTTCAGACCTTCCCGGATTAGAATGGTAGTTGCAGAATCACTAATCTATAGAATGGAACGTACGTATTATAATAATTTTATTAGTTATCAATTTTATAGATTTCCAAGATGCTTACGGTTATAAATACTAAGAAATTACGAACGTACGCGAGAAATCGAAAATTTCACCAACAAAATTGAGACTTCCTCGTGTTTTGATTTTCACTTATACAGACGAAATAGGTAAATTTTTTTTTCTTTTAGCTGCCCAAACAAGGTAGTAGGCACGTCATTATCTCATTTAACACCTTTTTATTATTATTTGATCGAAACGGTAAAATTCGTCCAAATATACCTATGCCAATACCTCGCGAATACAATAACAGACTGTACGTATATATTTAATAAAAAAAAAAAAAAAAAAAAAACTCATCCAACGCTGAAAATAAGTGACCCAAACATGTGTTCACTCGTTTACGTAACTTTAAATATCACGTAGGCCTAATTAATTTTTCGAACATAATACCTCCTACCTACGTACGAAGTTTTACTGCAATATGCAATGCGAATGCATACAGATAAATATCTTACGACGTCGAACCCACATATATAACAAGGTATCTTACTCTAGCTAATGAATGTTAATTTAATGAAATTATTCAACAAAAACAACAGAAATATTATAAAATTCTACAATTACGCGAACAAAAAATTAGAATATTTTTTCTTGTTCGTCGCGGCAACCTATAATTATTATTGTAGATGAAATCAAAAATAATGTTTTCAATGAAAAACGTTGTTAGAAAAATCATTTGCTTTTGTAGTAAAACGTTTTGGCATCCTAAGTTACTTTTCTTTTTTTTTTTTTTTTAATATCTACTCTTTCAGACTGGTAAAATGGATGATCGATACGGTTTTTTTTTTCTTTCCCTTCCTCTTCTACTATTTTTTTTGTTTTTCTGTCCGTCTGTCTGTCTCTTTTTCTCTGTCTTAATGATTACGTCGTCGGTTAATTACAACGGCGAACAAATATAATGAAAAAAACAATTATTGTTTTTTTTTTTCTTCATCTCTTTTCTCATTTTTCAAAATTGGTGTAGACACACTCGTATTCAGAGGCATTCTTTCTAGCTCTCTCGAAACTCTTTTCCATACAAGGTGTTTCGCAAGTGGCATACCACCCTGTACATATTGCCAGAATTCGTTTAAAGGTCAAAGAATCCAGGTACGATTTACAGCAAGGCCTAATTAATAATGGCTGAAAGCAATGCCTAACAATGAATTTCAAAAATTCAATATTTGACAAAATTTTTTTTAAAAGATACCATTGAATATTCATACTTTTATCGATAAGCATGCAGTTTAAAATTCAAGCAGTTGTCCCAGCCGGATACATAGTCAAATTAGAGAAGATCCACAAGTCTCATGGAGATGAAGCAAAAAATAACTTTATCTACAATAAATCTGTTTCTCAAGGTTAGAACACCACAATTACAGCCATAAACAAAGCCATAGTAAGAACGTATTGCGCATTTTAAGGGTGAAATATTCTCAAATGGGCAATTTTTGATTTGAAAACATGCACGCAAAAGCTATAATCACGCTAAATGTCTTCATTTTTCTTGATTCTGGACAAAATAAAATCAAAATTATAAAACAAAAAGTTTAAATTAAATTTAATTTAGCCATCAATAATACCAAAAATCTTGTAAGTAAAACTGAGACTAAGATCAACACTTAACGGAGCAAATCCAAGACCAAGACTTACACCCATATTCTAGAACGATAATTAAGTAAATGTTCGCTACTTAAGTAATATTTTATCTGACTCCCACGTATAAGTATAGGATAAACAAGTCTTACTTAATGTTTAGAAACATTCCGGATGTAAATGTACAGATACGAGACCAAGACCAAAACTATCATAGTTTTGGGTTTAGTCTGGCTTTTGTTCATCAATCCTAGTTTCAGAAGTTCTAATTAATAAAAGTTAATAAAATACGCAAGAAAGTTAGTCGTTAATTGTTTTGAAAAGCACAAAATAGACAGAGAAAAGTGCTAATATTTTCACGCAATTTCCAAGAATCACAATATAGTACCTAGCCTATCTCCACAACCGGAAAAATATTTGTTGTGAAATATGACAACGAAACTTTAGTTAGTTTCCTTTCAATAATCAGTACCAGGTTCACCAAGCTTTGATTTGATATGGAAAAAGAGAAAATTTTGTTAATTTTAATCTAGCTGGAGAATTTCAGCAATATGTTTATTAGGTATATCCATCAGTATTATCGTATTCGATATCTTGAAAATTAAGATCGCAATATTTAACTCATACTTCATTAGTCATAAATCATAATAATCATACGCAGTTTAGGCCTAGCAAAATTTGCTAATAAAACCTTTCATATTTGTTATTTTTAGGGTTAATCAATAGCCTTGTTCGATAGGACTACACCCTTCGAGGATATATTTATGATGGAGACAACATGGAACAGTTTTAACTTGGGGTTGAGTGTCCAGACTATAGATGCCATGTGCTGGCATACGAGGTCCCAAGACTGAACACCCCAACCAATCAGAATCAAAAATAGGTGTAAAAATGAGGTACTTTGTACGCCAGTGTTTATAAACAAACGCACGTTGCGATATTTTCCTCCAATCAGATATTTAGTTGGAAGTACACGTGTTTGTAGAAGCATTTTCTATAGGTAGAACACCAAAACTGTTCATGTGTCATCTCCATCATACATATATCCTCGAAGGACTGCACTAACTTACATCAACTTACACCAACCTACACCAGGAGGGTGATTCCACAAATGTAGGAATGTTATATGACTTCGTGCCAAGTTTTACATGAATATTTGTGGAATATCCCTACCGGTGTAGGTTGGTGTAAGTTAGTGTAATCCTATCAAACAAAGCTAATTTTTCAGTGTTTGTTATTATCGTTTACTGCTGATGGATAGAATGAGATGCTCATATATGTGTTCAACGAATTTTCTCAAATTTGTAACCTATGTAGATCGTTTTTTCATACCCAAATACTTCTATACTACAATTTTCAGCAACATTGTCAGTCTAGTTCTTCATAACGCATTTACACACACACATACAAACATACAATAATTTCTTGTATTATTATATAGGATTGAGATCAACCATCCCGTTCATTGTACCACAATTTTTTTCAAGGATATACGCCTATTTGATGAGTGGTTAACGACAGGTGCATGCATCTGCAGGTATACAGTGAACACCTTGTATACATCACCACAACAGCCTATAACGTCTTTACAAATGATCAATTTTTCGACAGTAAACGTGATCACGACGAGCAATGTTGGTTTGTCGGTCGATTTTCAGGTGAACACATTACATATAATATGCTGCATGCGGTTCTTCACCATTCCGAAAGACAAATAATCAACAACAATAACAACACCACCTAACTACAATAACAACGTATTAAAAACTTCAAGAAACTCGTTACAACAGTTCAAAATCATTTATCATGATATTAGAAGAGAAAGGGAGTGAGAGGAGGGGGTTGAGGGTAAGGGAGAGAGTGAAAGAGAGGAAAACGAAGAAAAAAAAAAAAAGCAGGTACACGAGAGTGAAATCACACACAGATACCGGCGCCCGTTGATGAACTTTATCTTATTTTTTCTTCTATTTTGATCCTCTCCGCGCTGCTGATCTCTCATTTCATTTAATGGTGGCGGTTGCGGTGGTGGCGCTATACGCAAACCTAAAACATCATCAGATGAGAATATTTCTTTTCCATCTCGTGCCCACTGCCTCTCTATGTCTCTCTTCCTCATTTTTTCGAAATGTTATCAGCGACCAGCATCCTTAAGCACATACACATACACTAGCATTATGTGGGTTTTTTCTCTTTTTGTTTGTGTATTCAATACATTGTTTTTGACCGATCTTCCCTCAATCGAAAAACAAAAATCAATTTGTTTTATTTTTTTTCTTATTTTGTTCTTCGTCAACTATATACATACATAGGTACTGATAGAACGATACCGCCCTGTGTCGAAAATTAATTGTTTTTGACAAAGCATCCCGCGATAGTCGACCCAAATTATTCGATAAAAATCGATTTTTTTTTTTTTTACTGGCATTTCTCCTTGCTACCCTTCTCTGGTTAAAGGTTGAGCCTATAACACGTTCGATATTAGCTATATTATACAGCATATATACAGAATGGCATAGTGAAAGAGATCGAGAGACTTTTAAGGGAGAAACTGTAAGATAACATTGCCTAGTCATTGGCTCCTTAGATTGATTTCATTATATGTAGTAGACCTAACGGAGTTTTCGGTGCATTAGATACACACGTTTAGACCTATACGTGTATGTAACTGGTGAGAGGAGCTTCGACCATAAGGCCTACTAACCCTCTAAAGTAAAAACAGTTTCAACCATGTAACCTTTCTAATTAAGATAATGAAGTAAGCAGAGTAGGCAAAACAGAAACGGAGTTGAAACTTAGCCTCAAGAATTTAACGAAAAATACACAAAAACCATATAAAAATTAGATTACCTTACATAGAAGATGAATTTATGTGTTTAAAACTTTGTAAGACGAATTCAGAAAAATAAAATATCACTTTCTCTTATCAAACAACACTCGTTATCCGCTTTGATTTTAATGCTTCAAAAAAATGAAAAATCCTTTGAGATAAATGGTTACTTAACGTGAATAATTCACTATCATAAAATGAGCCTATTTTACTGGCACAGTCCCAAATTTTTTTTTCACTAAAAAAACTTTCAATTATTAACTACTCTGCGAACGAAGATACAACTTTAAACCAACTCACCACGAATTCTGGGTAAAAATTGTTTTATTCCACACCATTATGCGCTGTTTCGAAGTAAAAATTCTGTGAGGTGCGCTCTTTTAATTCAGTGGCGTAACCAGCTGGCCACCAGCTAAGATCGAACGATACGTAGATGAGTGGAGGAAGGGTAAAGCAATTATAAAATACTTTAACGAAGAATAAATCTGGAGGGTCAGTGACGAAGCTAGGCGGGTGTGTAAGGATTAGCCCCCAAAAATCCGAGAAAGGCTTCTCAGAAAAAACTTGAAAATAATTATCGTCAGACTACTTAGACTATAAACCTATCCACCCACGAGATAACAATAAAATAGATAATTGTACTAAATTTTTATTTGAACAGGACTTTGATCCCCCAGAAGTTTTACCGCAGCCTCGCCACTGGAGCTGGTTTTTAAAAATTATAGGGAGGGTTTTAACCCCCCTTCCACTAATCCTCCTGCCCACGCCACAGGTTCAATCGAAAATTGCTTGCCTATCGGTGTCATTTTTTTGAGGTCCGATTTTTGAATGACGTGAATTTTCGGTTCATCCTCTGGCTAATAACCTATATTTATGTTGATGAACCTCGATGGTTAGGTTGAAAGACGAGTTTTGCTCCGAAGTATACGTTGGTCAATATTTCTGTACTAATATTTATGGTGCTTATAATAGACTACTCCGCCATAATCAACTTCCAAATCTTTTCGCCCGACGCACTAGACCTCGAACAAACACTTCGATTAATCGAATTTAAAAGTTAATATCTGCAAATATCGATTCTTTCTACACGTAGCACTTGTTTAGCTGCATTGTTACCTCGAAAGTATACACGCAGGTATAACCAGGTCCATAAATTGCGAAGCGTGTGCAGGTACCAAATACAATTGGCAATCTCAAATTATACTTATTATTATTGTTATCGTTAAACTAATTAATTATCTGTACAATTTATTTCGATTACGGGCAAATGTGTAATGAAAAGAGTGTTTCGAAGAAGAAGAAAAGAACAGTAAGAGAAAAAAAAAGAAAGGTTCAAGGAAAAGTTCATTTGCCCCAGTCAATCCAGCATACAGCTATACGCTATAAGCATAATGTGGAATCATATTCGGAGGGTAAAAACAAAAGGCCAGTAGAAGTACGATGGGCTGTAAAGAGGCGATGTCATTCTTTGGCGCGAATACTGGTATACATTTGTTCAGCTCGTACCTATTCATCAATCACAATTCGATCGATTAATCAAACGATAATTATTATCAAATATACGACGATTATTACGATACCAAAGGTGATGAGGAGGTTCTCATTCGCTGCGTTACAACGTCTCTATGTGCTACTCTCTCAAACGTACTCTCTCTCTTTCTGCACTGCTGCTTTTTTCTATTTTATTTTATTTTTTTTATTTTTTTCCCTGCTAAGGCATTGTAAATAACATAATTTAATATAACGATATCGGCTATATACAGCGTACAATGACGAATGCTGCCTCGCTTGAAATATTGTATGAAACGGCATTCAAAAATAACTTAGACGATGTAATGGCAACGAATTCATTCGGTGCTGAACGAAATTAGCCAGCGTCTCGACGTATTGTTTTCAACAGCTCACGGGTGTGAAAGATCCAGGGGTTGAATTGTTCGCAAATGTGTCGATACTGGTAGAAGAAATAGGCTTTTCTTTTTCTCTTCTTCCTTTCCGTGCCTGCCATTCGCTTGCTTTTTTTTTTTTTTTTTTTCGTTTATATTCTTCGACAGTTCGGAAAAAAAAAAAAATCAATTCCAACGTAGGTACGAATGCGATGATATGCAAAAGTGTCGACTCATTTTCGAAGGTAGTCGAATTGTGCAAATCGTGGCAATTTTAACGGATAATTCGTTTAACAGGGATTAAGACACAGCAAAAGTCAGAGACTTTCGAGCATGTATTGTTCGCTAGTTTCGAATCGAATGTTGGCAGGGACGTAGCTAAGGGGGATGCGGGGAGGCTCCTCCTAAAAGTTTTGGTCAGTTGGCAACATTGTACAAGTTGTTTATCAGTTGGAAAAATTGCGCCTAAGAGAACAATTAAGGACATAATAGACGAGTGTGTTAGGTGGTTTTGTTTTGTTTTGTTTTTTTTTTTTAGCTGTTGGTAATTTCAAAAATTTCATTTAGCAATTTTTATTTTTCTCCCACCCCCTCCCCAAAAAAAAAAGTCTGAGTGATGGTCTCAAAACCGAAGATAATGAGTTAAAGAAATACTAAAACCAAGATCGCGGTAGTCTTGGTATTGGTCACGCACGGTCAAGTCTTGATCTTGGTCTCTGAGTGAATATATACACATAAAACTGATAACCCTTCTAATGGGTCCACATGTGGTATGCGATCCTGGGTAGCAGAATCCATCCCAAAACAAACCTCAAAAAAACAACACTCAATTAATTAACCAAGAGTATCTCCACCAGCAGAATCTGGAGAAGATACAAGTTTTGGTCCAGACCTGCACAGCTAGCCGGCCATTGTTCGAACTGCTTTATATAATTACCAGATTAACCTTGTGTTTTCCAAAAAGGTGTTTCCATAAAAGGAACCCATCTGAGTTATCCTTGTTTTATTTCCAAGAGCGGGCCAGTTAGCCATGAGTAAAAATTAATCCATGTTGTTAAAACAATCATGTATCAAAAATATAAAAAATCTGAATAGACAAAAAATATATGACCATTACGATATGATGGCAAAATGTTGGATGAACGGAGCAACAAAAAATTATGCAGTTGAAAAAGTGTTTCAGATGTTGCTCTATAAAAACAAAATGGGTGGGGAAGCCACTGACTGCTGATAACAATACGTACCTGGTACAGGCCATAAATACAACCTCCAATGGGGAGAGCTACTTGTTGGTGGTGTAAGAAGAAAACTGTTTAATTAAAAAGAAAAAATATTCAAGTTAAAAATGGAGGAAGAAGTTACATTACGTTTATGGATCTAGGCTAGGTGGCTAACCTAGCCAAGGATGCTCGCAACATTAAAGTTATTATTTTGGGGAAATTATGATTTTGAGGTTTTAAATTAAAATTATTTACCAGTTTTTATTTTTATGGAGGTCGCATCCTGCATACACTTACACATTTTTCTCCAAACAAACCAAATTCGCAAAAAAAAAATGCCCTAAACAAACCAAACAAGCAAACATTTAGTGTGTTTGACCATTTTTGAATAGATCCTTTGCACATTTCCATTTACTAATAACGTTTGGAAAATATTTGGCGCATTTTGTTGGTTCGTCAAATAGGTTCTCATTTGCAAATTCTTTCATGTGCGTTTGGTTCGTTTGAAGAAAAATGTGCAAGTGTGGACCAACCATAATGGAAAAGTTCTTCACAAAAAATCTAGTTTGTCTTTGAAACAGAATGGTACATTAGCTGTATGGATCTTCACTTTTTCACAAATATTGTTCCAAATTGTTCTTCAAATAGTCATTTTTTCTTAATTAGGTATCATAAAAAACAATACACAAAGAGTTGGCTACTGCAGACAATAGAAATCAGAACCCTTTAAAAAAAAGGTTGTTTACTGTATACCATAAAAACATGTGCATGGTCACGTACTTTTTTTATTCAAACTCGGACCCCACATAACAGTGAAACATGTTGACGGTATCCATTTCTCAGATCCAAGTTTGGTAGAAAAAATTTAATATTATTTTTCCAGTCTGGTTACTATAACATGGTCTTAGTCTAGGACTGGCACAATCCAGTCTTGGTGTTGGTCTTGCAAAGTTTAATCTTGGTTTTGGTCTAAGTCTTGCTTAATTAACTCCAGATTAATTTTTTTCAGCACCATAATCAAACCAATAGATTAATTTTTACGTTTTTTCTAGGTACTGATTTTTTTTTCATAGAAAACTATTTTCATTCATTACTTAGAGTTATTTCTGACAAATACAAGAAGTTGCATGCTTGAATCCTTCAGAGACGGTTTTAGGTCCAGGAGATTCCATATTATACAACATTAGATGAAGGTAAGGAAAGAACGATGACTACATGAATTTCTAAGCCGTGATACACGCTTAAGTCGGTTGGATATTTATGCCGTTAATAAATTATTGATTCAGCCAAAGTACTTTGGTATCTCTGCTGCCCCGTTTGGTTGAAATGTAATACTCGGTAGGTACTGCTTTAAGAATGATAAATTATGGTATTCTAAGATCCTCCAGGAAAGTCTTGACCAGTACTAACCAATAAATCATCTACAGCAACAACATAGGAAACAAAATAATTGAAAAAACAATAGAAAAGGTACAGGGCTCCGCATAAAAATATCGATAAATATAACTTGTACTTGAAATTCGACTCAATAAAAGAGCTACCGATGTCAGGAAAGGTATATGGTGCAAACCGAAGCGTCCAGCCAATGAAGATTTGTTAACTCAGCAGTTTCTAGATTTTGACCTACTTACGTAGGTAAGCAATTATCTTCTCGATACAAGGTGAGAGCAAATCGGAACTATGCAAAAACTGTTAGAAAAAAAATTCAGTCGCGAAATTTAAACAATTCTACGTCCAAGTCATCTTTTATCTCAAAAATGCGAGCGTAATAAAAAACTATTATACCGATTCTTCCTAAATTTCAATCAAGTATAGCTGATAGATATTAATTTAAGTAAAAATAGTATTTCCAAATCTAGATATGGATTTTACAAGGAGAAACACATGACATCTACGTAGCTTCGTAGAAGGGACGGACATGTAGCATAAAATCATACCAAAAACAAACGGAAGAAAAAAGTTTATTTTTTTGACCTAATTCTGCATGAATAAGTTTCAAACAAAAGTAAAAAATCACGAACAGAATCAAATTACCAAACACAAAACAATTAATTTGCATTTCTACTCGACGGATTGACCTACATTATGAACGTCCTTCTTCGGTCATATCACAGGGAAAAAAAACGACCCACCTACAATCGAATAACGTGCCATGACAATCCACAACACCAAATCACCATAAAAATCATAACACGAAATTCTCGAATATTCAATCATTTGAAAATCCATCCTCATCGTATTTCAAAAGCTAAAGCAACATAAACGAATCCAGACATCGACCTAAATCACTTTCTCAAATCGATTACCTAAGTATTCTTCTGTTTCTATTTCCAGGATTTAAATAAACAAAAAAAAAAAAAGAAAAAAGAACACGACTTCTGTAGGCCAAACAAATATTGCCTTTATATTGCAGGCGACTTTCGAATTAATTTTCTTCCTATTTGTTTATCATTCTCTTTCCTTTAATGGTTTCAGGTAAAAAATAAAATGAGTAAAAAAAAAAAATGGATCTTTCTTGTTAACCAAATGTTTAACGAAATATTGAACGAAGCTATAATATTTCCTTCTAATAATGTGTATGTAATCATATACTTTATATTTAAATGGTAAAAGGAGAGAACTAAAAAAAAAAAAAACAACAACACAACCGCCGCAGCAGTTCATCACCATGTGTGGTTAAAAACCATGAATTTATTGATTTCTATCTTCCGGAATTATTTCAGCTTCGGTAGAGAACAATCGAAATACAAAACTACCTATTTGCTACCACAAAGTAACCTATTCTGGAACACAGTTAGGTACAGTAGTCGTTCTTCTATATTTTTTTTCCAGAAATAAATTCTATAAAAAAAAAAAAATTTGCAAATTATATCGAAGACACACCGTAGTTGACAAAAGACATACGTACCTACCAAAGTGAAAAAGAACACGAAAAAAAAAAAAAAAATGAAGAAGTCAAAACGTTAAAAACGAACTGATAATGCGTAACAAAATTATAATTACGCTGGACCATCGCAATTATTTTTTTAACGGAATGGCTAACTTTATAATAAAGAAATAATGGAAAGAAGAAAAAAAAGAAAAAAAGAAACAGAACCGAACACCTCGCGAGAAATCGAACAATGATAGACGATGATGACGGAGGTCTGTTTTTAATTTTTCAAAGAGTGGTGAAATAATGAGCCGGATAGGTCATCGATGATGTTGTTTGGCAAAATTACCAAAATGACTTTATACTTTTTCGAAAAAATATTGTAATACCGAAACGTTTCCGACGTACAATGTCGATCACGTTTACTCGAAATATAATAACGTAGGACTTACAGTTTATATCGATGCTCTCTATTCACGACAATTTTTTTATTTATTTTTTTATTCTTTCTTATTTAGACGCTTAGAGAGAAGAAAAAAAAAAAAAAACAAATCAGGTAGTCGATGAGCTGGCGTATATATTAACAAAATAAAAAAACCAAATAAAGAGAGAAAAGGGGAAAAAAAAAAAAAATCAAACGACGAATACGTTATGTAGTACAAGCTCAATTGTGTCTCCCAAATGTGTATATGAAAAATCTTCATCGAAAAGCACACGTTTCACAGAGCACGTAGTTAATGAAAACGTAATCCATTATTTCGAGCAAAGGATATTAGGCCCGAGTCTCCAATGTATACAAGGTGGTACTTCGTCGGCCAATACAACTGATATGGAGAGAGAAATTTCCACCATTGAATCGTACCTATCGGGTATATGTCCTCCGGTTGTAGGATATTCATTAGTTATTCGGTCGTATAGGCTAGTGAATCTGAAATTTGTGGCATTGTCTGGGAAAAGCAAGTGCCTATATGAGGAGAGGGTCCTGCGGGTCTGGATCCCCTCTTAGTCAAAAAGAAAAAGGCTTGACCTCTAAACATTGTGTGTTTTTATCAGTTCTGGCGGTTTTTTATCGTGGGTTGGGGCTGAGAAGAGACCACCCAGAACGTGTGGACCCCCTCCTTACGACGAAGCTGTATACGCCCTTGGAGAAAAGAGCCCATTTAAACGTAAAAATAGTTTCGAGTAAGGAACGTAGGTATAACATCTCATCTACGGATAATGTATTTCGTGTAATAATGGTCGGTTTTCATTGCACGACTTCGCTTCAAAGTTAGTGAAATTGAGGCTACACATGTAACGCGCAAATTTTTGACCGAATGTGAACATACATAGGTTGAGGATGAATTTATTTAATGATGTGATGATCGTACTTTTCCGAGATACTTACGCTTTTAAATGAGAAAACACCAATTTTCGTATATCTTTTCCTCGTGAACTGTGAAAGATACAAGTAGGTATATGGCTGAAATTTCAGTCACACGTTTTCATAACGTAGACTTTAACACTGGGGTTTTGGATTGATCAGTGAAACTCATTACTGCAAATTCTCTAAAATTGTCGGAGGAATGCATCTGGTAAAAGCACGAAAAAGCTACGACTGAAAAGAGCAAAAAAAAATGTCCGAAATGCGCCGGTGTTACGTTTGAAAAGCGTAACTAAATGTGTACAAGAATTTACCTGCATGGATGCACGATCGCAATTTAACTCTTCTTTTTATTTCCACACATCATTTACATGCTTCATCTGTCACAGCACTTCAGTTTGTTATTTTGTGCCGTGGTTAGGTAGCGGTCATTGAAAAACATCTCAAAATTTCAGTAAGTCTTGAATACGAGTGAATTTTTAAAAGTTATAAAAAGCAATAAGGGAGAAGGTAGCTAGCTACCTCGTGTAATATGTCATCATTATATTATACGTATCGTAACGTATTTATGCTAGGTAAACATATTCCATAAAATTAGAAGTACAACCAAATATCCGCCTATTCCTAAAAATACATATTCTCAAACATTCCACATTTATTCCAACATTTTCAGACAATATTCTCACTATTCCCAAATTCCTAGAATACATATCTCTGTTTACAAAATGCAGTCATACTCCCACATATACTTATTTATCCCCTATCAACAATTCCTTCAATACACGTTTTTAGACAATGTGTCTCTCCAAACTGTCCTCACAAAATACGTATGATTACACATTCATCACATCCTTATTCCTTAACCATTATTTCCTTCTTTTCCCTTCAACAGAAATCACCCTCAACTCTGGCCTGATATAAGATAATATTTTAGTAGTTTCAATCTCATTTTGTACTTTAATCATTGAGCACAAATTTGTAACTTGTATATTTTCATGTGCTATATTGCTTTTATAATACACAACATTATATTTTATGTTGAATGTTCTTATTTGAATGGTATATCCGCCATTGTATATTGTTACCTAATATTCGCTAATCTCAAATACAGAAAGTTCCGTGTCTCGACTGATGACAATAGCTCTGTTTGATAGAACTACACCAACTTACACCAACCTACACCAGGAAGGCGATTCCATAAATGTAGGAATGTTATATGACTTTACCCCAAGTTTTCTTGAATATTTTTGGAATATACCTACCGAGGTTGGTGTAAGTTAGTGTAATTCTATCAAACAGAGCTATTGTGAGTTGGCAGTGTACAAAAAAATACCACCCCAGGTGCACATTGATAACAAACAGCAGCTACCTTTAAACTGTGCATCATGGACCAGATCATGATCATGATCAACAGAGTAACTAATTGTAGTGGATATGTGTCTTATATGGAATATTTGAAAACATAAGGCATCTGAAAACAGCTTTTTCCAGAGACTACCACGGATGATTCAACATGAGCCTTGTATGATACAAAATACTGTACGACAAGCATGTGATGTAAAACATCCATTTGAAAGTCATTGTATTGGTAGCATCGAAAATCTTTACCAACAAATCCTAATTTGTCCTGACCCAGGTACAGCGTATGATTATCGTAACAAACACCAATGAAAATGTTGATAATGTTGCCATAAAACATGAAATGATAATTCTCACTAGGTACCCCACAAAATTTCCATTGCCTGCATTTGACAATGTATATTATGGCTGATAGGACATTTTACTTAACCCCTCAGCTTTTCTGTCAATTGTACACTATTTATGCATTTATATGGATGGAGTTTATTATCAGTTGGGGTACTGTAATACACGAGGGTAATACTAATGTATTTCTCTTCAATCTTGGTTTTTGGTTTTACTGTCGGATAAAAAGTCGCGCTTATAGGTTTTCTCGTCTATCTGAAAACTTGGATTATTCAGACTAATTGTTGGACCGAAATTCGAATTTTTCAACCTATGTTTTCTGCTATTTTGTGCTTATGGACGACAGCCTTATTATTATGATTTGCGTCTCATTTATAATTTTTCCTTACTAAATGTAGGCATGTATTCGCACGTTTTTCGTTCAAAAAATCATATGCCCCTTCTCAGAATTAATATTTCAAAAAATCCTATCTTCTGTTTCTTCAGAATCATTTAACCGATAAAATAAAAATAAATTAAGAAAATCTGTTCTGGCAATCCTCAGAAAAACGAAAATAAAGTTAAGAATTTGTTTTGAAAAATTCAGTTTCTTTATAATGAGTCCGTACAATGTGAAAAATGCACATAACTATGTTTATATTTTAATAATTTTTACAAAACTGCGATTGATTCTCTTCTGTGATTCATTATTTGCCACAAATATCAAGTTTACCTAATTTATACTTTCACTGAGATTTTTGTAAAAATAATTTACGAAATTTTTTTTAAAATAAAAGTTTTATACACCATATATTAATCATTGGATTGGAAAGACAATACCGGAGAATTCGTATCACAGTGTGAAAAACAACTGTTTTTGAGGCTATTAGCTTCTACAGAAAATTATGAATTCTCGTGAGTAACACAATTTTTCAAATCTCCATAATGCAAAATATGCAAAAAGGCTTTGGTTATAGGCTATTGCTTATGACCAACGAATTGATTGGGATAAGGTACTAATGGAAAGGTACTGGAAATCGTTAATCATACCTTTTGTTTGCTTCCCTACAACCTACCTACACGAACCATCAATTCGAAAATTTCAAAAAGTATCCACGGAACTCTGAACACAAGGAATATACAAACTGGAATTTCGATGAATATTTTGTTGTTGACATTTTATGATCATTTTCCCGCCAACGACGATAATGTACAGCAAATAGTTAGGCATCAACGTTCAAAAACATAGAAATTCGCAGCATTTCACAAAAAAAAAAAAAAAAAAAAATCAAATCAACTCCAGCAACACATTATATGCAATTTAACAATTTTAGTAGTGTGCTTAGGCTACCTGAAACACCGACACAAGTTTTTGTCAAGTTTTCAAAGAGTCGAAACCGCTCACTGTTAAACAAAAAATTTGATAAAATATTTTCTTAGGCATTCAGTAAGATGAACCAATTTCTTTATTTCTTTATTGTTTTTTTTTTTCGACTCTGGCATCGCAACCATTTCACTCAGAATCTGAACTTTACCGACGATGTGGATGCGACGGAAGTGACTGACGAGGATCTAGAGGCGAATGTTGTGCCAACGTGAATTTTTGAATCGCACAGTCGAGCATCCATAGAACCGAACCGAACACAACGCCATTTTGGGTCGAAAACCTGACTATGGGTCTAGAACCTACGCAAAGCCAAGCACCGAAACCACTATGTCATGTTGACCACGTTCATCCACAAAACGAAGATAAAATATAAAACAAAGCGAATAAATGAACAAATCATATAAAATTTTTCGCAAACTTACAACCCGAATAATTTGTACCTAATAGGCCTACATAGAGTTTTATTTTTTATTTTTTCTTACATTTAAAATAAATGAATGGTAAGTTTATTGGGTTATTTTAATAATAGGAAAAATTTTGTGAAAAACCACGAGACTAAGACCAAGACATTTACGTATGATGAAATTTTGGATCAACAATTTTTACATTCATATCAATTCAAATTATAGTAGGAATAATATTATCAATAAACTATATTATTAAAACGAACATATTTAATAGATAAATTAATATTTATATAATAATTAATTATGGATGAACCATACGAATTATACGTAGAAATATTAAGTCTATAATTTTTATTATTATAATTATTCACATAACAGGGCAAAACCCAAGAATAAGACTTGACCGTAGCAGACCATAACAAGATTATTGTCTTGATCCGTCTTGGTCTCGATCACGGTCACGGTTTCGCTGTTTCTCATCGCCATTCCAAATTCGACAGATACTAGAACTTTTTTAAAATTTCGAAACCTAATTTGAATGATAATCAAAATTGGGAGCTTCTTTCAAAAGTTGCAAGACTAAACTCATCGAATTTATACAATCAGAAAAATGAATACGTAGGCTTATTATATGCTTCCGGCGTATATACTCTGAGTGTGCTATACAAGTCCAACGCCGATAAATTGAGAAATTTTGCACGAATTTCGCGTACAACCGAATGTCTGATTTTATTTAAACTGAAAATATTTGAATTTTTTTCCAGACCGATGGGCGACGCGTCACACTTTTTGTCAGTTTTGTACAAAACCCGCATACAACTATACAGGTACCTATGTGTAGGTGGGTGTAGCCATTCATTTTCAATCATCAGCTATTTGTCTAATTTCGTTCGTATCATTTGGTGGTTTTTATATCGTCCACTCCCGAAACACCTTGTATATATTACATGGGTAACAAAAGAAGAAAAGGAAAAATCAACCGCGACTTAATTCCAATTTCATTAGTTCCGGTGCAACTGTTCCCTCTTCTCTACAGCAGCAACAGATCATTTATTATCACCGTGTTTCTTTTTTTCTCTTTCTTTTTCATTTTCTTATTGGTCTTCTACTTTTTTTTCCTGATCGCTTCTCCAGTAGACACGGCAACCACCTTTACAAAAGTACAAAACTAATAAAAAAAAAAAAAAAAAAAACTATATTCGAAAAAATAAATAATTGACAACCGACTGAGATACGGTTCATTTTGGAAAAATAAACAGACGCCTCGATTATTTATTGACTTTTGACATTAAATGTTTTTCCTCGCCACCAATTTCTTTTCTTTTCTTTTTTATACAGTTCTTTTCTTTCAATTATTTTGGGCTTATTTTTTTTTCTTTCTAATTTTAACGCGTAGACAATTGAAAATATACACACATACCTACAAAAAAATGAAAAAAAAAAAAAATGAAAAAAAGAGAAAAAGGTAGCAGCTCTATATTCATTCCGTTCTACAATTGATAGTTATTTACTTTTCTTTAATGTGATAAATATTTTGTGTGTATAAATCGAATACGTGCTTGATCCTTTAGGACTGTACGTGTTCCCACGACTCGGTAGCAAAGTCGGTGCAGTAATTGGAAAACACAAGTGTAATGGCTGACGAAGGGATGAGAGGAGCGGGGAAGAAGGGTAGTAGGTGGATTATGAAATTAGAAAGAACGTTTGTGTATATATATATATATATATATATATAGTTATCTACAGTATACGTAGAAGAACGCATATCTTGGCTTTGTATACACGATATCATGCGGAGTGTTTGGTGTGACATTTTTGATTTTAGCTAAGCGGATTTTGTCGCGGCCTTTGCACGCGGGAGAGGCGAAGCGTGCTGGAGATACTACGCGAGGAATTGGTGACGACATTTAGGCGTTTTTGGTGCGCACTATCTGTGATCGAGTTAAGGGTGAAGATGGCGAAGAAGGAACGAAGATTTGTGGATGACGAAATAATAGGTACCCTATGGTTGAAGAAAACAGACCACAGCGTATGACAGAGAAAACTGCTGGTAGCTTGAGGAGATGTTTGAGTTTCGTAGATTGATACATAGATTGACCGATAGTAGTTCGTATAATAAAGTATCTAGCTGAGATAAGCACCAAGAGCGTAAATAAAGAGAGTACCCTAAGGTTCTGGACCCTCCTTTACTCCGAAAAAAAAATCTCGACAAAAAACTAGGGTGTTTGTTCGTGTCTTGAGTGTCACGTCAGTCGAGAAAAAAAAACTGACTGACTGACTGACTGACTGATAAGGGGGAAGCCTACTTGAATTATTTCAATTATTTTATCAGCTTTTTTTTAAATTAAAGTATTTTTGTATCTTTAATAGTAAAAATTTTGAAAACTTTGAAAAAACTTTTGAGGCTTTGAAATCATAATAGCGACATAAAACTGAAAGCTGTGAGAAATAGAATGTATAACCAACGGTCATGTATTAACCAATAGCAAAGCCAAAGGAGGTACAAAAAGGCTAGTACCTAGTTTCACCCTCTTTAATTTTAAATGCAATTCAAAACATACAAAATGGTTTTTAGTCAATGGTTATTATTATAAAAATGAATAATCAATGTGCATGGTTCAGACGATAATTTTTGTGAAAATACGCATATATCAGGCTTATTAGTACACAAAAACACTGAAAAAAAAAATTATAAATTTTAAAATCATTAAAAAATTTATCAGCTTGGTTCTGTGGAAAGAAAGAAGTAATTAATATTTGTGACGTCCAAAAATGATTGTCACATGATTATTTAAAAATGTTAATCAAAAATTGTAAATAGTCAAAAGATGAAATCTTGATAGACAGCCCAAGATCTCAGATCGCAAGAAATATCAGTGTCTTAGATCAGAAAGGGAAAAACAACGTGAAACAAACTTGCCTATATACTATATAGAACCATGAGATATTGCCTCATGGTATCTCACCCAACTCTTCATGGATTATGTGTAAAAAGCCCTACATTTTGTATAAAACTATCTTCTTTACATTTAAATAGATGAATAGTTACCTTAATTAAAGTTGGAAGAACTTGATGTTATGAGCTATTAGACGATGGATCATAGTAGCTATCATATATGGCAGTGATTTTGAAGTTGTAATATTTCAGCTTGATCTTACCTTCGATTCTTATTTCAAATTAATAAAATGAATTGAAAGGTTGAAGGAAAAAGCGAACTCAGATAATTGTAGAACCTTTTAATATTTGAATTACTTTTCTTTTTCAATATAAAAACTTGAACGAAAAAATGTATTATACTGTTGGCAGGTTAAAAACGGACTGCTGTGGTAAGTGTGAATATTTTCCATCACACCACCAGATTGTTATCTTGAATATCTATTACTTCTCCCACGTCATCTTACTTAATACATTCACCACTGAGTTCTGTTTTTCTATTTATTACACTTTATAATCTGTATTGCTAATTCATAAAGATGATTAATTGTAAGAAAACATAGGAAGAGATTAGGAAGTTAAGTCTAGTTTGTTTGAACAGGACTCAACGGACTATTTTCAATTAATGTGACAAATTTTTTTATTATTTATTGATAAAAATTAAGAATAGATCTTTCATATTTTTGATTCTTATTACGTGATTTTTACGTTTCAATGTATGTATCTTGGTAGGTACCCACCATTTTGATATACCTCATTCAGTTTCATTCGTAAAATTTCTGGAATATATTGTTTAAATTCTTAAATACCTAATTATTCAAGTCAACCTATTGTAAATACAAATTTCAAATAGGTCATAGGTAAACCCTTAAAATCACATGAAAACTGGCAGAAGACGAGGCATCCTTGCTCTCTAAATCAGAATCCCCCAACCTATCAGTCCACCACTTTCACAATTACTCAGCCATTAATCATACAAACTGTGCATGGATGAGAATTAAGACTATTCATTCAATGTGAATTAAATATGGCCGTCATTTTCAAAAAAGAACAGCTCCCTACTTTTGGTGACCACATATTTACTGAACAGCAGCGACTTCGACCTAATAACCCACCCATTACCCGGAAAATTTCGTTCACGGATTTGTAGTTTTCCCAATTCACTGAGCATTAAGTGCGCCAAGTTGAATAATAAAACATTCCCCTCGAGTAACGAATAAAAGCAGATAGACATAGAAAAGAGAATTCTTTTGCCCTTTTCTTTGATGCTGGGGTACGGAAGCTTAGCCCAAAATCGAACGATAACAAATAGCGAATTAAAAAAGATGAAGAGTGGACCCCCTGCCAAGAAAAGTACATCCCATATTTTCGGCTTCGTTTTACTAAACACGGAGTGGAAAATGCTTCTAACTTCGGAGACACAAAAATCGTCGACACCGCAAAGCTAAATCTCAAAGATTTCCGGTGTCTTGTCTGTTCAATAAGTATTCTCTATGTTTTATAGGAGCTATCGTGAGCGTATCCAAATCAATTGAAGAGTTGGAAGAAAGAAAAATAAGTCCCAGTAATATCACGTAAATACACAACAGTCATCATAGTCGTCGGCGATTTGGTTCGTGTCGAACTTTGTCGTGGTGTAATGAAGCAGAACCGGTCCATACAGCACCCAATCTATACGAATTGGTTGCGGTGCACAGGAAATGTTGATATAGACCCTCTTTTCATGCATTTGAGAAAAACGTCTTAAAAATCATTGAACGAGGGCCACCGACTGGTTGGCAATCGAACGTAGAAAACTATACCCAGAGACATCCAAAAATATAGGTTCAAATTCTTTTGGATTGGAGGATGTTATATCGAATTTCACAAATTGCCCTGCGTCTCCTTCTTCTTACTTAGGTCTCCAATTCAAGCCTAATGATTAACAGATGTTTGGCACCATCGTTTTTAGTGATAGGCTTTGACTATATGTAAATGTATGGACTGGGCTTAGTAAGAGTGGCGGTACAGTGCGGTCGAAGGCAACATGATAAGTATCATTGGCGGAAGGTGATTTCTATTATGAAAAGTTCGGCAACTTTTCCATTAACTGAATACAGAAAATTGTTCATTTTGGTTAAAATTACAGTATTAAAATTTCTCTCGTTATCGATTTTTCAGGTATGAATGATGTCAAAAATCGTCAATAAAAAGCAACATCAGAGAGACTTTATTCTTCCAATGATACTTATTTATAAGAGATACCTTGACTACGTTCTTATCACTATGCTCAGTCTATATAGTTATGAATAGTCAAAGGTGATAAGTTAAACATACGGCATACAACATGGACATCAATCAAGGATAGCTCCGTCCTAAGGGGAGAGGTCCACACATACTCAGTGGTCTCTTCTGGCCCCCTCACAACAAAATATCATCAAAACTGATAAAAATACACAATTTTTAGACATCAAGCCTATTTTTCTTGGCTAAGAGAAGGTCCAGACCCCCAGGACCCTCTTAATATACGCCCTTGAACGTAATTATAGCCTAATGACCAATAATTTTCTCCACATATCTTTTTATTGGCTTCCCTCGGGATCCTGCATTGGTTCCTACTTTGAGCTTTCTGCCAACATCTACGAATGTTTGGTCTCATCAATAAGAATATACGTAATAATGAAGCAACAGAAATAATTTCAACTGAAACAATAAAAGAGTGAAATACCTAATTCAAAATGTCATCTACGTGTTAGTTAGCCCTATATACAATTCGATAGAATAATGAACGCCAGCAGCTGCTGGTGCAAAAAATTATCATTGGAATGATCTCATAGGTCTACTAGCGGAAATTTTTCCATACCAATCAAGGTCAATACTTCCCCATTTTAATCGATATTTGTCCCATGCGATATTATTTCAGTAGTTCATAAATAATGTAACCAGCTCATAAAAACTTATTAATTAATTTTTATAGTGGGTTACTTTAACAAGGCTTTGAAAAATTTAGGCATAAAATATTCGATAATTTTAATCACTTCGGATTATTCGCTAATTGTCGATAGCAAATTCTATGTTTGTTTCCGCTAAGCATACTCGTACTATAACTGCGACCCAAATGCGTAGACTATACCATTTTATTTAGACCCACAACCAAGGATATAAAATCACGTTTGGCAGAAGCAAGAATTCAAATTTTCTTAATCAGTAAATAAGACTTCAAGAGCTAGATACGTCCTACAAATTCTCCACGAGTCGAAGATGTTGACCTAGTTATCAGTTCAGTGTTAAAAGATTTCCACGGACAAATTACGTTCCATGCTGCATTATTTGCAAGAACATAAATCCGACTGAAGGACGTTGCAGTCATTAGCAACTTAATTTCAACGTTGATCGAAAAAAATTTCACTAACAGACCAACGAATCATTTTTATTTCTTTTTTTGAGTTAGTCACAAAAAGTCCAGAAGAAAACCACAAAGCAATGACCGAAAAATAAATTATGACTTTTTTTTTCAGCTCCTTCCTCACAATCTTACTCGTGTGAAGGAAAATTCGGACACAATAGCCATCAAAAAATCGTCATCCAACCCGTTTTTTTTTTTTCAAACGTGCACACACACACCCTTTAGATTTTCATTTACGATAAATATTCGAATTTAAATCGTAAACTATGAAAATAGTATACGGAAAGTGACTTCGATAAATTCGCTACCGTATTATTAGCTGGACGGATTTATAATTTTTTTTTCTCTCCTTTTCCTTTTTCATTTATTAGAACGACAACCGGCAGCACGCAGCTGTTTAGTGCATATAATTCCTTTTTCGAGATCATCCCACTTTTTTCATTTCTTTCTTTCTTGTAAATAACACTCACCCCCTCTGAAGATACTGTTACCATTTGGGCATTATTATTTTGGAGCATAAAAAAAGAGAGAGTGAGTGTAAACGAGTGAGCAAAAAAGACAGAAAGAGAAAGAAACAAATAAATAAATAGAGCCACTCTGTACTTCCATAACGGTATACATATAGGCCTAGACAGTGTTCACTGTTGCTGTTGTTGTTGTTTTTTTTTTCGAATTACGTGTATAGCCTTCAGGGAGTAGGGTGAAAAATCTAAACATCACCCTTACATTTCGTTTACTGTATATTCAGAGACAGACACACACACTCACGCACACTTAAACTATAGAGCTGTGTACACATATTGTATACCTATCTTCGGTATTTTGTAGGTTAGTAGGGAGAAAACTGAGTGATAGCTGCGCAAAAAAAAAAAAAAAAAAAAAAAAAAAGATAATAAAATAAGAGGGTAATTCAAAAATCAATTCTCATTCTCGTGGTTTACGCTTTTCTGGCCGTTTTTTTTTTTTTTTTTACTTTATCAACTATGGTTCTTGTTTTATACAACTCCTCTCAAGTGCACTACTATATTTTTCATCACTGTCAACAGTCAGCCATTAACGCGGTTCTTTGATTTTCATTTTCTCAATTAGCCTACCTATATATACTATTTGATCTTCTTTCGTGGTGAAGGTTTTATTTTATTTTTTTCCCCCGAATCTTCCTTTCTTTTGGGTGTAATTAGCCTATGTGATTTTCCATGAACTGGCAGCAAGAGAGTATAAAAGGGTGAAAGGGGTATAAATCAAGCAAAAAATAAAATGAAATATTGTTACCTGGAATGAATTTTATGAACGATTGTTTCGAAGATAAATAATAAAATTAGTATAAAAAAAATATTCAGAATATTTTTATAAAAAAATTTCACATTTATCTCCATTCCGTAACTGTTTGGAATCGTAAGAACTGAAATTGGTGAAGTTGGGAAGAATTCTACATGGAACGAAAATACCTGTTGATAAAATGAAATCAACCCAATGTATACGACCGAATGAGATCGTTAACATCATTATCAGTGTGAGATTGCATCCTAAGCTGGAGCTTCTGATGTTTTACAATATATAGGAAATGATAAGCAAAAGAATAACTAAAACCAGGTTTGGGACGGGAGAAAAATAAAAATTGCCAACTAAAATTTTTGAAATTATCAACTGCTAAAAAATAAAATAAAATAAAAACCACCTAACACACTAGCATATTATGTCCTTTTTTTTTTCTTAGGTTCAATTTTTCCAATTAATAAACAACTTGTAAAATTTTTCCGCCCCTTAGCTACGTTCCTGACTAAAACCAAGATCATGGTGGCCTACAACTTGGTACTGAACAGTCAGGTCTTTGTTGCATAGTCGATCTTTGTCGATCTTTGTCTTACACAGTCGATCGCCGCCAACTGCTCTTCTTACTGCACGTATGGTATTTGTCTTGATCTGGGTCTAATACTTTTTGCGAGACCAAGACCAATTTTGGTCATTACCTACCGCTGTATAAATAAATATATGCCAAATTTGCCAACCATTTTTCAACAACTCTGACGAAGTTTCTCAAGAAGAAACCCTATACTTTTGCGACAGTCTTTTCCCTATCGACATGAAGGTGTCAGCAACAGAAATATTCGCAGACGTGGTCTAACAGAACAGGTCGTACAAATGGGCCGACGTCCTTCCCAAACAATCGACTTTGCTTAATCTTTGAACAAGTCCGAGTCAAGCTACGTAACAAATTCTGTCATTAGTATGCCTCATGGCTCCGAAGTTAATCCCAGTAAAACAAATAATCTTGATTTCCTTCGAAAACTTAGCATATTTTGTGGACCCAAACACGACTTAATGTCGTTCATCGGATGTCTCTGTCCCACTTACTGGCTCATTATTCTATTACTCCACATTCGTCGTCATTCCTCTAAACGTACGTAAATTTCGGCGCCTAAAAAATAAAAATACGCAGCACAGGAATCAGAAACGAGCCACCAGGTGTTTGGTAAGCCTACTGAATGGGTTGGCGCTTATTTCTATCCATTCAGACGATACTCGGAAGAAAAGTTTTCCACGAAATTGAATGAAAATGCGGGAGTTTGCGTACAAATGACGAATTCAACAGTTGAATGAACAGAAAATAAAAAATAAAAAGAATCGGAAACGAAATGGAATAGGAAAAGGAAGTGGAAAATAACAACGAGAGAGACACCCAGAGAGAGAAAAATACCCACCATTCGTCTCGTCGTTTTCCACGATTAGGCTTTACGTTTTACCACCCTTTTTTCTTCTTGTTTTTTTTTTTTTTTTTTTTTTTTCGCTCTTACTCTAACTCCTTGTCCATCCGCATCACTCCAACTCACTCTCTCTTTTTACACAAACACAAAACGGGGACAATTTCATTCAGAAAATATCCCCAATGGGAAAAAGTCGACGAGTTTTGTTTCGCAACTACCAACTGCGTGGTTGAGGGGATGTGGAAAAACGGTTTTTCAGGAAATGGGAAAACATTTATATCTCTGGAACGGCAGCTAAACGTCAGACAGAGAGAGAAAAAGAACGAAAAAGCTTTTATTTATATCTCCTGTATTTGCTGCAGTCTCGACGCACCTGTTGAATTTTCATTTTCGTCCTTCGTTGTTGGATATTCTTCCTTTCCTTTCGCATTGTTGTGTCTATTGGGGCTTAAATTGCAGACATTTGCGCTGGGCAGTGTCACACGAAATAAGCGAAAGTACCTAATAAAATCACGAGTTGCTGCATTGTGCAACTCAAAACTGGTCAGTTCACACAAGACACGTATTAAGTGCAATTTCGTTAAGGAATTCACAGGATTGGCGCAGCTTCAATTTTTCATATTTTCAATTTGAAAATTTTTTCGAATATTAGCACACGGTGGGAATATGTAAAAATTGTCGGAATGGTATAAACCAATAAACTCCGAAAATAAAGTTTAAAATTGATTTTGAATTTTTGAGTTGACTTTCAGTATAGCAAGAATGTCAAAAATTCTATGCCTTATAACGTTGTCGGGCAGGCCCATGATTTTCACGGAGGCCAACAACTTTTCTGGACCTATTTTTTCATCTGAAACGTATCCTCTCCTATCCCATTCCCTATTATACTTTATTATCGATAAGTTACAAAAGAAAATTGAAAATTCCACTTTGAAGAATTCTGATATAACTGTCTTCCATTCTTGCTTTCGAGCACCTATTTTCTGTTTCTGAATCTCCCTTACTTGACTCCAGACCCCTAATTTTCAATCCCGAATTACGAATTTTTGCTTTTGGACCAAAGGTAGAGGTGTTGGGGCCCTGAACATCCCCCGCTAGTCAAGAAAAAAAGGCTAGATATCCAAAAATAGTGTATTTTGTCGGTTTTGGTAATTTTATATTGAGGAGGGAAGGAGGTCAGACGAAACCATTGAGAATATGTGAATCTCTCTTACGATGGAGATACCTAAGCCCCTGATTTAGGCCGTTATTACTGACTTTCAGGGTCCATTTTTTGAATTCTCACTCCAATTTCTTGTCTTCACGTATGTACCTATCGTTTCCTACAAACCTCGTCTTTCTCATGTCAGTTTGCTTCCATCCTCTGGTTTAGAACATTTTCGCCAGACTCGTTTAAACTCTCACTTTCAAACAAAAGAGAAACCAAAAATACTGTTAGAATTCAAAAGCTTTGGAATAATAAGTGAACATTTATTCGACACATTGTCATAACATTTTTCTCTTCATGAACAACTCCTCGAAAACAATATCACCATCGCAAATTTTGCACCCCTCAATCTTGCTGCATCGAAAAATAAAGAAAATAATATTATTCTTTCAAGTTGGTTTTTTTCGCGTAGATCTCACCCCTCCCTTTATGAAAAGAAAACCTTGTGATAATTTTGCCGAACAGAAAGTCTACAATGCCTAAATATGAACTATTGAGAAACTATACTTGTAATAGGCTGTACCTACACTGCATGATCATGATATAAACTCTTAAAATGAAATGAGATTGAAGAATCACTTCGAATCACCAATGCCGGTGAAATAATCCATTTTCACAGGTCACCGCGAAGCTTACCATTAAACGTATATATAGGCGTGTCACTAATGTTAAAGAGCAGCTATAAGTTATACGAATAGTTTACGTGCAAAAATATCTCTGTAAATACGTGTAGGCTATATTCACGAAAACCAACTCTCATTAAACTTTGAAATGCACGAGTGTGCCTGCATAAACATACGCAGAGCCATCAGAATATTAACGTTAATAAGGAATCGACTATCGAGAAAGAGGAAAAAAAAATTATGACCGCAGCATACGATGCGTGTGAATTAAAACGAATTACTGCGCGCCATAATTAATATTTAGCAAAGTATAAAAAAAAATTATACTTCGAACTGGTTATCAACGTACGAAACGTACAATTTACAGTAATGATGTAAAATTGAGGTATATATCATTAAAAATCGAAACGTATACGTATATTCTCAACCATAGTATTTACTGCCTGCATGTTCGTATATAAAGCTCATTTACATGGTAGCATCATCAGAACATATCGGAAAGGAAGAGGTGAAAAAGTGGAAAAACTGTACGAAAAACATTAACGTTAAGGCGCGAGAGAGATATACGACGATGATATAAGAAAAAAAAGTGTTGTGTTTTTAAATCGTACGTTCATATTTATTGTTATACGCGCATAATTCGCCTCATTTACTAATGTTTTTTTTCTGATTCTAATTACTAGGTAAATTTGCATATTCGACGTGATGCATTAGGAAAAAAAAAGAAAGAAAAAAAAATAAAAAAAAGAATACGTTGTCTTTCCTTTTAGGTTCGTATTTTAACGCTTTTATACCTTTGTACAGACTTGGACTGACGAAAATATGGCAGCAATGCTGGTCGTGTGTAGAAGGTGGAGGTTCGTATGTCAGAAATGTCGTAGAAAAATTACGTTACTTTTTAAATGAATTTTTCCGAGGGTATCGAATAAAATACACGATCTGGGAGTAATTAAAACGACCATTCATCAAAATGGAAGTATGAATAGGACTTTTAAATGGAAAAACGAAGAGCGGCGCATGAGGGTAATAATTTAGTTGCCTAAGATAACAATAGGTACCTACCTACCTTTAAAAACGAAAAAGCATGTGTTTTTATTGGACAGAGAAATAAATTAATGTTTCAGAAAGATACGAATTTCAGGATATAGACTAATAGTACAAGTCTACTAACAAACTCGACATATACCTATTTTTAGATTGTAGTTTCGTCGTTATTTATAAGGTTTAATTTCAAATTCGAGGTGGATCTCCGTGGGCAAAAAGGGGAAAAGGGAAATTTCCCAAAAACGCCAAAAAGTACACAAATATAAGAGAAACAAAAAAAAGACAAAAATAACATGAAAAAAACGACAATATGACACAGAATACAAATAATAACTAGCAGGTTTGAAAAATCTTCTAATATCAGTTTAAAACTTGTTTCAAAGAAAAAAAATTCTTCAACTTCACAAAATTATTGGCATTTTCCCTCCCAAAAAAACGCTCCAGATCAGCCCCTGTTTAATGTAAATTAACTTATTGTTGATGTTATTTTTTTGTTTTTTTGTTTTTCAAATTTAGGTTTCGTTAATATAATTCAAAAAATAACTAACTGATTTTCGAAATTAAATTTTGAAACATGAAATACTTGGATAAATCTAACATAAAAAAAAAATAACCTGATCTACAAGTCTGAAAGAAAATACCAAGCACTGCAATGAGCAAAGCTACATTTAAACCCACAAGAAAAATGCCGCATTTATTCTAGAAACAAGTCGTACCTTTTTCTAAATTTACAATAATTGATTTCAATCAATAAATTCAAGAATAATACAGCAATTTTGCAGAAAAAAAAATGAAAAACAAAAGTGTGGACCAAGAATCAATATCATTTCACAGACCGCACCCTCTTCACGATCAATAATTTGGTCAATGTAAACCTTAAAATACCTGTTATCTATTACAATATACGTTACAACCAACAAAATAATACTGGAAGCTACATGCATTTGTCCGTGCGACTGTCACTCAAATCAACTAATTAGTTTTCATATTATGAAAGGAATTATAAAAATTTCCATAATCCATAATTTTTGTTATTTCTTGCGCACAAATTACTTACATTTCTCGATACTACCTAATAAGTCAAAAATTCACGAAGAATTTATCAAAAATCAAAGAGGGTCTATAAATAGCATGAATTCATACGTGAAAAATCGATTGGAAAGTGAAAAGAAATCAAACACTGCGAGCTTAGTCATAGAACAAGCAAATCCTTGTGAGGAGTTACATGACCATTCAGTGATTGATTTTCATAATATCAACCCGAAAAGTTGACATTTTTGTACTTCCGTGTGTACGTAAGGAGACAAATTTTGAGCCATTGCACTGTATGCAATTTGGGGAAAAGTCTTCCACCATTGCTCCTCTTGAGCCGACATCCGCTGGGTTGTCGGCTGATGGAACGTATCTAAACTGTAGGTTTGGTACAGTTTTTATTTCATTAACCCTATTTAAGACAAATTGTGTCAACACTCTGCGTTCTAAGAGCCATGTTAGAACGCATTTGCTATCAGACCAAAGGTAAGTTGGGCTGTTGTGTAAGTCAAGAGGATTACGTATATTCTTGACTGCTCTAGTTCCTATATGAGGGCCGCTAACAATTCCAATTTTGGGATTGTTACCATTTTCATAGGGGCTATTCTTGATTTTCCTATGACAAATCTGGCTTTGGTTTTACCACTTTCTTCATTGTGGAAACATAAAAACGTAACCATGGAGAAAGCAGTTTTTGAGGCATCTACAAATATATGTAGTTCGCGCATATGCACTAACAAATTACTCACGTTTCGCACCGCCATTGCACACTTTTGATTTCACCAACTGTGCACGCTACATACGTCTTTTTTTCGCGTAGGTAAATATCATAAAAAATGATAGGCGATACGTACACATAGTATCCAGGTGATCGGTACGAGAGTGATGATTGCAACACAAACCAAAACTTGTAAGTATCACAAATAACCACCTATTTTAAATCGAAATTCAGGTTAACGCAGTTACATGAAAGCAACTTTTGAATAGAGAGAATAGGCTGGTGTATGGTAAAACTACAGCCTTGACATACTGCAGGTTTTTCGTGAAAATACAGCGAAACCTCCAAATAACGGACACTGTCGGCACCCCAACCATTTTGTCCACTATTGGGAGGTGTCCGTTATTTGGCAAAATGATAATAAGTGGCTTAACAGTTCGTTGGTTTTGGCCGAGGCTGAACAAATTCTGTCTGTGAGGAGAGGTTCCGTCATTAAGAAGTATCAAGGGAGGTTTCACTGAGAATGAGGCAAAGACAAAATTAACAAAGGCCTATCTTATTTAGTTGCGTATATTGCAACAAATGAAATCGGTATCTGTACTTGAGCTATGAAAAAGAATTATAGCGCTCTCAAAAATACAAGACATTTTTGCTCTCACCTGAAGTGATATTCAGATTCAACGTTACCTACGCTGTAGTAAACGGAAAATTTACAACAACATTTCACATTTACGTCTTATATCGATATTTTACAGAGGAATGAGAAGTAAATGAAATATTGTCTCCGGCACATTCACCAAATATTTTTATCTTATAAAAATTCACAAAAATGAACCTGAGAAGGACCTCCAGATAGTCACTTTTTGGTGTAACTAGGTTATACAAATTACATACAATCACTGAACGAATGATATCGTAAAACTTTTCATCCACTGTCGATTTTTAGGGTAAAAACCTGCTGCCAAGCACCATAACGGGTGCGACGAAATTTTGATTTCGAATCGTAAAATAGAATTTCTTACTCCGCAGTAGAGTCAAATATTTTAGAACCAATCTGTATTTGTGTGAAAATTTTTCAACACACTTAAAACTGTTCGTTAAAAATAGATATGATGTCAAATATTGAATTTTTTATTCTTTCCGAATTTGTTTCGTTCATTACTTAGCCTCGCACCGAGAATTCTTCGACTTTATCATCGACCAAAATTAACAATTTTTTCTAAAAAAATTTTATCGTTCCATCCGATAACATGCATAAACATGAAAACTTTCCGGTCGACGAAACGACAAACCCAATGCCTACGTCACTGAAAACCACGACTAAAAAAAATGACGAAGAAGAAGAGAAAAAAGAGGCACTAAAGAAAACAAAAAACAAAAAATAAATAAAAAAAACACTAAAACCAACCATCACAAATTAAGTTAACTATTCTTTTTTTACACGAATAGTAATTAAGAGTAGGTAAGTATGATAGCAGCAATTCGAATGAAAAATGGGTGGAGATAAAAATCGCCTTCAACTTTCCACGTTGGTTTTTTCCCCATTTTCATTTTTGTATGAATTAAAAACCAAGAAAAAAAAAAGAGTGGGATCGAAACAAAAGAAAAACACAAAACGTTGTTTTTTCAGAAAAAAAAAGAAAGAAACTCAAGCCTTAGGTAAGTAAAAACCTGCTAAAAATCATCCACGTTGAAAAGGAAGTGCGAATCAATACCGAAACGACTTCACATCACGCGACAATACGTAAATTTTTCAATCTGAACTTAATTAGAATTTTCTTTCTCTCTCCTATTTTTTTTTTTTTTTTTTTTTCATTTTATTTAAGGAAAAAGTAACAAAAAAGGTGGATATACACATGAACGCTAATACTTCAAGTATTTCTATATAGTACTTTTTTTTTGTTGAAACTTTTCCTTCACGAACATGACTTTCTCAAAGAAGGTGTGTACGTGCTTGCAAGACTTTGTGCAAAGATTTAGTAACGAATAATTAGGGTAGCAAAAACGAAAAAAAACAAAAAAACAAAAACAAAAACAAAATCAAAATAAATAAAAAAATATAAATCACGTTTTATAGCGGTTGTGCAGAGTTATTACGCCAGTAGTCCGTAATTTGATACGTAGGCATACTATACGTCTATGCAGATATGTATAGTAGGGTCTGTCAACTGAATTGAGAAAAGTGAAATTATGATGGAACTGAAGACAGCTTCTTGTCGAATTGTGGGCGCAAATTACACAAAATTGTAACTCTACGAAGGTACTGCTCACAGGCTAATAAGATCACATAGTAGCGTGAATTGCATATCCTACCCCCTAAAAGAGTACCTACCTAACCATTAATTTCGTGCGTTTTCATTTTCCAAGACGAGTGTGCTAATGACCGGACTATGCAAGTTAAAAATACCTAAGTGGGCTAAATCAAATGAAACGAGACTAAAGTTATTTTCTGAAAATTCTCAACAGACCCGTATCGGTAACGACGATAATTTATGTATTTATGTATATGAAATAAATTTCGAATCACTGAGCCGCGAAATACGTCAAAATAGACCAACTGAGAGTAATGCACAAAGTTTAAAGGTTTTACGTAATTTGCAGTAGCCTGTCTGGAACGTAGTTCTTTCGTTGGGGAGGAGGGTTCGCAGAATATTTTTAGACATCATCCTGACCTTTGAGATTATATTTCGAAGTCATGCGTAGGTAATGGAAAAATTTTGGGTGCTTGTCCTCAATACCCCCCCCCATTCCTACGCCACTGATAATTAGTGATACCATATTTGGATAGTATACCTATACTAGAGATCATATGAGAATATTGTGAAGACGATAAGGTTAAAACACATAACTTCCAACTGCATAAGAGCTTAGTATATGAGTGAATTCCCTGGAAAATTGAGTTTTTTGGTTCTAAATGCACGATACTCGTGTATGGGTTTATGGATAACTACTTATGGGACAAGTAGCATACTTTAAATACTACAAAATCGTGTTTCGTTGGGTTCATGAAGAAATTTAAAGAGAAAAATCTGGTTTCTAAAATTTGTGACAAACGAGAATATAACACTACTATCTTTTGGCACTTACATTAATGTGTGTTTAACGTCCAATGGAAAAGAAAATATACGTCATCACACACTATCTCGCTCTCCAGATTTTTAACGACTACGGCAACCTCCTCAGCCCAGTCACTTGCCTACCTACATTTCTTCAGTAGGCAAGTTCCCTTTACACCCGCTAGGCGCGTAAGAGATCACGGGCGTTCCCATCCACGATAATAATTACTTGGAATTGTATAATTTGCTAATTCCATAAGCCTAAATGTATTTTTTATACTTTTAGTTTTACTTTTTCGAAAGAATAAGGATTCTCACCCTGGAGAATAAGGTATCACAAAAGGTAAGTAATCAAAAAATGGATGATTTAAGTGACAATTTATTGATGGAGATCCGCATGTGATCTATCCACGTCACTACGAAAGGATAACAGAAAAACAGTTAATTGGAGAAAAAAAATTTAAATAATATAATTCAAAACTTCATTGGGACAATGAAGTATTTATGGTAGCATATACTTTTCCTTGAACCCAGCTCCCGAACGTAAATGAAAAATTTAATTAAATTTTCTAAAATGTATACGTATGAATAAATACAGACCTAATCATGCAAGAATACTCACACAAGGCGAGCCGGTGAAGGTGATACAAAGCTGAATTATCAAGGAAAATGGACTAAATCTATACAGATAGTCGCATATGCTGCGATATTCTCTCCTGTTATCGTGAGACTTTTATTTTGAAATACAATTCGCAAAATAATCTACATTCTACAGCATTTTCTACGTTCAGTCTCAATTTATTAAGGATGGATGATGTATAGAAGCAATACAAATACAACGTAATTCTTCCATAATCACGCGACATAAGGTCCAAAGCAACGTGACGAAGAAGATACAGATCGTATATTAAAATCCTCAATAATGTCACTCGTTTTCCGTAATTTTTTTACACGAATCGCCTATATACCCACACTTCACAAAATTTAATAGTATTTCACTCTTCTTCATCATCAGTCTAAATACACTAAATATAAATTCCAATCTATCGCCGCGAAGATAAATGTACAGCCTATAATCGTACAAATTGCGGCATCTTGTCGGCAAACTTGCACACAGGTACCACAAAATTAACCAGTAAACTAGTTTCCGAACGAAAAAGAGTATGCAAGTGTAGAAAAAGAAGATAAAACGAGAGAGTGAGTAACAGAATGTAAAAAAAAAAAAAAAAACAAAACAAAAACAACAACATCGAACACGAACGAAACGAATTATTTTATTTACGAACAATTACTTGTCGATTCGAGTTATTGTTTTAATAGAGAACCGGTTTTTTCGCGTTAAATTCGTGTCTCGAGAGTACATAGGATTTATGGTGTGTGCGTGTGTATGCAGATGCGCAAGAGTCTATCAATTTCTTGCTTCAACTCTTTCTCACTCACTCTCTCTCACTCGCACTAACTCGCATTATCTCTCTTTCCGCCTCTCTCGCACACACTATTCACCTCTTCTCTCGCTCATCTTTGGAAATCTTTTTCTCTCTTTCTCAGTCACTCTCTCTCTCTCTCTCTCTCTGATACGATGCGGATACTAAGAATTGAAATCAACAAAGAGGCGACGAGTCGATGGATGGATGGATGTAGAATAGCGTGAAATGAGATTGGTTTGTATTGGACGTTTGATCATTTGTTATGGTTCTCGAGTCCAATGGACGTTGGAGGGACGTCGTCGTGAGAATTTTTCGCACAACGCCATCGACGATGGAACGTTTAATGCCTCACAAAATCGACAGGTGTCACGAGCTAATCACTACTGGTGTATGAATTTTGTGTAATTAACGCGCATTTTAACCGCTAACAATAATTAATCGGTACGCAGTGTCAAGCTAATGAATATAAAGTCTTTTGATAACCTGTTGACAGCACATAAATGAAATCGTATATTTCAAGTTAAAATTTTGTAATTCGGTTTCGCTAATATTAAAAATTTCGTCTTCATGAGCCCACCAAAATTTGTTCCTTCGTCGAGGGAGGAGGGAGGCCTAAGTGATAACAAAGGACTGGAGGAAGAATGTGTAAAAAGCACAAATAAAGAATAGGAAATATAACCGTTTACTATAACGAAAAAAATATATATACATATATAATAATTGTGGCAGATCAGAGAGATTGAAGTATCCACCAAACCCCTTCTACCAATTCAGTGAAAGGTGCAAAAATAAAATACTGAGACGAAAATATGTATCTTCTTTTTTAGAATACATGATCAGAAAGGCAATGCTTACATTGATAATTTGCAAGCCGTAAGTAGCGCTTTTCATTGATCGAAACATAACCTCGATGTACAGATTTAACCAAGGTAAAAAGGTCAACTTTTCTTTCTGACACAACATTAATAAAATTTGTAAGACTGCAATCCAAATGACGAACTCCATCTAGTAATGTTTTTATATTTATTTCAACAATTTTGATATTACGTTATACCCTTCCTCTTTTCTTTTTTTACCTTAAAAAAAGGCACCTGACCTCTTACCCTATCCAAATCATTAATGGAAATAATATTAGGGAAAAAAAATACCGTGAGAGAAATGCAAATCTGCAACCTCTTACATGACAAACTTACTCTCTACATATAGCCCCACAGTTGCTGATACTGAATGTGGTGTGTTCATCACATTCTATCATTTGAAAAGTACTTCACCCATCATTCAGAATATTCATAAGGCATTTAATTAATATTTTGTTGCTTCCTAATCAATAATTATAAAAAAATATCTTCCTCAACATGGTTCAAAAATGAGTTTCTGTGACTCGAATTTCTCACTTGCTACGCTTCTTTTACAAACTTTTTCTTGCATGTAAACACTCACTTTTAGACCTTGGTGTGTAATATACAATTTTTATATGCTTTTATTTTACCTACACTTTCATTCTACTTGCAAGAAATTTCAATTTAAAGAAGTATTTGACATCATCATCAAAGCACTGGGATCGCAATCCCCAGATTAGGTTATGTGTTTCTGTGTGAGTGCGCTAAGTTTCACTTCACATCTTCACACAATATTTTACACTTAGTTCCTGGTTCACTGAGCTTTGTTTGCATGAGTACCATTATGGATAACTACCTTGCAATAAAAAGTAAAAAACCATACTTTAAATTCAATATCCATATTTGAAATCTCTATCTCTAACTCTATCTCTACATATTATAAAATATTACGGACTAAAAACTGTTGGAAACACTACCACTTTGGAACCACAGGACGGAATTATATGAGATCACCCACAAAAAATTATATTATTCCAAGGAAGTTTTATTGCCACCAAGAAAGTCTGTAGCTTTCTTAGGGGCTAAGTAACAAACTTTTATCATTTGTGAAAACAAACAATAAACAAAACATTTCCTGAACCAAGTGAAAAGGAGTAGAAAAGAGAATTTAAAAAAGCTTCCCTCCTCTCTTTGTTCATCACCTTACAACTACTGGTTGGTGAGGTGAATATGATTCTCTCTGTCTCACCTGATTTCTTTTTTTTTTCATTGAATTTCATTTGGAATAACAAAAAAGGTGTTGAAACAATTATTAGACTCTAGGTGAGTGAAGCAACAGGTAAGAGATCATTCAATAATAAAATTTTGTTTCATAATCTAACATCAAATTATTATCTAATTATTAAGATTCAAGATCGAGATTCAGTCCCTATGAGATTTTTGTATTGCTTGTGTTTAATGTTAATCACAAAATTTGATGATACAGATTGTAGATCTAAAAATTGCCTTTGTTCCTGGTAAATTTTTCATCGCTAGCCATTATCACTTACTGCTGATAGATTCAGATGCTCATATTTCTTTTTAACCAACTTTATAAAACTTGAGACCAATCTTGACCATTTTTTTGTACTCAAAAACATAGAATATCTAAATTTCCACAACATTATTGGTCTAGTTCTTTAGAATGCGTTTACATACATATCTACATACATATACACTAGGTACTTATTATACATGGTACCTAGTTCACTGAGCTATGCTCGATGTGGAAAATGATAAAATTTTATTAATTTTAGTCAAGCTAGAGAATTTCAGCAATATATTTATTAGGTATATACTTCGGTATTATCGTATTCGTATATTGCTTGAGAATTAAGATCACAATATTTAACTAATACTTTATTATTCTTAAATCATAATAATCATAACGGTTTAGGCATAGCAAAATTTGCTAATAAACCTTTCTTATTTGTTACTTTTAGGGTTAATCAATTTTTCAACGCTTGTTATCACTCGCTGCTGGTGGATAGATTAAGATGTTCATATATCTGTTCAACAAATTTTCTCTAACTTGAGACCTATGCAGATCTTTTTTCATACCCAAATACCTCCATACTGTAATTTTAAGCAACATCATCGGTCTAGTTCTTCATAACGCATTTACATACATATACTCACATACAATTATTACTTGTATTATAATATACTATAATATAGGATTACACATACATACAATTATTATTGCTTGTAATATAGTATTGTATCTGGTTCACCAAGCTTTGCTCGGATGTGGAAATTAAAAAAATTTTTGTTAATTTAATTCAAGCTTGGGAATTTTATAAATATATTTTTATAACATATCTCAATTCTGGAGAATAAAATTAAAGATTGCAACTATAAGTAATTTAATTACTTCATTAGTCATAAATCATAATAATCGTATGCCCCCCAGACCTACAAAAATTTGCTAATAAAACCTTACTTATCTGTTACTTTTAGCTAGGTGAATTTTTCATCATTCGTTGTTATCTCTTACTGCGTTGATGGATAAATTGAGAAGCTCATATTTTTGTTCAACGAATATTTATTTTTATTGATATTTTTAATGGGAGCGAGGTTTGCGGAATGAATTTGAGCTCATTACCTAGTAATACCTAGTTGGGGAAAAATTCCGCCAATATCAAAATAGACTAATAATTCTACGAAAATTATCTGATTATTATGTAAAAGTACATAGGTATGTGCCACACTGTCACTGGCTAAGTACAATGGAATACTGAATTAAAAAAAGTAATTAAGTAAAAATAAAAGTAAATACCTCCAGTGAAATAAATTTGAACTTGTTCCAGTTTAAACCTGGTTCGTCATATTTTATGACGATTTTCAATCAAATAACATATTAACGTTTACGTGAATGATGAAAAAATTTAAGATTTGAGCTTAGCATTGAAAATTTATTGTATTAATTACCTATCTATTACAAAAGACTAATTATTTTTATATCTCTTCCGCGCACCAACCGCGGTATGTGTGTATTTTCCGAAAGTGTCAGATTTTGTAATAGCTGCCTCATTCGAAAATCAGAGGACCGATTTCGCTCAAATTCAATACCAAACTGGTCCCTAATAGTCTCTAACTGCCATGAAAATTTGTAACCAAAATCTTTTAATTTACGAGAGTCATCGCGATGACAACATGGTGGGTTTTCAAAATTTTGAGAACCATTTCCTCCGAAACTAGCGAATGAATTTCAAAAATTTTAACGCGGATGTGTAGTCCATAAAAGCTTCTAATACTACACCAAGTTTCATTGACATAGATCAAACAGGGGAGGTTCCACAGACTCCCAAAAGGTGCCAAAATGATCAAAAAGTGGAATGTATATATATATATATATATATGCACATATAAGTATATTGTGTACAAAAGAATTTGAGTGACCTATATATTCGTGATCTACGACTCAGGATCCCGGCTCCAGGTCCCGCCAATCACTGAATGGAATAATTATATTTTCCACTGGAAAATACGTTACTTTTATATGGTTTAATGAATATCTTCTTTCCTAAAATAGCTAATCAATATTAATACATCCTTATGCATGTAGGACAAGTTTCAACATATTTGCAGGCTTTCATTTCATAATTTTCGAATCAACTTTTTTACAGATAATATTAATGAGAATTTTCATCCGACCTTATCTTGTTATCCGATTTTCAACGAAAAAATTTGAATTATGCGTAAGTACTTACAGACCATAGCCGAAACAACCGAAACTGGTGAAAACTCGCTGAATTGTAAAGAGTAAATTCTATATCAAAAAACGGATATAAAATTTTAATTCCTCTTACTTTCCCCTTATATCATATATCATACCCCGAATGTTTAAGAAGAAGTATAGGTCGTCAATCAGTCCCTCGTTTCGGCCCCCACGAAGGGTGTTTCACTGTTTTCTGCTCTTATACGAGTATAAACTTACGTAAAGGTACGGTCGCGAAACGACGCTTCATCTACCGATCGTGCACTGAATTTAAGGATGGAAAACCTCCGCATCATCCAACAGCCACGAGAATCGCTGCACAATAGCATCGATCTGTCTGGGCCAATTACTCGCGCCTATGACGCTTTTCTTTCTTCGTATTATTCTTCTACCACTTCTTTCATTTCCATCGAGCCTAACACGCGTTTCCTATTTCACATTTTAATGGAGAGAGGAAAGCCTGCCAACCAGCCAGTCATAGTCAGCCAGCCAACCGACTGCCACCGAAGTGTGGACAAATTGAAACTTACTGCGGCTTGCCAGTTGCCCCCCAAAGTAAGATATACGTATACTCTTCTCTTTTCCCGGTATTGGAGTGTATATTATCGTTGGCCGGAGTAATGCAATGTTTCGAAATACTTCACAAAAAAGTAAAGCAGAAAAGAAAAGAAAGAAAGAAAAAAAAAAGAACCACATCGATCATTATTCACGCAGAGCTGGCAATCATTGAACGGTAACCGCATCAGCCGATAAACGAACCGATGATGGAGTTTGCCTTCAATTAGACGCGTTTTAATAGAAAACGCATGTAGAAAGAATATAAAAGCCAACAGAAAGGGAAAAAAAAACCCATGGATGTGCAACAGCAGCAAAAGAATGAAAAAGAAGAAGCAACATACATTCACACTATTTCGTTGCTGCTGTTGTTGTTGTTGTTGTTGCGGTTCATCTTCTTTTAGTGTTAGATTTTTCGCACATCGATTACACGTCGATTTTCCTGCATAACCATAACCTATTAGCGTGGCCGTGTCCACAAAACTAACAATTTGCGACCAAAAAACTTGGCTATCGTTGGACGTGTGTTCCTTACGGTCACCAACCGCCAAACTTTTCAACGATGCTGCGCGATTAAACCTTTGTGGTACGCGCAGCATATAACTGAAGAATTTCACCTCTTTAGTCGTACAGGCCGCACACTCTATAGGTACGTCTGTACATAGGTTTTGCCAGAAATATTTGCATGCCCGTAAATAAGTCAACAAAGACGGAAGGACACGCAATCATATGCGGACACTGAGAGACGCGCATGAAAAATCATCCGAAAACAGCCGAACGCAAGACGAGGATCAAGTCCAAGGATTATAGTTTTGATCTTCGTCTTGAATGGTCAAGTCTTGGTCTTACTCTGCCTCGGTGTCTTGTTTACAAGTTTTTTACCATTATTGATGGCCAAACTGAACTTATCATTCGCGTCCTTCCAAAATATTTTTTTTAAAGGCGTGCGAGGGTCCCCCCTCACATATTTAATGTGTAAACATTCAGCTGAGCGCCGTCAGCTTGCCATGGATGTCTGCTTGTGAGTGTGTGTGTTATGTGACAAACAGAATTTGAAACTGGACAGTGCGCCGTGCAGTTTTTTTATGCAATCTCAACTTTTTTGTATCTAATATTTTTTTACACCCAGATGAAGCGGACTAGAGAGCAACAATGTTTACACATTAAAAATGAAGTTCCGCATTGTGGGAACGTAATGCAAATTATTTACCTGTCAATATTATAAACATTGTGCAACTGCAGTTCGTTTATATTTTTCAAGTTTACTTTTTGTACTTATTGGTCTTGTTCTTGCGAAAAGCTCAAGACTCAGACCAAGGGTAATTTTATCCATCTCAAATCGATTTTATGGACAAAAAATACTACCAGACATTTCTTCCCCACTTTTCGGCAATAACATTTCGAGTAAATATCCGCAGCTAATAGTTTCAAAACAATACTACCAAAAATACCAACCTCAGTACAAACTACCTGCTTATGTTCGCAAAAAAAATGTTTTAACATTCAATTTAACATTTAAAAAAGTTAATTTTGTCAGAATACCTCTAATAAAAAAAGTCAACTCTTTAATAGACTCAAAAAAACATGATACCTTCCTAGCATCCGATGAGTTAGGTCTCGAGAACCAGTACCAAATGCAAAACATAAATTTTTCAATGGCAGTGTCGGCGTTCATCGACACTTTTTCCACTTCGTTATCACATAATTTGGCGATGGACAACCAAGGATAACAACAACCAAAGCCAACATTACTTATGAAGCCGTGAAGTGAGAATCTCAATGTCGCAAAAATTGATATCCGAGGAACTGATTTTTGAAAAAGGAGAATTTAAGGGTTGATTTTTAAATTACTTATTCCCTAAAATCTAATTAGTCACAAATCTGCCATCGTTTTCATTACCTTTTCTCCAGTTATGATTGAATTAAAGCTATAATAATGAAGCTGGCAACTGTGGTGGGAAAACCATTTTCACTCTACTCCATGGCTTAATAGGAAAAGTTAGCTTTGCAACTATAAACTGAGTAACTAACTCAATTTCTATAAAAGTTTACTTAATTGTTTTGGAAAACAACATGTATTTTACTTCGTTATCTTGACAGGCATAAATCATAGACTGACTATATGTTACAGTTTTTTGAATTTGTGGGATATTTCTAATTTCGAACGAGGATATTCATTAAACTCTTAATGGGAGTTGAAAAAAATTTTTCATCATCTATCTAAGTTAAATATTTGAAAATGTATCTGAAGGAAAATACAATTCTCGATGATATTTCAAGAAGTCAAAGCAAAATTATATTTCGAGTCAAGTATAAACCACACCAGTGAGGAGTTTTTATCGAAAATAATTAGGCACAATAATTTGTAAATTTTCAACACACTTTTATCAAAATGTAGTATTACGTCTACATGAGATTCTCATACAATATAATAATAATAATAGATTACTATTCCATTCTCTCAACACGGGATAAGGTTGCCAAAATCCTATCATTTCCTGAATTATACCACTGCTGATATTTAAAAAATGAGAGTCAATTACTGATCCCTGTGATGAATAATGAAACTAAGTGCAAATAATCACAAGAAAATCAAAAATTTTCTCAATATACTCATTTTCCCTATCTTTACAAGCTTATGAAAAAAATCATACGCAAGGACAAATAATTTGATCATGTTGTTTTAATAAGCTTATACTTGAGAAAATGTTACAGCTCTCAAAATTGTTTGTTTAATTGAACTTAAAACCTTCATAATTTTTTCAGAAAAATTTTAATTAAAATTATAACTGGAAAATTCAAAATTTAAGTTTTATTGGAAGTGAACACTGTTTCCGAAATCATACCTCTGATAAGGGTGATGAGTTTTCTAAATTGTACCACTTTACGTTGTCGCGTATTTCAAAACATAGTGACTAGTCCATTGCAATTTATTTATTAAAAATATCCCCAAAAATATGGTAAAAAATAAAATTAAAATTAAACTAACACCAAAAATAATAAAATAAGCTATAAAAATGAAAAAATATCACAGTTGTACATTTTAGGAAACTGACTGATACGATTTAGGAAACTAGTTGCCTAAATCATACCATTTGGAGTTCGTTGATAAAATTACTTTTAGATAATTTTGACAATATTTGAGTGAGGCTATTATAAATGAAAACAAAATATAAATAAGGATACAAAAATCAGAAAATATATTGCAAGGGACTCTAAAAATACTATTTTTGTCATTATGGGCAGCTAAACTGAATAAAAGTGATACAATTTTGGCAACCTTATCCTACATATTTCCAACACAGGCAGCTGATTATTAATCAGCAGTTAATTCTCATATTTTCTAATTCAGAGTAAAAATGGTAAATTACAGTAGACACCGCTTAATAACATCGAGAATAATATAACCAACCACTTTATTGGATCAAAAAACCTATGTACTGATCGGCCGTATCCAAATGCGTCGAAAAACATTTGGTATTAGAATCAACACTTCGCCTATTTGAATCAAATTGATTGCCAAATCTCTTGAAAGCTTGAGGAAATACGAACATTTTATTTTATCTTCTCTCCAACCATTTGTTCTCGACAATTAACAAAAGCTATGGAAGCAAATTTCATTTTAACTACGAAACAGAATTTTGAGATTCCAAATTTATACAAAATCTGCATTGAAAAGCTCAAGTTTTGATGCTGAATTTTCTCACTTTTCTCAGTTTTACTGGTTTTCGGGGATAATAATGGATAATACCGTATTTCAAAGGAGCAACAAAAAGCAGCCACCATCACTAAATCTAATTTTTCAAGAGGCTTCAAAATTACAAATTAATTACAGTAATATTTTTCACCTTAGAATTTTATTCGATGAATCGCATTTCGCCTAATAGAATCAATCGGTGATTAAGAATATTTTGTCTTGGCCCCAAAGTGATTCTAATAAGCGGCGTCCATTGTAATTTGAAATTATCCATCGTAGTTGGAAATTTAATAAGCGCTTTAGCCTATACCAAGCCTATTATCGCACATAATCAGCATTGAACCTGTTTTGTGTATACGTTGGCCACGAATGCCGTTGTGAGTAAGAAATTTCTGATGGCTGTCCTCTTCCAGATTTCCTTATTTCTAATCCTTTGTCCAAACAATTATCATTAAAAAAATCATCGTTTTCTTTTTTTTTCGCCTAGAAACAACTTCAATTCATACAACGGACACCCATCGGTAATTCAGCTGGACAGTTAGGCCTAAATTACATATTTGTAATAGTAATAAGCCAAAACCGATACATATTCACTAAAAAAAATTAAAAATTAAAAAATAAACCGGAAAATGCATTCAATATGCTCGAGGCCTAAGACGTATACTTTGATAGGCTTTTATGAAAAAAAAAAAAAAAAAAAAAAATATGGAACAATAATAAAAAAAAGAAAAAATGGAGTTGGAAACAGAAACACATTCGTACATAGGGGTTATTGTGTTTTGTTTTTTTGTTTTTTTTTCGTGAACCGGATGGCGACATTCACGCGCCACCCAGGCATAAGCGACGGACAGCCACTTGAAAACATAAAATGAAAATGAAATAAAATAAAAGGGTGTTCCAAGCTACACGTATCCATGTAAAGAGAATTAGAAATTGGCCTCTATTTAAAAACGGTGCATGGGAGGAGCTATATAGGTATAGTAGAATTTCGGGAGCACACAGTTGAATTTTCTTTGTAACCCTATGGAGGGAGGATTGTGGGGGAAAGGGGTTCGAAGATCGTATGTTGTATTTGAAGGGAATGTCGCCGCGTACCGGATGACGAAAACGAAAAACATGGTGCTGTATATGCGCGGCGAAACAAGCGAATTCATGACGATTGTGCTGCACACAGATTGATTAAGTTTTATTCAACGATCAACCCTTCATACGCGCATATAGCCTAAACTGTGCACAGTTTCTTTTTTCTTTTTTTTTGTTTTTTTTTTTTTGTTCGGATATTAGCACCGCACGAATGGGGTGTGTTGATTTCACATATCGAGATCGGTAGATATATTTACAAGTTCAGCTTTAAAAATTGCCGGATGAAAGAATACTGTATCGATTTTTTATGATCTTGATCACCCTTGGTTGATACATTGTTGCGACGCGATTATACAGACACCATATTCACGTTTTTTTTTTTTTTTTTTTTTTTTTTTTGTATGTTTTCGACTTAAGGACTCGATCAGAATAACGTTTTATAGACTGTTCAAGAGATAGGCTATCTTTTGTGGTCGAAAATTGTAGGTACCAATATAGTTTTTTAATATCCACAAACAAAATTATTAACTATACCTATGCTTTTAAGGTTACTGCCGAATACTCGGAGAGTAGCAATGATAAAAATTGGTCTTGATCTTATGTCTTTTGTTTTTTTTTGTTTTTTGTAAGTATAGAAGACCAAGACCCAGGCCATCAACACAAGATCAGTAAAAGTACAAAACCCAGACAAGACTTCGTTACGAAGACTAAGACCAATTAACGAAAACTAAAAAAAAATATGAACAAACTGGAAAATATTTACAATCTCTCCACCTAGTAACTTAGATCTGCCATAAGTACAGTTGACTTTTAATTTTTGGCTTTCATATATACTTTTAGAAATGACGTGAACGGTAAGTTTGATTTAGCCATCAATGCCAGAAACATTTTATAAGCAGAACAGATACCATTTCACTAATTAACTGAACTGAACAAACAAATAGTTACTTATGTAATATAAATTGAAAATGCTTGTAAAACAATCATAAAGATAAGGAAAAACATAATTAAGAAAAATAGTCGACAAGAATAGTATTATCTTTCAGACTTCTAGCTTCCAGAAAACTTGAAAACCCAGAACAAAGTCGCTCTCAAGAAAACATTTTGCTACCCACTTCCTCTTATAGAGATCTTGATAAAAAAATATTTATACAAAATGTTCCATAAAATATAAGATTTACTGGATTATGAAATTACGAAGACTGAAGACAGCGGCGCAGAATCTCAGAGAAAATTCTACCAATAAAACTCAGACACCGCGACCTGCATTACTATACAATGATGAGAAAAATCAAAACTAAATTCAAGACTATTGTGTTAGTCTTGGTCTTAGTTTTGGTCTTGGTCTTGGTACTTGCATCAGTACTCTCAATCATAGCAGTTTTCACATCAATTCTCAGTCTTCATCCCGGTATTGCCCAGTCAATCTTTGTCTTGCATACATAATTAAGTCTTGGTCTCACTATTGCCGACACAATTTTTACGATTACTGATGGTGCGCTGGCTAAACTGAACTTACCATTCATATTTTTCCAAAATATGAAAGAAAAACATTTAAAATCAAATGTTGCAAATCACTTAAAAGTAGCAGGCTTACGAACATAGTGCAATTTTTTCATACTTTAAAGTTTTCGTTTCGTCTTGGTCACGCAAGAAGTACAAAGCAAAAATCGTAATTTTGCTTCTCACCACGCATTACATGCAATAATTTCGACTGAAAGTCGTATTCAAACGCCATACCAATCATGTCACTCAATCAACCATATTGTTTCATTTACTGCTAAGGCTATTTGAACTCTTGATTCTTCATAATAATACCTGCCAATTATTATAATAAAATACCCAATTTAAAATCGAAATGCCTCGGGAAGAAATATCGGGCCCGGAGGGAATAAACTGACCGGCCTTTCTAAGGCCGTATGCAGGATATACCTCTGGGATTGGGGTTGCATTAAAATTTGAAAAAACAATTTACCGAGCGGAGCGAAAGAAATATTTTTTTGAATGTTTTTTTCATTCTAGAACATCTACCTATATTAATTGGTTTTTTTCTTTCAATTCTTGGGCGTTTAACTTCCTAAACTCCTCCCATACTCCCATGGATACGGTCCTGACGCCTTCTTTAAACATTTTCTTGAAAATTGCATTCGTTTCAAAATCTGTCCCTTTTAGGCCCACTGAAATCGCCCGCATCCGGTACCTTTGGTGTTTTCCCCTTCTCTGAAGCCCTGATCCAAACAGACACAAATTTTTTGGTCAGAACATACTAACACCTAAAAAGTGTAGTCTAAAGTTATATAGACTATTTAGACAAGCTGATGCACTCTGATAAGAAATGGTTTCAAAAATCAGTAGGAAAACTTTATCCCACTAAGTAATTCCATTGAAAAATACATTCGTACACACAAACGAAAATATGTGGAATTATGTAAACAATATTACATTGTTTGTAAATTAGAGTCTTCTTCTTCTTCCTTCTTACCATTCATACACACACACTAATACCTATTTTACACTAATCACAGTGAACACTAACACACCTAATTGTGTAGATGATGCTGATTATTACCAGGAATTCAATCACTTATTACGTGAAATTGTATTACGTTAAAATACCTGTATTGTACCTGTGTATAAAATTATTATATTTTAAAGTATCAATTTTGTTGTTATATTATGTTTAAAGACTGAATCCAGAAAAGTTAAGGTCTATCAAATGAGTGTGGATGATAAATTAATTAAAACAATCTACATTTTGAGATATTGATATTCCGTATAATATTGATATACTCATGTAAGGTGTAACGCTTAAACTGGTCCAAAATCTTGCCCCAACAACCTTTTTATGCCGTTACACTAGCGTCATTTGCAATTCAATTCCCTTCACTTTGAAGAACTAACGCATGTGCGCTGCTTCTGGGATAATTTGTCCCAACTACAAACTGATGTCAGTTTTATTAATTACATTGGCTTTATGGGAGTGCGCCAACTTGTCCAAATAGTCTTTAGTGAATAGCCTTTCACGCAATCACAAATAATTTACAACTGCTCCCATATCTCAAAACCCTAATTCTTTGTTTAAGGCAACCAATTCACAGTTCATTGACAAATTCGGTGGAAAAAATGAGAGGTAAAAAGATTCAAATTAATAATGAATATCGGAAATCAATGAAAAAATTTGTACCAGACACCAGAGCGAACAATGTAAACAACAAATGAACACAAAATAATTAGCAAACAGAAAGCGTATTATGATGAAAAAAAAAAACAAAAAAAACTCGTTTATAAATTCGATTTAAATTTTCATATTTACAAGGCACCGGTACAGGGTACACCTATACTCGGCTACAGCGTAAACCTTTTAAAAGATACCGGAGCTTTAATTTACCTCATTAACGCCCGTGTTTAATTAATATATTTAATTTTTACCGTTTCCAATATCCGAATTTTTAGTTAATAATTTTTCTTCCCCCCTTTCGGCCCCCCCCCACATCATCCGATTCGTGGGTTGATCTTACCGACAATGTTTCATTCCGATATACGTGTATACAATGTGAAGTAAACAAAGTTCGAAGACGTATTTGTCGGTGAAGAAAAAAAAAATTATTAAATTCAATCGAACACAATACGTCGTTAAATAAAATCATAATAAATTCGTAAATTTTTTTCACTTTTGTCGATTAATTAAATTGAAATCCGCGAAAATTGACCGTTTTTTCTGTATCTGAAGTATTGGTGGCTAATGCGTTTTTTTCTACGCCTATAGATACTAATTACTGAAATAAAACTACCTTTGCACTTTTGACAACAAGAATTTAATTTTCAATTACGGTTCATTCCTGCAGCTTTTTTCCTTCGTAATACGAACTACATAATATTAATAAAATTAATTTCCTCACGTTCATCTACTCAATACCTACACCTGTTGTACAGTAGAATTCCTACACACAAATGACTATCGTGCAAGTTTGAAACTTCGACTCGTGAACGTAAAACAAATTGTAAATCCTGAGAAAAAATATCGAGGCAATTATGTCCAATTATGTCGCTATACCTGGATGAAAGTGAGATAATTTCAGTTTTAGATAATTTAGGCGCAAAAATCATTCATTGAAATTTTTCAAAAACATAAAAGGAAAGCATATATAATATTTTACATTGGTATACCCGGTAGCTCTAGTCGACTGTAACAATAAATACCGAAAATTAAAATGATTTCACTCTCATCAAAATATTGTCCAGATGAAATTGTGATATTTTTTTTCTCATTGTATACCTACCTACTTGTATTATATGCGTTCCTATCTAGGTACTTTAACACGATCGCAAAATTTAATTGAACTAAACATAATTAATGATGAACTATAACGACGTTTTCATTGGACGAAAAATTGAATTATCAACATTCGAGACTTTCTTTTGCGTAAAATCAGAAATTAATCATGTGTCTAATAGGTAGGTAGGGGAAAAAAGAGAATGAAATAAAAAAAAAAAAAAAAATTATCGAAATAACTTGAGCGACTGCCATTTTAATTCACAACCATATTGTCTGATCACGTGACATCGAAAATAAAGTGCACTCCTTATAACAGATATTGTATACACTTTGAGGAATAAACTCGTTTTACGACGTTTTTTTTTTTATTTTTATTGTCTACTGTCTACACTAACAGCAAAAAAATAGAGAAAACAGTAAAATAAAAATAATTATATATAAAAAATTTTCTTCAGTATATACTTCACGGAAATATATTCATTAATTGGAAAATGTTTCGCAGAGAAACAGAGATAAATTATAGCGTACCTAGTTAGTAGGTTGCCAAAAAAATAAATCATCGAATTTTGAAACTAATTTTTGGGAAATCAATTTGTCAATTACTGGAACTCTTGAAATTTAAAATAAATTTGATTTTTACATAATCAAAGCCTATACATACAATGACGTGCTTTTAATAAGCCCGAAAAGACGTCTCGGAGAGAAACTGTAGGCCTATAGACATGTAGCCTACATGCACGAGTTGAAAATAAACGACTTCAAAATGAGTTTATTCTTATAATGTTGGGGAGGGGGAAATAGGAGTTGATGATTTCGTGTGTCCAGCTTTCTCCTCATTTTCGCGTAAATCTTAAGTTTTTTTTTTTTTTTTTTTCTCCCTATACTCCGTTCCTTGCGAATAAACATTTTTTCAGAACGTGGCTATGGCGAATGAGAGTTTGGGGGTGAAGCAAATCGTTTCGAAAACAATCAAAATACTAAAACCTGAGCTTCAGCTGTTCTACCGAAATCCAGCAAAATAAACGGCGAATTATATCCTTAACGAACAAAAATCTTTTCAGAGTCATCACACTTCAGGTTGCTGCAAAAGTGATTGATGGATACCCTAACGAATGAGTCAAACAACGTGAAAACATGGTTTTCCAAACTTTAAATTTCATAGGTGAAAAAAATTATGGAATAGAAAGTCAGGTCATAAGATGCGGAGAAGAAAAAAAAAAAATCTATCCCTCATATTCGACTGATGTGCAGAAAAAGCAATGCCTATTAATAAACCAGAACGTACCCCTATGCTACCTATTATTCACTCGTTTTACGATGTTAGGTATATCTTTGCGATTGATATAAATTACCGATTTCAATTTCCTGCAGGCTATCACAAACAGCTAGGACTTAATCAAATTTGCGAAAACAAGCTTATTTTTTTCCTTTTTATTACAAATTTCTTCGATTTCTCCAATTTTTCAAGCACAAAATGTGAAATTTCAAATAAATTGTAATTCAAACACAGTCTATACAGGCTTAGGCTACTTTAGTTGTCATTACGGAAAAAAATTTAGAAATCCACTTCTCCAATTCAGAATGTAGACCTTAATGAATTGGAAGATTCAACGTATGACACCTCCTATTGACTTAATTAACATTCCGTATAGGTAAAGGCTACTCAAACTGCGAAAATATTTTCCTTCATAAAACTGTCGAGGGAAAATTCCTTCGTTCCCCCTTCCTTAACGACACAAAACAATCTAATTTCACCTATGATTTGATTAATTTTTTTTTTCCAACGTATCAGTGAACTTTTACAATATACACGTCTAAGTATTTGGTAAATTAAAAACAATATAAAGTAATAATGTACACTAATTCTATTGCTGCTGAAAAATCTCATTAAATTAGCTGCGAAAAAATATCTTCAAATTTAGGTATATCAAATCAAGTCCTAAAATTTTATATGTCATAATACATATTTACCTAACTTATTTAACCTGCAAAAGTTCTTTTTCCCTCAACTGTCGCATATTGTTGAAAACATTTGATACAAGTAACTCATTAATAAAGAAATGAAAATAAATTTTTAAGTAATTTTATTGGACTCCACTTCCCTTAAATCGCTCAAATTGTGATTTTTTCTGGAGACACAGAATTCTTTCCATTTTTGTTGAATTTCTTCGAAAGAAAATCTACAAATAGGTACCTATAGGTTAAACGAAAACAATGAAATAGATAAGGGCAAATTTATGTAAACTAATAACATTAATATATACGCGTCTAGGAAATATTCAAAATAGTTATTTCAATAAGCACCAACAAAATAAATTATTGGAATAGGACACGTTCTATTTTCCAAAATGGTGAAAAAAATAAAAAACTCGCTCAGCAAATCACCTATGCAATTTGTAACAGACTTGTTAGCTAATCTTTTACAAATCCTCCTCCCCCTAATAGGTAAACATTATAACATTTTAACATCAAATAACGTTAATTCTAGGCGATTTTTTGGTTTTTTTTTTTTTTTTTTTTTTTGTCAGTAAAATTATCAACGAATTTGATTTACAATAACCTATAGGTATATATTTTTAATCAGCTTGCACAATTTCAGTACATGACCCTTATTTTCTCATAGGCTATGTACTAAAAATACGAAAATATCTGCTACAAATGATGCACATTAAAAATTTAACGATTTCGCCGATTGACAATGTTTTTCTTATTAATTGTTTTTTCGCTCAATTATTTGATCTTGTCTTGCTTTGTCTCGAGTTTAATTAAACGAACCGCAAACATAAATATATCCACAAAAAACAGGTATTTTAATTGATGTCATAATTTTGACACCCAGTTATCATTTTTATCGCGTTGATGACTTTGTCGAGTCAGTGTTTTTGTCGTCGCAATCTCTCAAGTTTTCGTATACTTAGACTAAATATTTTCGATTATTTTCGAAATTTCGATACTGAGATAAATTTGTGTACCCGCAAAGATAACGAATACGTAACATAATGTCATAATGAGATGGTTTAAAAACAATTTGAAAAAGATCCGAAAGATTTTTATGGATAATTTCAGACATCAAATTGAGGATAATATAATCGTTTCACATTTTACATTAATTTTCACGAAAATAAATTTGTTTCTCCAATATACCAGCAAATATATTATACAAGATAAATTAAAATAGGCGATGGGAATGCAAAAATATAAACTCATCGTGTCCTTTAAAAAAAAAAAAAAAAAAAAATCCCATTTTTTCAGGTTCTACTCAACGCAACCAGATTAGAAAATCAGCAGGAAAATTTTAGAGGCTTTTACTTTCACGCACTAAAATTTCAGAAAAAAAAGGTTCAGTCGTTATCACTCCAATGTGGATCAAACAAACAAACAAACAGATAGATAGACAGATATAAAAACAAATAACGAAAAAAATTTCTAAAACTGATAAATACATACAAGTAAACATATCTCAGTTCTCAGGAATAGACAAAAAAAGTGCATACAAACAGACACCAGACACTATAGTTTTATCATAATTTATTAGCATTGGATTGGCATATTAAAAATATGGGTTACCTACAGATACTACAATTATACTATACCTACCTATGAAAACAAATGGACCTGAATGGCCATGAAAAACATTAATATAACGCATTTTGAAGCCTCGTATTGCAGTTAATTTAGAAAATATATCCGATTAAATCAATTTATCAAACATTAATTCAAATTTATCGTGACAATTTGATCAAATTTTCTCAGCCAACTCATTTCCTAATTCTAAGTACCAATATGAAACGAATGAAAGATATAGATTAGGCATTTACCTCTTAAGTATAAGTTATACAGATAACTCATTAAGTCGAAATAAATCATTATACTATACTCAAGTCAAAAAAACAAACTTATAGAGAGATAAATGGGCATTTGCAGGATTTCATAAAATGAAAGTAAAAACAATGAGAAAAATTTTGTTTTTCCTTCGATACATTACAGGCAGCGCGCAGAAAAAATATTTTGAAATATTTTTGACCCTCAGCGAGGATAATTTCATTAAATATTTATTTTATTTTTAATGCAGATAAATATTATAAAAATATATTTTTAGGCACCTGGAGAAATAAAAGCTCCTCTTTGCCTCGCTCACATATCAACCTCTCAAACTGATTAGAATAGCTGAATAGTTCAATATTATTATATCACTGATCATTATTGATCCATAAACATCACAGCACTCGATGTCTATGATAGGGGCTAAATGAAAATAACGATTGTCATATTTGTGTAACTGTAACTCAATCGTAACTCTCATTTGTGTGTGTTATATGACATGCAGGTGTGTGGTTGTGGGCATATGCAACGTGTTGCGCACGTACACAACAACATTATTATTATATTTACACATCAATCTTTCACGAGTATGCCCCAGTGGAACTCGCACCTTTTTTCAATTAAAATTTCATAAGCATAGCATCAGTAGGTGCATTAAGTATAAATGGAAACTCGAATGAAACATAGGTACAGGAGGACCTACCTACTGGTATCTACTGGCTATACCTACAGAATGATAGAAAATTTTAATATCAACAGCTAAACTCAGTTTTGATAACCTATTTCTCTATCTAGTGAAACTAAAAAAATTGTTTTGATTGCTGACAATCACACAAAAATACAAAATTTCAATTAACCGAATAAAATCAGTTTTTATAGTGTCAGTAAAATCTTCTATTTACCGAATTTTCACGCGATTTTGATTGTCTCATAACCTCGAAGTATAGATACAGATACCTACTTACTGTAAGAAAAGAAATTTACAGAAATCATACTATAAAATTGTTCACACAGATATAATCTTCGAATAGCCCAAGTGACTTTTTTTATTTTTTGTTCTCAATGGTATGAATTTTTTCCTCATACTTAACTCGAATAAGACGTCGGTATCTGAAGAACTTTCCCAAGAATAAATATTTTTATATCATAGGGAATCAAAAAAATACGTCTTATTTAGAGGAGAGGAACTATCGTATAATCCTAAATCGTTTCTCTCAGCAATTTCTCCGCGATTGAAAAAAATTTCAAGTTTTCATAAACACTTAACAACTTTTAGAATAAAAAAGAAAACTGAACTTCCTGATACTCGATCTTTTTTTAGTTTCTCCTTGACTTTTTAAATTCACGAAACCACTCCACAAACTGATGAAGATCGTTGATTAAAAAAAAAAAAAAAGTTTGAGAAAAATGGGGTTAGAACCTTTCATTTTGTATTAAACTGCAAAAATATCGACGAATTTAATATTACGAAGCATGAAACGGTCAAATTTCTAATTTTATAGGTAATACCTAATAATCTAACGCTTATGAAAAGATTCATTTAATTTTTTATTTATTTCTTTTCATAGTCGCATTAGACCGCGTATGGCATCAATATCTCGTTTTTTAAATCTTCAACTTCTATATAGGTAATAGGTATCTATGGCCTGTACTAGGTAGTCTGTCTCTCGAATTTCAACACCTAAAATTTTATTTTATTTTTTCCCTTTAAAAACATATTGGTTTGTTTAACTTATGTTAGACTAAATTTCTACCATTGCTAAAGGATTTCAAACTAATTTTAAAGTCAGCTTACGATAGTGAGTCTTAAAAGATAGAAGCCTACAGATAACACAGATGCACCCTGTTTGTATATCAAATTTCAAACATTTTCAGACTAAATTTTTAATACTAATATTCGTACAACAGCAACCACAGTTTTATTCACAAACTATTGGTATACAAAATTAATTAATTTATATTTTCAAAGTCAGCAAGTTTTGTCTTGGTACGAAGTGACGTTTGTTTTTGCATGCAATACCTGCCTAGGTTATTTAGAAATTATGTACTTATACCAATCAATAATAGCAGACCAAATAAATTATAAAATAAAATCCTGTATGTGTAATAAATTAAAAGGATTGTTTCTCATTCCCTCGATAACTAATTAAATACCCAGATTAACAATAGACTGACTTCCTATTTTTACCTACTTTTTTCTTCTTCTTTTTTAAAATTTAATTATTATTAAAAGGTACGGAAGAGGGTATAAGAGAGTTTTGTCTTTCGATTTTTCGCACATGTTTTACAAAAATACATTCACCGACCTAACTCAACTTTTTCCGTGGTCATCATTAATAGGTCTAATGCTGACTCTATACCCACAGATGTGAGAAACGACAAAACCTATATTTAGGATATCTAAAGATGTTTCCATAATTTTTGAAATGTCTAAGCAAACTATAGCTATAAAACATTAGCCCCGACTTCAAATTTTTTTTTTTTTTTAAATTTGAATTTAAATTTAAAAAATAGTTAGACGAAATTTCGTACAGGCCTAGGCCTATAAATGTACTCTTGCTGCAGAATGACAACCATGAAACATATTTGGATTTGCACATCGTGGGTTTCTGCTGTTTTATTAATCCATTTTGCGTACAGACATAAATTTTATGACTGTATGGCTGTATGCTAGACTATAGGTGTAAAAGTTTTCATTCGACCCTTTCATTTTTGAATTTCTCGTTCTTTTAGCGAAAACCCACCCGCAAAATAGAAAACTGATCAACCGAGAAGGTAACGGAAAATTTTTCAAGCAAGCTATTTCTTGTCGTCAACTTGTTGTATCAACGTAAACTCATTTAGGCTGCCTGCGTAAGCTAAAAACAAAAATTAATATAAAAATAAAAAAAACACCGACTGTATTGCTGGATATGGCAAATTTATGACAATAAATTTTTCATCTTCAAATTCTCATTTTCTTCAATCACACCTTTCTAATTTTTTAATGTTCAAATACGAATAGCCAAGAACATTCTCCGGATGGTCAAGAACATTTTGAGCCTAATTTCACTGCGATCTATAAAGTAAGACACTTGTTCTGAGGGAACGAAATTCGGTTAGTTCCGAAGATAGACACACCAAACGTATAACCTCATCCGTACGCAGTCGCTAATAAAAAACTCCAAACTTCTGTATTTTTCGTAGCATATCCGTACCGAATGACAGGTTGTCTATTCAAAATGGCCTAAAACTTTCAATCCTGTTCGATAACCGACGCACACCGAAAGACCAAAGTCAACGTAGATATAGGTACTCGGTATAAATAACCGAATTATACGACTAGTTCCACAAGCCACGGAGCACCTGAAGAAACCGTACAGGTATAACCTTGTTCAGAAAGTAACAAGCTATAGACCCCTCCCCACTAGGGCCCAAGGTCAGCAAAACCGCAGCCCTAAACGAAGAGACGGAAATGCGCGCATTAACTTGGATCGGTAGGACCGGCCGTTTTGGTTTTCCTGCACCTACACAGGGAACCAACTCCACCCAATCGCCGAACCCCGTTCCGATTGCACAGACCAATGAATAAGTTACACGTGCGTAAGTACTTAGTGCACACGGATAAGCGGCTAAGATTAGCTATTTACCTGGCTGTGGTACAGTCGCGATACAGAACATCGAAATCCTTGCACGACAACAATTTACATCGATTCACTCCCGGCTGTATGGCTCCGAGGCCGCGTAAAATGCGCACCTGCTCCACGTTGCACACCAGCGGCACAATGTCCAGCCGCTTCAGCTTCGTATACACCGTATGCAGTCCGCCGACTAGATGCTTGAGGAAGAGTTCGAACGCCTGGGGCAGACACAGCATCGTGTCCCCCTGGATGATGAACGCGGCCACCTTTTGCCCCCGATAGTCGACCAACTTGCACTCGTTGGCGGTCGGATCGGACGTGCTAATCGGCGGCGGACTGTTGTACGACCGGGGAGGCGCTGCGGCAGCGGCGGCGGCAGCGGCCGCCGCCGCATGGTGATGCGACACAGCCATCAGGTCGAGCGGTGAATGGTGCACCATGTTGCTGAGCGAGTTCAGCAAACCCAAGCTGGGCGGCAGCGGCGGCATACCGTGGCCGCCCAGTCCACGTGGACCCAGAGAGGTGGGTGTGGAGACGTGCGGCGGTGGACTGCTGTTGAGCTGATGTTGCGCCGATATGATGGGACTGTTTTGCGACAAACGGCCGTTGCCACCGGCCGCCGTACCACCGGTACCGATCATGCTGGGGCTACTTTGGCCGCCACCGCCACCACCGCCGCCGCCGCCGCTGCCGCCGCCGCCGCCGATGGACGGTGGTGTAATTGCCACCTTAGGGGGTGGTGGTGAGCAGGATACGTTACTGCTTCGATCACTGGCGGTGGACGCTGACGAGTCCATCGTCGATTCCATAATCATGGTTACGTTCGGTAGCGCGTAGCCGCTGCAGGGATGGGCACTTCGACACAGTAACTCGTAGACGATTTCGAATCACCGGCCACTGTATTATCATAACGCGTTCGACATGGTGCGGCGCGGGAGGCGAAAAAAAAACGAATCAGAATAATGAGGATTGGATGACGAACGAAATTTTGCGAAAATTCACAATTAACTCGAAAAATACGAAAAATTAACCCGAATATTACTTCTGAAAAAACGAAAAAATGATCGCGATTTTATATTTCAATTCCAAAATAATTTAAAAAAAGAAAAAAAACAACTTCCAATTGAGATTATCATAAAAATACGAGAACGGTTCACTGTGTAATCGCGAGCGCTAGATACAGAGAGGAGACTCGAGACTGGCAAATGGAAATAAAGGAAGAGAAAAAGAAGGAAAGAGGAACTGAAAAAAAAAAAAAAATATTGTATAATTTCTGTAGGAGAGTGGGAAACGGAATCGTACACAGAGAAAGGAAAAGAGGTATAGAGACACACACGCAAATAATAATAATGATAATAAGAAAAAAAAAAAAAAAACATCAACTACAAACGAAGACGAGTCAGTCACACTGCCGATTGGTAAAATGAGAGAAACGGAATTGTAATTGGGTGCGCCAGAATTGGGCGGGCACAAACAATGGGCGGGCACGTCTTTTCATTCTTGATAAAACCAATACTTTTTTTTTGGTCCCCTCCCGCGTGGTTACTATTTTCGCCTGCAGAGCGCTACCGCGTCACGAACTTTCTACATGTATCATTTTTATTTTAAACTTGCATTTAGAAACCAAGCCCTCAAAGTGACATACCGTCGACCGGCCCCCTCCCCTTCACCGAATTACCATGCTCTTGCGTTACCGGCGCATGGTATTTGATAAGCGTAAGGAATGGAATTACGACTGATATAGCTGTTGGTACGTATCCTCGCATTTTTATATGTTGGATTTTATTTATTTATATTATTATTTATCGATCGCATTTCTTACGAATATAAAGTAATTTTTCCAAAAACACGCACGGATTACTAATGAACACCAACTGGATACAAAGTTTTTTTTTATTTTTTATTATTATATGTAGGTATGTGAAAACTGAACAAGAATAGCAACCATAATTTTCCTCGTAAAACGTTTGTCACCTTTCTGGAATTATTCGATTATTTCTCGTATTTCCGACATAAAAAAAGATAGCCTAAGGTTATAGCTGCGCCTCGTTGGAAGCTGTGAAATAGTGCGGAAAACAAAATGTTGAAGAATATTTTATTTTAAACTGGAAACGAAAAATATTTGTTCGAAGGAAACAGAAGGAAAAGTTTTGCGAAAAAAGTTTGAGAATATGCCAAGATACGATTTTCAGACATGGTATAGTGTATAGCTTGACAGTGTTCAGTTTATTTCCATAGAAGAAGAGAATTGCTCGTGAAGGTTACAGGAATTTGATAATGACATGAATAAAAATTCTCCAACAAGATCTAATGTAGTTGGTACATAACGAAGCGAAAAAGCATGAAGCGAAATTAATGTTTTTCAAAAAGTAGAAACAACTTCGAAGAAAGAAGAAAATTAAAATCCGCTAAAAAGAGAAAAATAATCATTTTAAAATTTCTCCAGGAAAATCTAGGGACTAGAATTATCGAAGTCGGCGCTCTTTTTCTTTACCAAGTGTAACATGTTGTAGGCTTAGAGTCAACTCTCGAATTTTATGACCAAACTTCTAAATTAGCGTTGATTTCAACAATTTCAATCCCCAGATCTTCCTAGAGAAATTTTAAAATGATTATAATTTTATTTTAGCTCATTTTTATTGTTCTTTTTTTTTTTTTTTTTTGAAATTGGCTCTATTTTTTGAAAAAAACTGTTAAATTTCGCTTCATGCTTTTTCGTTTCATTAAAGCTCCAGTAGATCGTACTGGAGAAATCATGAAAGGGTAATTTTTCTCTCTTTAGAGCATTTTTATTCATTTTTTATTTTTTTTTTTTTTTGAGTTCATTTGATTTTTTGATGAAAAATATTTTTCAATGCGTTTACAAGATTATTGAAAATTTTTCAAATGAAAATCCAAAATTTTATTTTCATTTTCTGAAAGACTCTAAATTTAAATCGACAAAAATCGACATTGGTATAGGTAATTAAAAAAATTTTAGAGAAATGAAGAATAACGTGGAAATAGAGAATAAAGTTAGGGAAGAAAATTATCTTGGAGTATAAAAAACAAATTTCAAGTTTGTATATGGATAAAATTATCTCATACAAACCAATGAATAATTTTTAAGGATCAGGAATTCGAAGCGAAGAAAACTCGGTAAGGAAGCACAGAAGAAGCAGGTAAAACGAAACATAGACTAATTATTTCCTGATGCCTATGTAGAAGAATCTTATATTAAATTTTTACAATTAAGACAGTTTTTTACAGTAAAATATACCTATCTACTTAAGATGTCAGTCTATAACTCACTTGTGAAAAAAATTGATTTTTATTTTTAACCATTTCACAAAAAAGTGGAGTCTATCAATTCGATCTGTAGGTATGCCTATCAATGTATGTTTTTTTGGCATATTTTGTTCCAACAAAAATTCTCACTCTAGGCATCGATTTTGATGAACTTTTTTGTTTAAATGTTAGAGAATGATCCCATGGAGATCTCATTCAATTTTTTATAGAATCGATGAGATAGTTTTCAAGTTATCTTAGAAAAACTGTTATTTAAAGAAAAATTCCAACTAATGCTATGTATAGAATGGGTATAAGTGAAACGAAAACGTATTGAAAAAAAATCATCATAAAAAAATATAATCAACTATAAAAAATAAAAATACTTAAAACAAAGAGGAAAATTACAGTTTAACAATTTCTCCAGCAGTCCAGCAAGGATCTAAGAACTGAAATTATTGAAGTCGACGATAATTAAAATATTTTGTCAAAAAATTTAACCGAACTGAAGTGTAAGCCTACATAATAAAAGAAAAGAGCGCCGATTTCAATAATTCCAGTCAATAAATCTTTCTGGAATGCTGGAGAAATTTTATAAGGATTATTTTTCTCTCTTTGAGTACTTTTTTTTTTTGTGTGTGTTAATTAACATTTTGAAAAGTTACAGAAATTTAGCCAGTGTAATGGAATGGCATGATTTTTAATGAGCTGCGTGATTTCAATGGTTTTTCCATTCTCTGGCAATGTCAATAAATTATTATTATTATTATTATTATTATTATTTGATCACAAGAGAATTTCATTTCTTCACTTCTCTTCGTTTAAATGGTCAATATTTTTCTTTTTACATTTCAACATTACAAAAAATTAAACGACATATATATCATGAAAAAACAGCGGCGAATTATTAACAGCAACTTAATGCTTTGAAAAACTGAGGAAAATAAACTAAAGCCTGCAGCCTGTATAGTATGCAGTCTGTCCCACACAGTAGGTATAGGTACTACGTGATAAAGAAACGAAATATTTATTTTGCCTTCGAAAAGTTGGATAGAACTTTACAGCCGCATCGTTTCAGTGACATCTTTTAACCTGTATAAACGAGTGTGAATGAGGAAGCAAGAGACGCAGGGACAGAAAAAGACAGAGCGAGAAAAAATCAATGGCGTATGAAAACGACCGATGAAAAGATTCGTGAATAAAATTTTTTTACGCTAGATTGCGCGTTACTTGTTTTTTGTATATTTAATCACCCCCTGCCAACGCCGCCACCGCCTCATCACTTCTTCATCTCAGCACTGCACTTCTTTTCCACAACTTTCGTGAAACGAAAAACGTAACTACGATCTTTACACCATCCGTGTAGGTAGTAAAATATTTTCATGAAAGAGGTGAAAGTACTTTCAAGTGTCGACGACATGCCTATATTCAGATCATGCAGTGAACTCGATTTTTAGTAGACCTAGCTTAAGTTTAGATTGTTTTTCATTTAAAATTGTTGGAAGAGAGGAAATAAAAAATGGGTAGGTACAAATTCTTTTTAGATTTTTTTTTTATTTTATTGTTTTTTACTGGCTGTCCTGAGAATTTTCAGCCGAACTTTGGTGGTTAATCTTGGTAGTACAAAATATTCCGTAAGACTAGCACAAAAAACAATTCTGGCGTAGCAAGTCACGCAAGAAAAAGTAGGTTTTCTTAACAAAAAAAAAAACAAAAAAAAACACAAGTAAGATAAATAAATACAACAAAAAATTTAAACGATTTGCATTTATTGCTGCATAGTTAAGAATACATTAAATGATTTTTAAGTAGGTTTTCTATAGAAAATCTACTTATTAATCTTGGTGTCATGGAACGATCTGGGGATGGGGTGGATACGTTTTTCGTTTCAAAACGCAAACAAAATTTTGGCACTAATAACTCAAATATACACACAAGTGCGCACGCACGCACGCACGCACGCACGCACGCACGCACGCACGCACGCACGCACGCACGCACGCAAGCACGCACACACACACACACACACACATATATATATATATATATAAAAGTAATTTTTTGTTACCACGGTGCAGGCCGCAGTTTTATTCGATAGTTACAAAATTTGAAACGAACATTAGTACTAAGACATGATCCTGACCAACTGATTTTACTGAGCATCAGGTCATAAGGTACTTCCGGTATTTTCATTTTTATTTTGAATATGAAATTTTCAATTTTCGACAAATAACTATGAAATTTGAAACATATATTCAATATGACTAATTATAACTCTCTACAAATTTTAGTGTAGATTAGCCGTATGGTACTTACAGTATGATTATTTTTGTTTTGGTTTTAGCTATAAAATTTTCAATTTCTAACCAATAGCTACGAAATTTGAAAAAAAAAAACATTAATTATGATCGATTATAAATTGCTATAAATTTTGGTAGGAATTGGTCGTAAGATACATCCGGTAACAATATTTTCGTTTTTATTTTGTCTATAAAATGCCTAATTTTGTTCCAATAGGAACGTAATTCGGAACAAATATTTATTACGATCAACTAATAACTTTTTAGTGGCTACCTAATTTTACAAATTTCGAAACCTACTTTTTCTAATGGAGCAGCTTCTGCGTTAGGGTTTTTTGTGTGTTTAATTTTTATTTTGTTAAATAAACGTACTTATTTCATTTTTCGTACAAAGGTATCACTGCTAAAATTATCATTGTTCATAACAGGGTAACACTGCTAAATATGTTGAGTCGGGGAAACCACGAATTTGGTTTTGTGTTAGTGTGCGTTAGTTGAATTATGAATACAATCAAGTACAAACGCGCACTAACAAAACAATCATGGTTTTTTCATTTTGTTTACATTTTTCACTTTTCGTTGCACAAGACGTCATCTTTTTACTATGTATCTCAGGTTAAATATTTCCAAAGTTAAAAATTATCAAAATTATTTGACAGATTGCTGGATGAAAATTACCTACCTACGTTCAATGAAATATCAAAGAAATTCATAATGAATTGTACTGCGAAGTTACAAAATACGAACGCAAGTTATTACACGATTGCTCAGCAAATAAAATGAAAGCAAACGTTTTTCAACCAGTTTCGTTGGTGCATCTTGAATTTATCTTCTCTTCTTAGCAATAATTTGAGATTTTTTCAAATCACTAAATCACTTCTACGGATGAAAAGTCGAAACTAAATTTTGCAAAATGTTAGAATATAATATATTCTATGTCAGTAGGTACCAAATTTTGTGATTATTGCCTAAAAATTACCCATTTTAGAATTATTTAAGCTGCAGTACCTAACGCAGTATTCAGCCAATCTGGACCTAAAACAATAGACCTTATCCTTGTCTAGATTCGAATAAGTAAACCAAATTTCAAAATTATTTTGTGTAAAAAAATTGTGTACAAAACAATCGTGGTTTTTTCAATTTGTTTACATTTTTCACTTTTTGTTGTACATGACGTCATCTTTTTACTATGTACCTCAGGTTAAGCACTTCCAATGTTAAAATTTCTACCAACGATTCCATTGCTTCTGTCTCATTCTCTATTGGTTGTTGGCCTAACCAATTTAAATTAGACCACATTTAGACATAATTTTGGTACCTCCTGGGATAGGTAAGTTCTTAATGTGTCGGACATTGCCCCGTGATTGGCCAATTTCAATTCATCGAACGGTTGACTTTATCCAAAACTGATTATGCATGGGAAGTGGACTAACTTGTAATAATTCTAAAAACCTGGCTTTAAATATATCCTTTGTAATCTTAGAAAGAAAAGCTTGCGGTTGAGTAAGAGCTATATTTTAAGGATCGTCAAGGATTTCTTCGTCATTTCCGGAAACAAACAGACTGGAAAAAGAAATCGGACATTTATTTTTGGTTTGGTTTATGTATGTCTCAACCGGAAATAGAGGAGTTTTAAAGCTACATTTATCGCATCTTGTCTTATGTTTTTTTTTCCGAGTGTGCGAAATATCAGCTTATGATCGAAGTATCTGCCTGTCGTTGATTATCTCAGACCCTATAAAAGTTATGAAAACAACGATTGAAACTCTTAAAACCATCACTCTCATTCTTTATTCCACTCTCTATTCATGTTATTAGGTCTAAGCCTATAATTCATGTTCTCTCTCTTTTCTACTATGTGTACCTTAGAGTTATGGTTCAACACCTTGGTGTAACCAGAGCATAACTTATTTGAAAAGTAGATTAGAAACATTTTGTTAGGCAATATGCGGGTGAGAGCTGTGCCTTTTCACAAAAAACTATTGTTTATATCACAGAGAAGCCACTGAAAACTGAATTCCCCAGGCCGCTTTTAGAAGTTTGTCCAAACCCTGTTCACACTCTACAGTAAACAACAAATGTTGTTTCTGCTGTTCAATACTCACAGCAAATTTTTGGCTAACAGCATTTTTCTGCGGAATTTAATAGCCATCTTCATTTATTTATATACTGGTTCAAAATTGCTGTTATTGCTTGCTGTTGGTTATGTGGGCGTAGCCTAAGAGAGCTTTACTTGTATATAATGAAATTTTTTCATTAATTTTTTTTACTTGATAGATTTAATGACGAAGTTGCGAGTTTCTTTTTTGTAAATTATTTTTATTAAGTACTACCGTGGGAGGAGGGAGCTACGCCCCTTCTCCACCTGCTCCAGTTACAAATCCTGTAAGATCAAAATCATATATATACATATAAATTTTGTCAATGTGACGTCAAAATCGCAAGTACGTTGTTAAACAGACTTCCAATTTTACAATCTGACTTCCAATTTTGAAAGTCAGTTTGTTATGCCATGTTAATTGATTTTTGTGCTTTTCTACTGGCCATTTAGACAACCTGAAAACCTTTTTGGGTGAGTCACATCTTCATCCAAAATGAACCTATTCAAAAACCATATACAAACCACCTTAGGCTATCTGGGAGAAAAAATTGTTAAATTTTTATGGAAGTGATATTTACAATGAATATTTTGTTTTATTGAAAAAAACACATGTGCCAGTGTTATTCCAATATTGAAATACGACCTAGATGTGCCAAGCTGTAATATTCTCCCAGAAGTATACTCGAAACTCCTAAAAAACTTTGCCACTCCTCGATTAATGTAATTCTAATTTTGAATTCCCACCACCATGTAGTCATGCACGCTTTCGTTAACCGCCATAACCACAATTTTTATGAATCTTATTGTACTCGTATACATAGCGCGCTTCACAACAGCCCAAATTATCATCTTAATCTATTATCGACAAAAAAAAGAAACCACAAAATAGCCCACAATGTACGAACAAAATTAAAAAATTATGCTTTTGAATTATTAATGAAACTTGTTCGTAAGGGGAATATTAAAAAAAAAAAAAAAAAAAAAAAAAAACCTACTCGAAATTCATTTACGGAGTGGTAAATGTTTTTTTATTCATATAATTTAACGTCCATTATATATTTTGTATCGAGTGGTTCTTCAATGTTTATACTATGGATGTCGATGAATTTGTACAAGTTAAAAAAAAAACAAAAGTGTTGATTTGTGGTTATGTCCATCTGTAGACAGCTTAGACTTTTTTGAATATCATTATAGTTTGCTTTTATTCTGGAAGATAATTACGTAAATATTTGATGTTTCAGTAATAAGTCATCATCGACAATTTTTCATCAAATTTTGTTTCGTTTCGGTGACAAACAAATTTGGTCTGACATTTTTTGCAGGACCAAAACTAAAACCAAGATAGATCATCTAAGATCAAGAGTCGACCAGGCAAGACCGTAAGTTCAATGGCAAAACTTGAAAATTATTCTGGAAAATGTTGTGCTTGCTTACTCAAATCAAATTTAAAGTGTTTTACAGTCAAAACTACTACCGATAGAGATTTGTTACCAACGTCATTCGAGAGAGCCCGCTTCAACTGACCTAAAGTCAAGAACAAAAACAAAAACTCTTCCAAAAAAATTTAAATGAATAAATGAATACAATAAAAAGTGAAAATATCAAAAGTATTGGCCAGAATACTGCGTAAAAATTTATGTTTAATGATGTGTTAAGGAAATTTATAATGAATTGTAATGCGAGGTTACAAAGTACATGCCCAAGTTATTAAATGATAGCTTAGCAAATAAAATAAATTTAGGATAAAAACGAGTTTTTAAAATATGAGCTTTTTTTTTTTTTTGGCTTTAACTTCATACAAAATAAACATTATTTCGTTGCGGAAGGTTGGGTGCAGTATTGGTATATTTTAAAATCGCAGTAGTGAGTAGAATAAAATAACAGCAAGCCTGTTTTCCACACAGCTTTTTTCTTTCATCTGGAATTACCTGCTCGTCTTAGCAATAGTTGAAGATATTTTCAAATCACTTTTATGCATGAACCGTTCAGCCGATTGAAACCAAATTTTGCAGGATTGTAAAATATAATATACTCAATATCTGTACCAAGTTTCGTGATTATTTCTTAAAAATTACGCATTTTAGAATCATTTAAGTTCCAAACCGAAACATAATAGAATGTAATGGATGTATCATCCCGCTGATCTGAACAAAAAACAATAAGATTCATCCTCGTCTAGATTCAAATAAGCATATCAAATTTCATGAATATTGGATGAAAATTGCGACCTATACCAAGTTAAATCAAAATGTACGTATATATATATACATTGTGGGGACTATAATCGTATGAGATATGGGGGCTGATAACCCTAGTCGCTGGCAAAAGGCTGGCTTATTTTCATTTCTATGATGTTAAACAATTATACGCATGCACGTTTGTATGTTCTTACATGTTCTTACCTATCTGTATGCACAGGTAAGATACATTATATGGACTGTGACGAATTACCTGATAAAGAGATCTCAGTGATATCACGGCCCAATATCAAATGCACTATGTCGTTTCTTATCACCTTATGGAACAGGAAATGATGTAATATTATGACATAATACCATTTGTATATGTACATATGTGTATCTGTGTGCATGTGCCAAATCCCCTACAAAAACTCACAAAACTGGCTACAAGATTGCTAGTATTTGCCTAGGATTTTGTTCTCCCACATATTCGTGTATGATGTGATAGAACACGCAAAACTGTTGATTACCTTGTATGTATGAATATTTCTCATAACAAGGCATTCTACACACACACATATATATATATATATATGTAAAATAAAAATATTATCTTCGCTTTATCTTCTTATTCTTTCCTGCTTATCGTCTATTCACGCTCTACACTTCCTTATCGCTCTATTGTCCATTTCTCGTACAGGTTACAGTTATTTTTGCTCTCATTCATCGTACGTTCGCCAGTTCATGCACTTTAATTCTGTTTTAGCTTTCATACTTTGTACACTTTCCTATGTGAAACGACTTTGTTTTTGAATTTACTGTATTTTCAATAAAGTTAAATTCATCCAAGTCGTTTACTCTCTCGTAAGATTTTCAAACGATCTTACATATATATATATAAATTTCAGCTAATAATGCCAAAAATTTCGTAAGGTCGTGAGATGAAAAGTAAACCTATCTCCAACCCTGAGTCTCAATAACAGATTATAATTTTAATTCGTAGATTTTCTTCTAAGACCTATATAAAATAACGTGACAAGAATCTACTATGAGAAAATTGATTTTTGAAATTATTTCAGAAAAAATTGGGCAAGCATACTCAACTTCAAAGCAGTCTACATCCCTATTACAGATAGAAATCTGGGATCAACATCATTTGAAAAAGCATGTTACAATTCATCATAGTAAAATAAATAAACAAATAGAAAAAAGATTTTTATATATTAATACCCTTTCTCGAGGCGAATTCAAATTGGGTGTTGAATTTTTTTTTCTTACTGTGGAATGATGCATACATGGATAAGTTTATTCAGCCATCAATAATAAAGAATAGCAAAAACCTTGTGAGTAATACCGAGACCAGACTGGGCAAGACTAAGGTCAAGACCTGACTGCGCCAGTCAAGACCCGGACCAAAAACTAAGACCAAGACCTCCAAGGGTTTTTATTTTGCCCTTGATTTTGCTCGTTAGTATTCCGTTAACGAGGATTTCGGGTTACGATGTGGTTTTGTCAAAAATAAAAATCATAAATCCACGCTGGCCAATTGTTACATCCCACCGAAAAACATCGTTCCAAATCAGAAACGTTTTTCTTACATTTTATCAAAATTATATTCCATCCCTTACAAGGTCTTTGAATTAGGTGAACTATTCATGTAGGCTTAGATTGTAGAGATCAACGCAAAGCTCTGTAGAAATCAAGTTAAATTTGAGTCAATGGGGTAGGTTGAAGAATATTGACACACCAGCTGCTGGGTAGATATATAATAATAAAAATTAATGTTTCGATATCGAGATGAAATTGGAAACGCGTTCAAATAGAAAATTTAAAAAATTCGCCTTTCTCGGTATATTTCTACATACACATAGTTGTAAAGGAGATTTTGAAAGATTGGTAAATATAAATTTATTAAAATTTGACGCGGAAAGTGGATGAAATGTGTGAAAACAGGGGTAAAAAGATAAACGAACGATTTCATAATAATGAGATAATGCTGATATAAGAATGTTGAGTTCCGTGAAAGAAATGTTGCTTTTCTGTATCTATAACTTGTACAGGATACCTTCGTTTAAAGACAGAAGCTTTTTTCTCATCATCAGTTTAGCCATTTTTTCGTAAATAAAACTGCCAACTAATGTAACATTAGTATAGGGTACACCTAGAGCTGATAACGCAGTCCGCCCACGAAAGTAAAACTTCGGGCACTATCAGTGTCTTATATGCAGTTTGAACCTATAAGTAGTACAGGCAGGCATTGATACCTCTAATTAGATATTTAAAGACTAATTTGGATGTATGGAAAATTATGGCTCTTGTTTCCAGATTAAACATAGTTACACGTTCTTGCAGTAGAATTATGTGAGGACTGGAACCATACCTTAAAAATTTTTAATTTGAACAGTTAAGAAAATGAATAACTTTTTTTTTTCTGCAAACCTAGTCGAATATTTTCTGAAGAAAAGAGGAAAGGAAATGAAAAATACTAATACTAAAAGAACTGAAACAAGACGCGGATCATACTGTACAGCGATAGGCTATTGTGAAACGGTTTTACGTTGTTTTTATGTGAGTTCCTTGTGTGCCACTGTGATGGTAGTGGCAGTGGTTTGTTTCATCAGGGTTTCAATAAAAAAAAACTCTAGGGCAGCAATAATACTTGGCCAAAAATTCCAGTTGGCTAATTTTCATCAATAATTCAAAAAACGAATTCCAAATTTTCAAATACTTGAAAAAATCTCAAAAACTATCGATAGTTATCGACAGAACGAATGAGCGGCGGAAGTGGTAGAACAGTGTAGCCGCGAATAGATATAAATAAATTATGTATTTTATGTAATCGTGTGTTCGCAGGAGTGAGAGGGGAGAAGGATTAGTGGTCTCAACAAAATATTGGTGGTAATCGATATCTTAAACAAAAATATCGATCTATTGATGTTCTATTGCTAAAAACTGATTTTTTAGGAATTTTTTGTTTTCTAGTTTTCTCAGAAACTACTGAACTAGTAGTTTCTCAAAACCGCCAACACAAAATTGTGGGTGATATACATAGACAAATGAGAAAAAGAAATTGAGTCAAAATGGGAAAATAGTACCGACTGTTTTCTTTTCTCATGGAACGGGTATATTTTATTTCCATTTAATGTTAGAATTCATCTAAAAATTTTAATTCTAGTAGGTACTGCAATAATTATAGTTGCTGATATAAAATATATTTGTGTATCAATATCTAATCCAATAGTAAATATATGATGTGCTCATACAATAAATCCTAAAATTCCAATAGACATTATTGCATAAATTATATTTATTTTTCTAAAAATTTCTAATTTTCCTGTTTCTTGATTTATAATTTGTGATATTAATCCAAATCCTGGTAATTGACTGAAATAATTTTTTTCAAATTTATAGATTATATAAGGATGGTAGGAATCCTACTATCTTTTTATTTCTGCCTCCCTGGCCTTAAATAGCAGCACTGTCGTGAGAAAGATTGTAAAAATTAATGACCAAACAAGACAAAACAGATTGGCAAGGATGTATATAAAGGCAGGTTGTTAGTTTTGTCCATTCAACTCTTATTTTTCTCACTCTTTCATCTCTCCTTCTCTCTCCTATCTTATCTCTTTTTTGTAACTGAACAATGAACAAAAGGAAGAAAAAAAATGTAGCATGCTCCGAGTATGTAGGTAATGGAGGGCTAATTCTACAGCTAGTTACTATCAAACATACATTGCGTTTTCAAGGAATGAAATAAGTACTATATTTATATATAAAAATATACAGATATACATATTAAAGTAATTTCGTTCTCGGAAACACTCTATGGTTGAGGAACGGAGTTACTACAATCAGCCGTCCATTACAAATATACTTAAAGGCAGCACGGACTAAAAAAAAATAAATACCTAATTTCTTTTACTAAATATGTTTAATTTGAGAATATCGCCATTTACAACAATCTGTCTGAACTGTTATGACAAATATTAACTCAAATGGCACAGAAGTATTTCAGTTTCATATCAAAAAGAACCTTCACGCCTCCACGTTTTTCAGGGTAAATTTTAATTTTTTTTAGCTAAAAATTTTTATCATATTTTTCTGAATGGTCGTCCACAGAGTAGTTATTTTTCAAAATTTTGAAATATTTAATTACTATTATAGTTATTCCAAATTAAAAAATGGCAATTTTCACACTCTCATATAAAAAAATTTAACCCTTTTTCGAAAATTTGTCTTAATAACAACTTTGAAGACATCCATCTGAATACATATGTCCAAGTCTCCAGCAGCAAAACTGCGCTTGTGAGAAGTAGAAGTGCAAAGTACTATTTTAACTCTCCGGAAACTACACCCTTATTGATGCCTTTACCCCTTACTTAAAGGGCATAACGGGCATACCACAATGTAATTAAAAATTAGTGGAATAGCTCTCGTAATATCAGTCGGAGTCTGAAATGACAACGATTCAGTTTCACCATCATTAGATGTTCAGTAGAGTAGAGGATATGGGCCTAAAAGTACATTCCTGTATATTCCAAAAACTTGGTCGATGCAGAAAAAAAAAAAATTAGTGTCCAGACAGCTGTGCGGGCAATTACAACACCTTCATTATTTGTACGATTCAAAATTGATACTTTACCTACTATCTAATTTATTAATAGTCTAATGATCCGGAGTTTTTCATTTTTGACCATTTTTTTACTCAACGTTCTAACTAATATCTCAGTCACTGATGGCCGAATGAAACTTTCTATTTGTATCCTTCCAAAATATAAAAGAAAAAATTGAAAATTAAAAAATAAAATAAGTCTATTACACACTATTGTCCAGATGACGAACATTTTACTGTTTGTTCATACATTTTGTTTCCGTCAGGTCCTTGGTCTTGCATAATAAAGTTTTGTTCTTGGTCTTGCCAAGTCGGTCTTGATTTTATTCTCACATAGCTCGCATTTATCTTGCACTTTTTGTAATACCAGCACCAATTTTTCTCATCACTGACTCCATGTACTGACTGCTCCTATCAATTATCCATAGACAGACGAATTGACGCTTCTTTCCCTCGTACTTTCAACCTTTTTCTGCCAACAGCAGTTCAGCCACGGAGTTACAAGTTTAAGAATCTTACTGCTACACACGCATCCCCTTCTGCGTTTTTAGGTTGATTTCATAGAATATACCTATTGCAGAGGGTCGCATGTCACGAGTCCTGGAAAATTTCAGCATAAATTTTCCGATCATGATCCTTAGACCTTAAAAACACCATCCCCTCAAACGTTCATATTATGTAAATACGTAACAACGTATGGGATACAAAGAAATTTGTAAACAAACTGCAGGGCGTAATTCTCAACGAATCGGGACAAAATTTCGCACGGATATATCTTTGGTTTATTTTTCGGTCAAGTTCGAAGATGGACCAAATCCGCCTCTTAGTTTTCGAATGGCGGCTGTTTAACGTTGAAATTTGAAGAAAAACTGGAGGAGGTAAGTCGCTATGGATTGAGACGAAATTATACATATACATACTTTGAGTTTATATCTCAGGCATTTTCATAGATGGGCCTAATTCGGAGACTAGTTTCTGAAGAGTGGCTGTCCGTAAGTTTTCATCATATAATACAAAATTCTTGAAGCCTATATTGAACGCAACCCGCAGTACACAAAATTTGAAATTCTCTCCACTTTAAGCGAAATCTACCCTTCGGAGAGGTGTGCCATCAGGATTTTTCTGTAAATCAATGCAATATTTTATGTGTCTATCGCTTCTTGTAAATTATTCTATCATTTTTTGACGTCCAACTGTTTTTAGTATATCCTAATACGATCGACATTTTAGATAAAAGTTCTAAAGGAAGCTTTGAAACTACAGTCTTTCAAAAAACTTCGAGTTCATGTAATATTTATAAGTATAAACGTCACTGAGTGATCGATAATACGCCCCTACAATCATGAATTTTTCCAGACTTTAACATAATGAAAGAAAAAATTTAAAAAATCTTAATTATATTTCATATGTGACACGATCGACGAGTATTTTTACAGAGAAGAAATGGCGTAACAAAAAAAATACTAAGAGTTTTATGCGCCCATCAAAAAAACGATAAAGGATAACGAACTTATAAGCGAGAAAATTCTTTCTACTATAAAAATTTGACCTTGAATTAAGTTATGCCCGAAGTACGATTATCAACATGAAGTGTTACATCGCATTTATGTCCTTTCAAAGATTCGATCTCATGAAAAAGTTTCCACTCTTCGACTCAACTTCGTGATTAATTTAGACAGCAAATGAATCAAATTTAATAGGTACCGAAAGTTTGGATCGAATTCGTTTGAGTATTTATGAATTAGAACATTTTTTGACGAAGTCTTAAGAATCAAAAGGGGGAAATCATTAATTTTTTATTTTTACAGTTTGGTCGAAATTTTGGCTACGATTCGTAATTTTTAGTCAGTACGGTGGATTATGTGTCCTCCCATTAAATTGGTTGAATGTTAAAATAGATTATAATAATAACTCTTCAAAATTTCGTAGATACTAATAAAAAATTAAGCATTAAAGAACCACAAGAACGCCAAAAATCATCAAATACTGACGTATAGGAAGTACCGTCCGGTCGATTCATATCCAAATCAATAAGTCTCGTCCCTATCTTAGTATTAATGTTCGTATAGAATTCTGAGACAATCCATCAAAAATTACAACCGGTACCATTTTAACCTCGAAAAATGGACAATATAGACATACGTATTTGAATTTTAGTCTCCAGTCCCAACAAATTTCCTTGGGTCATGAAATGAATAACGAACCCATCTGACCATCAGGTCGTTTCATGCGATAAAAATTAATATGCAGATTTTCATTGTAAACATGGGTAAAAATAGGAAAAAACTGCGGTATTCTCACAGTCTTGCTGTTAAATAATCTACAACATTTACTACGCTATGGGCTACCTACTTAATTTAAATCCTTTTTTTTTCTCACATTTTAGAAAGACATGAACGGTTAGCATTCAATTTATTACCTATTAATAATCATAAAAATATTGTAAGCATGCACGACCAAAAACTACGAGTACGCAAGGCTAAGGAAACCGTGATCTTTGTCTCCAGGCCTTTGCTGATTACTAGAAAATATTAAGAAAAATGATAAGTGATAACCTACCAGTAATTTTCGTAGAAGTGAATTATTTGGAAAAATAAAACGAGCTGGGAACCATCGTTCAGTTTTTCAAAATATTGTTAAAATCATGCACAGGAAAAAAAAAAAAAGTAACTCGTCCCATTTTCAATTTTAATTTTTGTCCTATTTGTGGTAAAAATATTCCCATTTCCAAGAATAGCTGGAGGTAAGATGCACGGTTTACCATTGGCTGGTCCAAACGAAATATCGCTTAGAAATTGGATCGAATTAAGCGATAACTCCGAATTAAAAAAAAAAAAAAAAAAAAAAAAAAACTTCGGTAAATTAAATAAATAAAAAAAAAAAAATAAAAAATAAAAAAACCGTGAAAAATCAGATATTCTTCGCCAGAATACTTGTCCTCATCGAATTCACGTGTATGCTTCAGGGTAGGTTGCACGTCTGCCGTAACCTTTTATTTATGTCAGATGTGATAATAACAATAAAAAATTGAAATTAATTCTTTTATTTGAGGTTTTAAAAAATAAAAATCGCCATAATAATGAAATAATTTCGTTATTTTGTTTCATTATATTATTATTATCATTCTATCTTTTTTTTTTTTTTTAAATCTATTTTTTCAGATTACCTATACATCGTGACCAATTGGCGAAGAAGGATACTTTTAAAAACATGGCCTAATTAAAACTGAGTTTTTCTTTTAGAGAATGTAGAATCGTTCGATTCATGTTTTTGTATGAAGGTTTGTTGGACGAACGTCGGTAGAAATTCCGAAACGAATTCTATTAAAATAATGATTGTTCGTCATGATTCTTTCAAGCTCGTAGGTTACACTCATTGAAAATATTTAGATGAGGAAAACTTTTATGGGTCAGAATGTTGAACATACAAAAAGAAAAATTGCCACATACCTTAATCCATTTTCTACGGCCTTATCGAGGTCTAGGATTGCCTCGAAGGGAGGGATGTTTAAATGTGAGCATATTCTACAATTGGCACTGAATTTTTTTTCTACATTCCTTCCAGTCTTCTCTCATGTAGGAATTCCCTCCTTCTCCATTCCAACTGCCATCATAATAATTCAGTCAACGGATTAGGACAATGTAAAAAAATTCACGCAACCAAAAATCGACGTGAAAATGATTATCCACTGGGACCGGAAAGTAAAATTTTGTACCTATTTTGGGGCCTAAAGCTGAAAATAGAAAGGAAGCAACAACAACAATATGTTCACTAGGCTACCTCTTTCAAGTGACAAGTAAGGTACCTATACAATCTGCAACCTATAGATTTTGGGATTCTATTTCCGACGTGCAGATCTTGTTCAAATAGGCAACATATTTTTTGAGAGGTTTTATCATCTGGACATTTCATCCAGCATCTAAAGTTTATATGATGTTGGAAAGAGAATAGTCTAAATTCTCTGGCTAATATCCCACTCAGTGATATTAGCAAGCTCCAAAAATTTAATGTCCCTATGTAACCCTTTTCCTGAGATGTGAGGGTCAAACAATTTATAATTTGGTCTGAGCTGCTTAGAAAATCCATAACTTTGCCACTGGGTGAACTATAGACTTCCGAATTAACTTAAAACTTTCATTGGCACAACAAAAATAGTCACAAAAAATTAAAACTAGTTTTGTTGGGTGGTTCTAAGGTTATGGTGCTGCAAATAAACAAACACATAAATACACACACATTCACAACAATAAAAAATTTTCTATTCATATATATTACATATTATATGGTAGATCTATCAGCTTGACAGGGTATACTGTGGTGTAGAACGTATGAGGAAGACTTAACCTCATCCAATACAGCAGGTAAACCTTTAGCAGTGGTATGTAGAAACTTTCGAGTCATTTTGAGAGTTTTCTATGGCATTAATGAGAAAATGTCAAGACACTTTCTTTGCGGAAAATTTTATTTACTACATTTTTTGTTTGAACATTTTTTATTGTTGTAACGTTATTAGGAAAAGAATAAATCATTAAAAACCTGATGGGAAACAAAAATTGAATTTTTATGGGTGAACCTGCGGTCAGATTTCGGAGGATTTTTAATACGTTAAAGACAATACTTTAAACTAGGTACTGAATTTCACAAAAAAATCTTTTTCCTAATTTTATTGAGTAAAACAGCCTTTTTATAAGCTTATATTCTACTCACTTCTAGGGATTTTAAGGCATACGAATAATGCAGCTAACTGCTTCTGCGACAAAATAATATTTATTTCGCATGAAGCAAAATCCAAAACCCATAAAAGCTTATCTTTTAAGAATTCGTTTTTTACCCAAATTTATTTTATCTAATTTGACGGAAACTAAAAAAGAAAATTCAAATTTTTGTGATTTAAATGAAAAAACCAATAAAAAACTGAATGGTGAGAAATGGTCAGGGGACATACGTTTTTTCCTTTATATTTGCCAGAATTTTTTTTTTTTTCAAATCTCTTCGTAGAGTTTTGGACCGGATTATAAGGCTTTGTGGCCCGCATTTTTCCCACGTGCCATACGTTAAGCTCACTTAGTCTATACAATGGAAAATTTTTCAACTGTTCCAATTTTCGAAATAATAGTAAATAATTCAAGTAAAAAGTTGAAAAAAGGAAATAAAATTAATCAAGCAGTGAAAAAAACTAATGAAAATATTGATTTTTTTTTAAATTCTTGAAATACAGTACAACCTGATAAGTGAAATCGCTAAGAAGAAAACAAATTTCAGTTGATGAGTGTGGAATACCTTGTTGTGAGAGATATTCACACAAGAAGGTCTTCAACAGAGTTTGCGTGTTCTGCCACTTCGTACTGTGAAGTATGGGAGAGCCAAATCCTTGGCAAACACTGGCGATTTTGTAGCCAGTTTTGAGAGTTTATATACCAAATTTGACACAAGTACACAGACACACATACATACGTATATGTACATAATTATGTCATACGTTACTTCGTTTCTTGCCTCTCTTGAGGTGATAAGAAACGACATAGCGCATTTGGTACCGGGCTGTGACATCACCGAGATTGTTATCAGGTAATTGATCACAGCCCGTGCAATGTATCTTACCTGTACATACGTACAGGTACAAACATACAAATGCACAAGGGTGTTTATGTTTTATGTCATGTAGACGATTATTGCCAGCCTTTGGGCGGCGACTGTTGTCGAGGGGTGCGAGCCCCTAATACCTCATACGAGTGATGTCCCTACAATGAGTTTTTCAGATAACATGAATTTAATGTTTTCACCTAGGTGTAGAGGTTGAAAAATGAAAATTTTCAGAAACCAAGGTTTTTCACTAACAGATGTGAAAGAATGAACATTTTTCACTTACGTATAACAAGGTAAAGATTGAGACAAAAATACTTCTATTCACTTACAGAAGGTAAGCCACATTAAAGAAATTTTCAGTTAATAAGGTAAATTTCATTTATATGGTTAAACGTTGAAAAAATTTCACTTAGTCTACAGATATTTTAAAGTTGCAATCTGAGCTCCAAACATTTTTTCACTTTTAAACGTAAATTTAAACTGAAAATTTGTTCAAAGTGAAAACAACAAGATTTCTGTGGCATTTACGAAAGTTTTTCATTTAGTGTGGTTTAACTTATCGATATAATATACGAAATTTAAATATTAAACGTTATAATGATTTAGGTATTGAGTGATGAGTAAAATTAAGACCAAGACCAAGCGATAGTCTTGTGGCCTTGGTCTTCGTCTCGGTCCTACTTTCGATATTTTCACTAATATTGATGGCTAAATCAAACATATAATTTTTGTTATCATGTCCTAAGACAGTGATCACCGAACTTCTGCAGGAACTGAGCAACTTGCAACATTAAAAGTAGGCCGTGAGCCACTGTAAACCAAAACTTTGTATTGAATAGAGAAAAAATTTATTCAATAAGATTAAACTTAACCCCATCATCAAATAATGAAGAACGCAACCAATTAGATACCTACGAAGGTGAAATTTTGAATGTAATAAAAATTATAATGCTACAGCTAACAGCTACCAAATACCTACTTCGGCGAGCTACTGCTAGTGTCCATGTGGGCCACGGTTTGGCATACGGTGTCCTAACGCATATGTACAATAATCTTAGCAAACCATAAAAATCTGTAAACTATCACGTAAGAATAAAACAAAAACATATTTGAACACCAAATATTGCAAATAATTCAAGTTTCTACAGCAAGATCGCGAACACTTTACAGCTCGTTCATGTTTTGCACTTGGTCCTCGTATTGCATAGTCTGTCATCGTTTGCAAATGTGCAAAACCGCCGAAACCAAGTCCAATTTCGTTCATTTACTCCCATTGAGCAACGATGCACTCTTCGTCCTTTTTACCTCGCACATTTCACCCCAAACATACCGCAGCAATCGACACCTAATTCGATCGACAAAAGGGTGGTGACCTAACCCCAATGAAAATATTCATTATTCGCCGCATTACAACCCACATTAATGAGAAAAAATAAAAACGTAGGTATCTGTTAATCAAAATATCGCACACAGCACTCGCTCGTGTATCTACTGTACGGCCATATGCATTGTAAACAGTTTTCACCCAAAAGCTTCAATTTATACACCATCAAGGTGGCCTAATCAAATTCATTATAAAATTTTCAATTCTAAATCCGATTCATCCTACCGATATAGCTGCCCCAAAACTTATGGGCACCGTTGGCCTATACGTAAACATAGTCGATTTCGTTCACAAAAATAACAATGCAAATACCGGTGTATTGTTCCACCCTCGATTTTGGCCAAAACGTTTTCCTATTATTTTAAAACATTTAACTACCTACCTAATAATATACGTTGTATAGGTACGCTGTATAGTGGACACAGCATCACACTCGTATAATCGACATTTAAAATATATCTCACGAACTGACCGAAGTAACTGCCTGCTGTGGTTACACACTCTCGTATTATTCTGTTTGCCATTTTAAACGTATAGCTGGTTTTGCCTATTATTGTTATTATTAGTGTTCCACCATAATGGGTAAACTTTTCGGGTTTTGGTGTTATCGTTGACCAGCAGTATAGAGAAGAGGCAGTTCCACATTGCCGAGTATCGATAAATAATATAGCTTATACCTATTATCGGCAACATCCCTAATCAAAATAAGAGAAGGTTAATAATAATATTGTCAGTCAGATAGCATACCACAACGGCGGATATACACAGTATACATACACAATAAACTTCCTATTAATGAGACGTTTCTAGATCGTACACCCCATATGCAAGGCAACCTTCGTACATCCCTTTTGAATGTTACCACTTTCAGCAACCAACGAATTTAATGTTCGATGCGAATCGTACAAATAAACACGCCTTTTACGTGCCTAATGAGAATTAGATTTTCTCGTAGGCCTAATTTAGAACGGAAATGAATCGCATTTGTATTCAAGCTAATGCCGAAAATGGATGAATTAACAGTAAACAAAATTCGAAGACTATAACCAGCAAGTGAGAATGAAAAGAATGCATGCCTGGTGAAATGTGTACGAAAAAGGCTAGATTTTTAATATGTAACATTTTTGTTGAAAAATCTAAAATAAGGGTACAGATAATTGTTTTTTTTTTCACATTGGTCACACTGTCTAATTACGATTTTAAATATATGGTCCTCGAAGAGACCCCTAATCATAGATACATATTTTTTTTTTTTTTAATAATGATAAACTTGAGGCACAATAATCGATTTCAGGTCATGTTTTCTCCAAGGAATCCTTCATAACATATAAATATGTTCTTCACAAATTAGATGCAGGGTTTAGGCAGACGAACATATTCGCTGACCTAAATACTCCGCAATAATTAACGGCGAATATTTCTTCTAAATATTCACCGTTACCTCCGTTAGTAACACAATTAACAGAGCTAACAGTTATGTAGACATTCAACTAATCAGCATAACTGTCAGCACTATTTTGGCATGTACCTGAGGTACCTTTTGTGAAACGTAAACAATATTAGGCACAAAAAGAAGTCACTTGGTAAATCAATTTACACCAAAACTTCACTTGCCTTTCTGAAGAGCTTCAAGGTAATTCTACTACATTGAACTCTAAAGTCTGTAGGTGTTCCTACACACCGCCAAGTTAGTCGTCCACCCTATGGAGAGGTGAGACAACATAAGGTTTATTATTAGTATATAGAGATTATTACGTACGTGTATCCGCGAAGTAAGCGAAGTTATTTAAGTATAAGAATTTATTATGATGAAGTGTTAACCGAAGTATATTGTGAATTTAATTCCGTGTTAAATATTATCTCATAAAGCACATATTTATTTTGTGTGTTTGTTCGCAACTATCCGGGATAACAAACACAACAAAATTGGCACCCAAACTAAAAATAGAATCCGGCCTTCTCAAAATACGTAAGTGATTGTTTACGCAAATTAAAATTCTTTCGGACAACCTGAAGATCCAAAATTCTACATTGCATACATAGTGACCGAAATCTCGCGTCAATTATTTTCAGAGCATCACGCCTCGTAAAGGTGCTCGATTGGCAAATTTTTTTTTAATAATTTCAAAATCCTGCACCAGCAAAAATAAAACGCATTTTTCATATCGCGATCTCGTGAGGTGAAGCCTACACTCCCTCACTCGAGCGACTCCGCCTAAAAGGCACAAATAAAACAAAATTACATATAAACAAGACATTGTTGTATTTGGCAAGGAAACAACAGTCTAATATTTGCAAAGCATCCTATAAAAACGTATCGACCGAAGACTAGGAAGCCAGATTGAGAATCAAGCAGTCAACCAGAAATCAGGATAGTGAACAGGACAATGTAGAAACAAAAGGCCCAAGGTATCATCGATTGCTAAGACGTCGAATAATCTGTAAGCAAAAATCAAAAATATCATACTATTTTATACTATATTGGTGCAGAAAGTGCTGTTTTTAATTTTTAAAGTTACTGAGTGTCTGTAAATTTAAACCCTCCGAAAACGCTAACCTAAATAAAAGTAACGTAACAAATCCCGAAAATTTAGAAATTCAAAATGCAAATTTAGAAAAGGAACAAAACCAGGAGGAAAACTTCCCTCCACTTGCTAACCATTGGGGAAGCAAAGTTTCTACACAATTTTTGTACGAAATTTTAAAATTAGCTAAAGTATCACGAATAGAGAACAGAAGTAGATACGACTTACAAAGGAAGCTTTATAAGGGTAAAAAAGGCAAACACTGGCTGCTAAACGTACTATATACTAACCCCAATGTCATTAATCTGAGAGGAACAAAAGAGCTAGACAAGCTAGTAACTGAATCTGCAGAAAGCAGACGAGCCACAAGAAACTCGAAAAATAATTTAGAATCAGTTATAGACTCCGAAACCGAAGACGAAGAAACTCCTAACCCACGTCAAAGAACAAAATCTGAAACTCTGAACAGAAAAACTAAAAAGCTTATAACAGAAAGTGAAGAAAGAAAATCAAGAGAACTAGAATTAGCTAGATCCCCTAACAAAATTCAAATGAAAATCGACGAAAACAAACTTAAAATAGTAGGCAACTCTGACGACGAAGTCTTCGAAGAAACTTCTGATAAAATAAATAAAAAACAACAAAATAATTCGATAAGTGATTTTCTAATACAAATCAACACTCCAAGGGAAAATAAAAATTCGAACTCTACCACAACTTCAGGCACAAACTCACCTACAGGAATCGAACCTTTCAACAACCTAAACAAATTCAATACAAAATTTAAAAGTGACATAATAGAATTTTTCCCCAGATAACACCTTTAAATAATCAAATACAAAATATGGCATTCCATAACTTAGAAGACCCCAACTTAAGAAACTTTTGGACAAGATAAGAAAGATGGCCCCCTAGTCACTTTGCTAATAGTCCAGACGAAGACATTTTAGAATTCTTATTTGAATACGAAAGACAGGCAAAAACGTCCGAAGCATCAGAACATGTAATGAAACGCAATTTAAACATAGCTTTAAGAGGACCGGCACTAGAATTATTCGCCCCTGACGACGCGATAACCCCAGAAACAGAATGGGAGGAAGTTAAGAAAATATTAACCAAAATTTTCAAAAAGGATAAAGAAATGATCAAGAAAAGAATAAAAGGATTGAAATTCAATGACCAATATTTTACGATAAATGTCCCAAAATTATTTAGGCTATATAAACAACTTGACGCTACTATCTCGGAAAAGAAAATCTGCGACAACTTCTTAACAAGATTATCGGGAGAAATGCGAAAGTATTTTGCTTCAAAAAATCTTACCACACAAAATGAAGTCACCAACACATACACTAGTTGGAAGGAATGCAAAGAAAGAGCACTGGACCTAACAGACGCACAAAAAACCAAGGAACTACTTGCAAAGCTAAATGAAACAATAGAAAAAATGCAGAAACAGTTGGAAGAAGTATTAAAAGGGAAAACCCCAGAAAAGAAAATGATCGAGAAAATAGAACCAGCCCCAATCTCTCCCACTGACCCAATAGTAGTAGCAATGATAGCCGCAGGATGGAAACCTTCTAACCAAAACAGAAGAAATCAAAATCCAAACCAAACCCCAAGTCAAGAAAATACGGGTCCCAAACAAAGACCAATAACACGTAATCGTAACAACGAAAGAGCAGATCAACGACCTCAACAGCCAAGAGAATACGAACAAAGTCGCCTATCAAACTATCGAAACACGCGACTACGAGACAATTATCGAGAACCAAGCAGAGAAAGATATCCTCCAACGGATATGAGAAACGTGCTATGTTATAATTGTGGCAAAATGGGACACTATGCAAGAGTATGCAGATCGTCAAATAGAAATTTCAGTGGATATCGAGATATAAGACAACCTCGATATAACCCACAACAAAACTACAGACCCAGAACTCAACAATATGGGCCACCAGTACAACAAAACTACACGCCACCACTGGCCTACCAAGGGTATGTGATGCCTCAACCACAATGGACACCACAAGTTGCCCAAATGCAACAAACATACCCACCTCAACAACGACCAGCCAAAACTACACTTTACCAACTGCCAAAAAACGTGCAATAGAGCCCATTTGCTCTGCACGTCTATTTGGCAACGACATATAGGCTTGTAATGGTTACACCCATCATCCGGACTGCGCTAAAAAACCTTATTTCAGATCCACACGCACTGAATAATCAAAAGGTAAATATTTGGCTAGCATCGCGGCAATCAATCAGGGCAAAACGTAAGTTGATAATACCCTGTGCCATCGTACGCCGTGATGAGACTGAAACAGAGGGCACGATAGATACCGGATCTAAGGTGAAATTAATCCATTATGATCTTATTGAAGGACACGTGATCAGACCAGCAAGAGTTTGTATGGTAGCCGCCAACGACAGTGCAATTGCCATTATAGGAGTAGCTGATATCACTATACAAATGGGTTATTTACTCCTCGATGTGGAAACATACGTGACTACTGAGATCACAACTAACCTTCTAATAGGATTTGACTTTCTCAATCGGCACAAAGCCGACATATTGTTTTCTAAGAAATTATTTATGATAGGACCATCTTGGAGATGAGAAACTTACAAAATAGTTAAATTTAAGGAAGAAAACGCAGAAGGATTTATACGTGCAAAAGAAGATTCATATATCGCTAAGGAATGCGAACATTTTGAGTACCTGGATCCAGAAGCTGGGATAGCTGATCCGGATGAAGAACTCCTTACGACTTTTGGACTAGAAGGTCAATATACTATAGATGAAATGGGATGGCCAACCCTTCGATTCTACAGTAAATACTTTGATGTCGAAATTGCAAATGGAACGATCTTAGGATGCTATAGACTCAAACAGCCGACTTTGCAGGACCATAAGACAAATTTCATCCGCCATGGTGAACTTAATACTCAACGCATTGCGACGGGGGACATTAAAGGGAACCATGGTGAGGAGGTGGACTTGCTAAGACTGATCCAAATAACACGATCCGACAGCACAGTTCTACATGATAACAAAGGAAATAGAGTTAAGATAAATAAGAATTTAGATAAAGAACAAAAAGAAGAAGTAATTCAGACCCTCAAGAAACATTTGCATATATTCACAGAAGGATCTGATAAAATTAAATTGGCAAAATTAAAGCCAGCGCATTTAAATTTAAAAACAGATGCATCAGTCGTTTGTAGAAACCATCATATGGGTTTATACAAAAAACGAGAAATACGAAAGAAAATAAAAGAATTTGAAGAAATAGGTATACTTAAGAGAGCAAGCATGCCATACGAAAGCCCAGTTTTTCTCAAAAAGAAAACAGACAGCAAATTTCGTTTATTAATAGATTATAGAAGAGTTAACGATATAATAAAACAAGACACAAGTAGAGTCCCAAGATTATCCGAAATATGGGACGCACTAAGAGATAAGAAATATTTTTGCACACTAGATTTAAACCAAGGCTTTTATCAAATGCCCCTTGACGAAGAATCTAAGAAAATAACAGGCATAAATGTAGAAGGCGTTAGCTACGTATTCAACGCAACTCCACAAGGTTTATGCGCCAGCCCAAGTATCTTTCAGAGAGCAATGACAGACCTATTCAACAAAATTCTCGAAGACAAGGTCATAGTCTACATAGATGATGTATGCGTCTTTGGAGAAACCTTCAAGGAATGTCTAGCAAATTTAGACGAAGTATTAACTATTCTAAAAAATGCAAGACTAGCAATAAAAACAAGTAAAAGCAGTTTTTTCGATGAAAACAGAATATTTAGGACATAAAATATCGTATAACAAATTGGAACCCACAGAAAAGAATGTAAAACCCATCAGAGGAGCACAGCCACCAAAAATGCTGCGACAATTACGAAGATTTCTAGGAATGGCCAACTTTTATCAAAAAATGATAAAAAATTTTTCTAAAATAGCCTCACCATTAACGGAACTCACTAGAAAAGAGAATGTAAAAACAAACAATAAAATAAAGTGGAACGAAGAAGGTCAGATTGCATTCGACACTCTGAAAGAAAAAATAACCTCAGAACGTGTCCTTGCAATATACGACCCAGATGCTGAGACATATGTAGAAGTAGATGCCTCAAAGACCGCAATAGGTGCAGTAGTGATACAGATAGATAGAAAAACAGGTGAGCATCACCCAATCAGCTTCTTTTCAGAGAAAATTCCCAAAAACCAACAACATTCATGTTCATTTGATTTGGAAATGATCGCAATAACAGATGCATGCGAATATTTTAGAGAATTCCTAGTATACAAAGAGTTCAAGATTAATATCAAAATTAGGCGAATACCACTTCAAATTGAGACACATTAAAGGTGAAAATAATAAAGTAGCTGATTATCTGTCTCGCTTAAATGAAGAAGACGAAGATTTTGCTGAATTTAAGGATGGTCAATTCATCATACCCGATGGAACACCAGACCCTCCAATAGAAGATACAACAAAGAAAAAGAAAGTAGATGCTATTACGAGAAGTAGAAAAAGAAAAGAAGAGGATTCAGGTTACTCCAACATAAACACTGAGAATAATGAAAATTCGGATGATGACAGAATCTCTGTAACGTCCAAAAATTTGGAAGATTCCATAGATTCTGCCGCATCAACGAACTCTTATATTTCAAATACATCCGATATCTCCGATATATCCAAAAACTCAAAACAAGAAAACCTAACAGAAATAACAAACGAAGAAATATATGATTTATGGGATAAACAAAGAGAAGACAAACATTGGAACATAGTAATACAAATACTCGAAGGTGGTAATGAAAAAGAGCTACGTAAAAAATTCAAGAGTAAAAAGTCACAAAATAAAAAACCCTTTTTCCTAGATGAAAATGGCATTTTATGGAAAAGTGACACCAAAAGAGAGTACTATTCAGCAGTACCAGTAATACCAAAATCCTTCATCCTACCAAGTTCTTCGTGCATGCCACGAAAATCAAACGGAGGGAGGACATTTTGGCATACGTAAAACTCTTGCCAAAATTCGTGTTTGCTACTACTTTTCACAAATGCCCAAAGTAGTAACGAAGCACATACGCTCTTGCCACCAGTGCCAAATTAACAAAACGGCAAACGAGAAATATGGATTACTAAAACCTATAAATCCAGACGAATGTAAACCATTAGCACACATTCAAATAGACTTCATAGGTAAATTTAAAACACAACATGAGAAAAAATATGTGTTAGTAGGCATAGACAGGGCCACAAAATATTGCTGGATAAAAGCAACCCGTCACCCAAATGCGATAACAGTAATAAAATTTCTAAAAGAGATAAACATTATGGAAAACCTGGTAAAATAACGTGCGACAATGGCACACATTTTTCCAATGGCGACGTACGCAAATTTTGCAACAAAATAGGAATTAAGTTATATCATTCAACGTCATACGCACCACAGACACAAGGTCAAGTTGAACGTATGAATGGAGTAATAAAGAAAATACTATCGAAATACGAAAAAGCAAACAATGGCCTGAACATGTGGACAATGCTGCGTTGACATATAATTTAACACTAATTGAAGGTTTAAATTATCGCGAGCCATTTTACTTGATGCATGGATATAAAGGCGAACCTCCTGTTAACCTAAATATTCCATCACCAATGGTAAACAAATCTAGAGAAGAGCAAATTGAAGAAATAACCAAAATACGCGAGGAAATACCTAAACTCAATAAGAAAAATGCAGAGAAATATTCAAAACAATACAACAAATGGAGAAAAGAAGTCAATTACGATGTGAATGACCTAGTATTACTACAATCACCTATCAACTATGGTAAAGGAAAACCAAAATTTTTAGGTCCATTTCGTATAGTCAAGAAAATTTTAAAGTTAAACTTTGTTATACGAATAATATCAGAAGACGGTAGCCAAACTGATGAAACCATCCACGTAAGCCGACTTTCACCTTACATACTTAGGAAAGATCATAACCCACCTCCATTAATAGAGGAAAACAATGATTCGGGAACTGAAAATAGCGAAAACAAATCCAAAAAGAAAGAGAGGCAGACCAAAGAAAATAGTTATTGAAGAAAACGAAGACAGTGAAAACATAAAAATAATATCTAAAAGATCAAGAAGAAGACCTAGAAAAACGTGTCTTAAAACTAAAAATAATAAAACAAAGAAACATGTTACCTTCAACGAAAATACCGATAATGGAGAAAAAGATTCCAAAGAATGGAAAAAGAAATTCGAATTACGAGACCCAGAAAGGAAAAGAATTACATGAAGGAAAATTAGGAAAATATATACAATTCAATATAATGAAAAAAATTAGAGAAATGGAATCTGAAAAAGAATCGGACAATAGGGAAGTTAGTACGCAGCCAGAAGCTTTGCCCTCTCAATCCGCAACCCTTCCGGCCTGCTATAACTACCCCCAAAATATGTTTACTACATTTAATCAACCTGTTGAATATATTTCACAGGAATATTTAACCCAACCCTTAGAGTCCCACCCATATCATATTTATAATTATACAAACAGACTCCCCAATTTTTATTATTAAGATTATACGCAAAATTAAGAAAACAAGGTAAAGGTATCTTACTGAAGTGCTAAGCACTCACCTTAAAACTACAAATTTTTTTTCTCCTTCTAATCGCAGTCGTCGTAAATTGATTCTCAATCATTGACAGCATTCTCCTCTTCCTCCTCCTCTTCAACTTTGGAGCAGGAAGGACCTAGAGAATGGTGAACCAGCGAGGTATTGCGTTTTGGTAAAGCGATGTTTGCAACTTCCTCTGAGGACTTCAGAACCACACATATCATTTGATACATTTCCTCGACGACATTCGGACCAACCAATACAGTACTACCATTAGAAATGGCAGAAGCCAACTCTTTCCGAAGCCTGGGATGCTCAGGAGAGATCATAAGCTGTTTTTCAGGGTTCAGCATACGTTCAATCCTCACGTACGTACGGGTAATATCGACGGACACATCGCCACAATAAATGTCATCAATATACGCACACAACATGACGATTTGATTGTTCATGACACTCTCAATGGCAATCGGATTTGTGGTACGGAAACGACCCTCTGCACAAATGTTTAGACGGAGATTGACACAGATTAAAGCCGACATGATATTTAAACATATAGCATAATGGGGCAAATCAATCGGAGCGACACAAAGCGAAGAATATAACAAATGCTGGCTATCACAACGCCACATAGATGCGCGAGGCAACAGACAACCAAATTTGGTACAAAACTCCGCAATCTTCACTCAAAAGTCATCACACAACCCTACTGGAACTATTTGACGCCACAAACCATATAAAGTGTTAAGTATGTCACCAGGGTACACCTTTTGATAAACGATCAGACCACTTGGACCACTGCGACTAGAGGTGTAATAATAAAATGCCTTAAAAACACGCCACATTGGTATCATCCCTCGAAAGAAACATGAACATAGCGTAGTCCACACTTTGATCCATGGGAATGAATCCCGGGGGAAGAACAAAGATTCATCCACCGTTATGGATCCATCCCCAGGATGAAAAAGTTCAGGGAGTAACAAGCACTCATCTGTCATGCTCAACGAGGAAAATGGGCAAGAACTACAATCGGAAACCAACATAATACTTAATAATAAATCTCAAGACTACAATCGACACTACTCCAGAAGCAGAACATAACAGTCGATCAAACGGCACAACGAAGAGTATATAAACGATAAAAGTAATAGAAAATAATTTTAATACTAGCGCGAAAGGAAACACCATAATTCACCACTCTCCTCATCAGGATAAAGCCCATCATTTTGAAAAATGACACGCAAGCAAATTGAGTACAGAAAGTAAAAAGAATCAAGAGTAAAAATAAAATGATACTCCATAAGAAAATAGAAAACAACAAAAGTAATATCGATATACAGACGCATTTTTTTTGTTGAAATCCTTTACATCTATATTAAAAACCTAAAATATCAGCACAATCTCACCACTAAAATATGAAACCATAAATATAACTAAAAATGTTTATCTTTCATATTTGCAGACCATGGGAGAGAGAGAACACCTAGCAACATTAATAGCCACATTCACTGTACTCAGCTCAATCATAAGTGCTTTAGAGTCAGCAATTAAAATCAGTGCATCATCAGGAGCATATTTCGAACAAAACACTCACACAAAAACATACAGTAAAACTATACCAATAATTTATACGATAAAAATACCGAGAAGAAATGCGATACACGATTGGAGCAAAGAATTTTCGAAAATTAATACATGTGCAGTTACTGATAACCTCTGGTGCAAGCAAAGATCAGATAACTTGCATAAAACACTAAACGCCATTACCGAAATACAAACCGTTAATGAAAGACAACAAGACCAAAAAAAGGAATACAAATAATTGGAAATATAGAAAAATTGTGTTGCAACGTAATGACCCTGAGAGAGGGAAAGGATCTTGTGAAGAATACAAAAAACTAAAAAACGTAGTAATAGAAAACCACGCTGACCTTTTAAATATAACATCAGAGATAAATTCATTTGCTAGATATCAAAACGAGAATACCGAAATGATACGGGAGAATTTAATAAACGCAAAAGCAGAACTAAATTCCAATATTAACGAACTCATTATAGAAACAAAAAGAGAAGCAATACTAGACGCTGCCAGAGGATTATACGCAAATACAGCAACGGAAAATGTAAAACTCACCCACCTACTGCAAAATTGTAAAAACCACCACTTACTAGATGCAATAATCCCAGAAGAAACACTACGAGAAGACCTAAATAAAATAAAGAACCTGACACCCAAATCCAAATTAAAACTCGCACTAGACGAAGATGATCTACAAGCATACTACCAGAATAAACTAGTAAACTGCCATATCAACAAAGACAAAATAGAAATAGAGATGAAAATCCCACTACAAGATGCAAATACAGAATACAAATTATACAACTTCATACCATTAGTATTTAAAACCAACGACAATAACCTTATGCTATTGGGATCACGAGCCTTCAACACTAGCATACAATACCAAAGATGATTCAACCAGATTGATTACAGGCACAGATCTTGACTTATGCAGCAAATCCGATTCACTATGTTATATACCTCAAGACAGAACTCACAACCACAAAGGGAATTGTGCTACGTCACTATTTTTAAGTAAACAATTTGAAGAAATAATTAAAGCTTGTTCTTTTAAATGCGACCTAAATCACCGAGAACCAATAGTTCACGAAATCGACACCGAACAGTTTGCCATAACCAACGCAATCAACCCTCTAATAATAACCGATACCGTAATGAGAGAACAGAAAGAAATTAGGATCAACGAGATATAGCCAGGAGCCATACTACTAAAAGTACCATGTACCCACCAAATTTCACAATTTTCAGATAAAAAATTCCAGAAGTAATAATACCAGTAGGATTCCCGTGTATAAACGATGCAACGCAAAAAACGGAAATAGAACACCATCTTCAAATGGTTTGGACGAAGTACGAGTTTATAGAAGTCAATGCCGGAATAAAACAGTCTTTTAAATTTCCAAACATCTTCATAGCGTATAACCCCAAATGGAATAAAGTGGTACCCTATCTCGCACCAATAACACCAACAAAATACACTCAAGAGAATTTGAAAACCGAAGAAATAGAAATTCCGAATCTAGAGTATCAAGATACCGTCAATTTAATCCATTTAATCCTAATCATCTGGTGTTCAATGTTATCAGTTGCTCTATTATTCCTCATTTACTCATCCATACAACTTAACTGTCAGACAATTAATGCACACAATATAATCAATGATTTGGCCAGGACAGCACAAAAGTAAGAAACCTATAGAGAATAAGTAAAATATATGATAAGATGTAAATATTACAGGGTAAGTACGACACAAAATTAAAATTTTGGCCATTTTTCTTCCAAATTAGGAGGAAGCGGGGGCTTCCCGGCTTTTTTGCCTGGGGGACATTTGTTCCGTTGTATTTAGGCAGACGATCATATTCGCTGACCTAAATACTCCGCAATAATTAACGGCGAATATTTCTTCTAAATATTCACCGTTACCTCCGTTAGTAACACAATTAACAGAGCTAACAGTTATGTAGACATTCAACTAATCAGCATAACTGTCAGCACTATTTTGGCATGTACCTGAGGTACCTTTTGTGAAACGTAAACAATATTAGGCACAAAAAGAAGTCACTTGGTAAATCAATTTACACCAAAACTTCACTTGCCTTTCTGAAGAGCTTCAAGGTAATTCTACTACATTGAACTCTAAAGTCTGTAGGTGTTCCTACACACCGCCAAGTTAGTCGTCCACCTATGGAGAGGTGAGACAACATAAGGTTTATTATTAGTATATAGAGATTATTACGTACGTGTATCCGCGAAGTAAGCGAAGTTATTTAAGTATAAGAATTTATTATGATGAAGTGTTAACCGAAGTATATTGTGAATTTAATTCCGTATTAAATATTATCTCGTAAAGCACGTATTTATTTTGTGTGTTTGTTCGCAACTATCCGGGATAACAAACACAACAGAATTATAGTTTTTTTTTAAGTTTTTATGTAGGTAGGCCTGAAGTAAATTTTAAACTATAATCTACTATACATTCTAATCAATTATAGAGAATAAATGTTATCCATATATAAATACAAGACCTGAAGCGCCACTTTGCGGCGCTTTGGCTTGTACTGGCTTGGCAACACTGATCAATTCGTTATTAGGATGGAAACAACTGAACATCTGCAATTGGAGCATAGGCTTTGAATTTTGTCTGATTAATTTTCGTTGGATTTCGTCTTGAAAAATCGGGTTGTACGTTGATTGAGGAAGAAACGATTAGGGTTGGGCAGAATTTGTCTTGGTCTCGTGGTGTTGGTCTAGCACTTTTTAAAAAGACTAATGGCAGAAACAAGACCAAAAACAAAACTCGAAAGTACAAAACACAGACCACATGCAAAACATGTTGAAAAAGAAAAACAACCATTAAAATGTTCTCTATCTTCCGACTGATGTCGGTAATTTGCTTTATTTAGAGTACAATTATTTCTTTATCCTCTTTAATAATTTCATCTCATGTTTGTGATTATGATAAGTTTCAATTCTTGTCTGTTTTGAAAGACCATAAAATTGTAAGCTTTTAACCGTCAATTATAGCAAAAATCTTGGAAATAAGACTTAGATCAAGGCTAATACTTGACTATGCAAGACCAAAACCAAGACTACGACTAATGTTACCGGTATTGAAGCAAAGTCAAGATCAAGACTGTACTATGAAAAAGTTCTTGTTATTTTTCAACGCTAGACACGATTAACATTGCATTATTAGCTTGGTTTGATAGAACTACACCAACTTACACCAACCTACACCAGGAGGAAAGTTCCACAAATGTAGGAATGTTATACAATTTTGCATCAAGTTTTATTGAATATTTGTGGAATATCTCTACCAGTGTAGGTTGGTGTAAGTTAGAGTAATCCTATCAAATAGAGCTATTACATGCTTCAAATTAATCTTGATTAAAAAATTTTTTTGAAGAAAAATTGATCAAAAAATTTTATTAACCTGTTTTTGTAAGGCAAAATTTTTCAGAATTTTCTGAATGTTTATATCAACGATTACTCGAAGAACATATTTTAAAATAAGGCCAGCTGTACATCCAATCTTGAAATAAAATTGTTTTGTTAATTTTTTAATAGTCATTTTTCATTGATAAACTATTCAAAAAAAGCAGGTAATACTTAAATTCAATAAAAAAATGTATTTTTAACACGGATAAATTCAATCTTCCACTAAACAAATGTTAATGAAACAGATTACATACTGAACTAAAAAGAAAAAATACCATTTTCTGATGAAATCTCAATAAAAAATCTACGCCTAACTGGCTATTAGTTTAAGAAAAATGGTATTCGTTATTGGTGAAATAATAGAAGATGTAGTCTGTGAGACTAGAACATGCATTAAGTATTTTACAAAACTTCATCATTGCTCGATTTTTAGAGAGTCAACGGCGTGCGTCCCAATCCCAAAAATTGGCCTCTTTTCAGGTACAATTTATTGCCTGTATAACGAAACCTAATGCAGTAAAACTAATAATAGTATATTATACATCAAGATTTGAAAGTGAGGGTTTACACGCGAAGGCAGGTTTGCAAAACGAGTGAGCAATTCCTAAGTCATGTAAACTCACTTTCAAATATTATTAAGAAAGATATTTTTTTATAATTAATAATCAGATAACAAAGAAATGATAAGAACAGAACCATTAATAGTAACTAATTGTAATTATTAGCAATTTTAAAGAGAAAAAATAATCAAAATAAATGAATATACCCATAGGTAATGATTACCTTTTCCCAACTAGCGTTTGTAGCATAGGTAATTAGTTTGATGGTTGCTTGATAACGCAGAAATTGTAGGTTCGAATTCCGGTCACTACAGTGAATTTTTCATAAATAGGTATAAAAATTTTAAGTTAATGAGAAATCACTTTACATCGAGGTTACATCATTCATCATTGATAAGAACTACTTTTCGCTAGCAAAATACCGTTGTAAACATTGCCTTTCTGATCATGTATTACGAAAAAACATCTTTTTCCCTCTTATGTGACACGCCAAACGAAGTTATGATACATCTACCGGAGTCAGCACAAGAACAAAAAAAATTACGAGAAAGGTTCTAAAAAACTGAAAAGAACCTAAATTTAACAAACTTGGGAGTCTACTGGTACGTAGAAAGAAAAGAATTAGTTTACTACACCCTTTCACTTGTAAAAACTTATCCCTACTTGAGAAAAACGGATTTGACTCGGCCCATTTTTCTCAATGCAGAAGAAAGTACAAATTTTTTTTAATAAACTCATCACTTCTTCGATTAACTTTTGTTAGCGTAATCTTGATGGAAGCTTCATTTTGCCATGATAAACGGATTGGAAAAATGAAAAGCATACTGTCTGCGGAAAGGGAGAGAGGAAATAGTACTACAAAACAACTTCGTCCTGATAAAATAATAAAAAATACTTCATCGTCAGTGGGGAAAATTGAGAGAAGAAGCCACAGTGTTGAAGTAAAGAGGAGAAGAAAAAGAAAAATGGAGAAAACAGAAAGAGGAGAAAAAATGGTAAGTCATTATTACATCATCTAAACGACGAACTTCCCTTCGATAGTTAGGTCTATCTCACTTCCTTATGATATTATTTCTTGAAAAATCATCGTCGATGTTTCAACTAACATTTTGATTCGTTTTTTTTCATCCTTCTTTCCACGATTTCCTTCCCTATCTGTTGTCGAGCGTTTAAAAAATCCATCTGTCATAATTTTTTTCTTCTCCATCGAACTCCTTATCGACACCTTTAGTGGTCATCGTATCCATCAATTGTTTATCGTCGATTTTTTCTTTTTTGTTGAGAGATTATCCACACAGACTGGGGGACTAGGGCGTAGAAAAAGGAAGGCGTTTTGTTTGTTTTGAATTTTATGACCATTGTTCACTTCCGTTGGGGTCACATTTCGCAAACACTTTTCGTCTGTTGGTGTAGGTTTTTGTTTTTCTTTCTTGATGACAATCTAGTCGTACTCAGTTGCAACCTCAACGTACCTACTTTCTCTACAGTCACAGAGACCAGCAGCATAGGTACTCTTAATTTTTTCAATACGCCTAACTGACCACATATTAAACAAACGAATCAAATTTTTCAAATAAAAATGAAAAAAACAGTGAAACGAAATCATAGCATCCCGCCCACGATCATAATATCACCATGTTGCCAAAACCACGAATATGCAAAAATAGTGATTATCAAGTACGTAGGTATCTAAAATGTTTTTTTGACATACCATAGTTTTTGTTCAAGTTTCCATTTGGCGAATTTGTTCGAAAGACCTAAATATAGAAAAAATCAATGTTTTTTTTTTTTTTTTTCATGGAAGTGACAGCAGTGCCTCCTGTAGTCTGCTTAAATCATTGAATGTATAAACATCAAAATGGTGAGGGTGGCACATTCATCATTTCGAAAGTAATTAACTGGTACACAAAAAATTCATCACTTTTCGAAATTGAATTTCACTGTGAAAATAACAATCAGGTAACGAGGAAAAACAACGAATATGCAATAAATACTTCAATTTACAAAAATTAAAATACTTCAAAAAAAGGTATTCAAATGTTGGAAAAAATCAACATTTTTAATAACCATTTTACTTTCTTTGATACAAAGTCAGTTTAATACGGGGCTAATTGAACATTCAAATACAATTATCTCGAAATATGAATTTCGTGCATTCGTGGTTTTAGAAGCATGGTGACAAAAATCATGTTCTTGTGCAATAGGTATACTAACGAAAAGATTGGAAAATTGAGGGAAAGCACCATCAAAAAGGATTCAATGAAAAACTAAAAATAAAACTCGAATTCAGAGCTTTAAACATCACACTGGTCAGCATTTAAAAACAAAACTGAAATTATGACAAACAACCACGAGGTCTGAACACGGCCATCCATCACCACATTCTGCAACCAAAACCAGCAACAGTGGTTACCAACATGTGAGACAATTTCGGCCAATAATCGCACTCTGAAACCGAAGTTACAAACAATATCCGCAGTAAACGCGGTCATCAACCATAACCGTTGATTATTTTCATCAGCCACTGTGGCCAATAACCATAACTTGTGACTACAGGTACCGACAATAGCCATAGACCATGATCACAACCACTACCATTGACTACAATCGATGACCATAGTCAGTCACCACAGCTATCGAACACAGTTGTAGAAGTCACTACCAGTGGCCACAGCCTATCATTATGGTCTTCAACCAATGATCAAGGACACAAATCATCGTCGTCAGCCACCGGCCGCCGTCAATTTCAACGAACTACCGCAGGAACCAATTGCAACCAAAGATCGTGACTTCTAATCAAGATCAGCAAATATGGGTAAAAATCACAACCACAGATTACAGCTTGCAACTACAACCACTAACCTTAGCCACAGACCATAACCAGTACCATATCCAGCAACCTCAGTCAGGAAGTACAAGTAGTCCTGCAAAGCATAAAGGAAAAAAATGTCTGATCCATTAAACTTTGAACGCTGAATACCTGAATAGTAATAACAGCCAGCCGTAGCATTTCACTAATTGGCATATTAATCTTAGGTTTATTGGCACCTCACTGTGCATCAAAATATTTTTCATATTTTTGGAAACATCACTCACACAACCCACGTCTTTTTTGTATTTCTTCATTTCCATCCACTCTATCGTTAATAAAAGGTAGGTACTTGGGCCCTTAGAAGTCACTCTCGATATATTCGTTTCCTCAATTTGCCAACAACTGCCATCTGCTGGACGACGCTAAATCTTCCCTTTGCACCTCACTTCAAGGCCCCTTCGCTCGGTGGTCCAATTACTGGAAATTAGAATTCTACATCAGATCACCAAAACATAATATATTATACATAATATTATAGGGTTGAGTTTTCGAACTGCCAGCAAACTCCACACCTCTGCTCCCTTCATCGCACTCTCTGTACCACCACCAGTACGAAAAAATAACGAATTTAAATTAGTGTACGAGATCAAAGAAAACGACACCAACGTCAACGTAATTTCTGCAGTTCGTATACATTTTTACATTGGCTGTCATTTTCCATCTCGCTTTCCCTCCCCATTTCCTACGCCTTCGTAACTCACTTTTTTCTACTCTTCTATTACTCTTACTTTTTGTCTCACTTTTTCGGGGAAAAAAAAAAAAAAAAAAAAAAAAAAAATCTGTAAAAATTCAAAAATAACCGCGTTCGCCATTTCATGAAAATACTAATTTGGTGTAACTGGGGCGGGAATACGTCGATGGTTGCCTGTCTTTTTTGTATGCAAAGCGAATGAAAAATTGCTCTGTAATTCGATAACACGCCACAGCAAGCTTTCTATTTTCCAGCGCTTTCTTCGTCAGTTGACGTATACTTTTTTTTGGCCACTGCACGCCTTCCCTTCTTTCGTACTTTTTGTTCTTTTCTTTCTTTCTTTTTTTTTTTTTTTGGCATTCATTTCTCTTCGATTAAAATGATGTACAAATTAATTTGTCTTATTCAAATTTCGACTGGGGATAGCCCTCATAAATCGGAGTTAGCGATCGATATTTAGCCACACAGTCACCAAAATAGGGAATAAAAGACAGACAAGAGGATATACATATATATCAAAAAAAAAAAAAAAAAAAAAAAAAAAAAAAAGTAAGGAAAAGAGACATAAAAAAAGAATGCTGCGGGAAGAAAAATTTTACTTTTTTCAATACCTAGCTTATAAGAAAATTCGCCCGATGAGTTGGCGTATGTTCTGCAATGAATGAACGATAAGAATTGAAGTGAGTTTTAGCATCCCACCTACAAAAAAATTAATGAATTCGATTTTTACTGATATAAGGTTTATTTGATTCTCAGTTCCTCGTATTCGTGGATAGAATAAGTTGTTTATAGACTAAATTTATTTCTAAAAGCTTCAGTAAAAGCAAAAGCAAAAACAAAAGTAAAATCAAAATCTTGCGTCATCAAATTTTGAATCTTATACCATCAGAAAGTTGCAATGAAAAGTACACAGAAGTTATAAAAACATAGGCGTAGCTACTGGGGGGCTAGGAGGGCTTCAGCCTCCGAATCTCAAATTAGCCCCACGGCTAAAATCCTTGCTTATGTAAAAAAAATTTACCATTTTAATTACTACAAACATATAGAATGTATAAGAATAAATGCTTATGTGTACTGCAGTATTATGGACAAAGTTATTGCTAAATTGAAAAGAAGATTTTCATCTCAGAAAGCATGAAAATGGTCACAGCAATTAATGATTTCCCTTCACTGAACAAAGGAAACTCCAAAGTTTTCATAGATTTCTATAGCTTATTCGTGAATATTAATGACGGTTTTAAAATCAGAAATGATTGTTTGTAAGAATTTATATTTTCAATATTACATATTATCATTATTTTAAGGTATACCCATAAACATGAATCCCCAGTATTTTTTCAAGAAACAAAAATAATAAAGAGAAAATTATGGAATTATCCTACTCCATAAGTTTAGTCCCCCCCGGAAATTGGGACCTATAGTTACGCTTATATCTAAAAATTGGTTCACAATCTAACTTTGAAATAATTAGTCCTTAATAACCAAAATCAACACGAAGATAGTTGCAGTCTAGTCTTGGATAATCAAATTTTATTCTGTGAATCTGACTTGCTTACCATATTTTTATCGTTATAGGTGGCTAAACTGAACTTATGATTTATGTCTTTCCAAAATATGAGAGAATAGAACTAAACATTAATAGAATATTACATACCAAGGTTTGAAAGTGAGGGTTTACATGTGAGTGCAAGTTGAGTTTAGCAAATGAGCCATTCCTGAGTCATTTAAACTCACTTTCAAACCTTGTCGAGGAAGATATTTTTATAATTAATGATCAGAAAGCAACGAAATCATAGGAACAAAACCATTAATAACTACTAATTGAAATTATTACCAATTTCAAAGAGAAAAAACTCTAACACAGCAGCAGAAGCTCCATTAGAAAAATTAGATTTTTGAAAAATATAAAATTAGATAGTTGCTAAAACGTTATTAATATATATCGTAATAAATATTTTTTTCCAATTACATTCTTATTGGTCCAAAATTAGGCATTTTATAGGCAAAATAAAAATGAAAATAGCGTTACCAGAAGTACAGCGCGACCAATCCGCACCAAAATTTATAGTAAGTTAGGTATAATATTTTTTACAAATTTCGTAGCTAGTTATCGAAAATTGATAATTTTATAGCCAAAATAAAAACAAAAATTTTCATTCTAGAAGTACTGTAAGGCCGATCTGCACCAAAATTTATATCAAGTTATAATATATTGTAACGTCCAAAAAAAATCACAAAAACCAAACAAACAACAAACAAAAAAAAGAGCCAACAGAAAGGCAGGTAGAGTATAGGAACTCCTGCATGGCCAAGTGTAAGCTAACAGATTCACTGCCTATTTTAGCTCTACATTATAGAATGATAAGTAAAGTTGTCTGTGGTCCTACTCATCAGAAAAGTTCTAATTCTTCTAGTTCGAGTTTTTCAGTTTTTTTCCACTTCTTTGACCTATTGCAGGACTCAAACCACAGTGTTTCACTAATAAACTGAGTACAAACTCTAAATAGAACTTATCAAGAACTTGAAACTTGGAACTTGAATGCAGCACTTTTTGTCTTATCAAAAGCTGCTCTACATGTTAGTTACATTCATCAAGGTAATTAATCACTGCAAATGAAATTATGCCAATTTTTTAGACATGTGTACAAAAAATGGACACCAACTTTTTAGTTTGCACAGTTCATCGAAAGAAGTTACCATATAGTTTCAATTTGATATATTGACATCAATTTCATTTGAATAGTATGGGGACAATACTCGTATGAGGTATAGGGGCTTGTACCCCTTGACAACAGTTGCTGCCAAAAGGCTGGCATATTTCATCTCTATGACATTGAACTAAAACACACATGTACATTTGTATGTTCACACCTGTATGTATGTACAAGTACAATACATAATACGGGCCATGACAAATTACCTGATAAGGATCTCGGTGATGTCACGGACTGGCAGCAAACACACTGCGTTGTTTCTTATCACCTAATGGAGACAGGAAATGACATAATCTTTGACATAACACCATATGTATATGTATGTGTGTGTGTCTGTGTGCATGTGCCAAATCCAATATATAAGCTCACAAAACCGGCTAAAAAATTGACAGTGTTTGCCTTGGATTTGACTCTCCCATACTTAAATGTATGATGCGGCAGAACACGCAAAGCTGTAGATTACCTTGTATGTGTGAATATCTCTCATGACAAGGTATTCCACAAATAGTTTTTTTGATAAGCATTTAGCAGGGCAAAGACCAATGTCTCTACTTTTAGATGAAATAATATTAAAAATTCAAAGTTAGATTATTCCTAACCTGTACTTACCTATATATGTGTTCTTTTTTTTTCTTTTTTTTTAACTGGTATTGAATCCCACTTTAAAAAGGGATGAGAAAAACAAACAATAACAAAAATGTAAATGATACCTGAAACTCATATCTTAAAAATAACATAGTCGATCATACCAAAACCATTTCCACTCAATACCAGTATTTCCCAATACCTAAATAAAATATCCTGACACCAGTAGATATTGGAAAAAAATTCAAATTTCAAGTCCTCAACTGCCACCACCCCTTCCGGCATCATTCAGTCAAGACTGATAACTGAAATAAAGTGCAAACCAATTAATAATGAATCTTTTCGGTTTCTATTTCTCACATGAATAATTTTGGGTTTATAAATAAAAATACTAGAACAAATATCAAACAATTATACACAGATGTATCTGGGAAAATATCGATGGGATTCTAACAGGATTTGGAAAATTTTAAGCACAGAAAAACTTTTAAAAAAACTCTTGCACAACAAGCTTCGCAAGAAAAAATAGATTTTCTTTGTTTAAAAATCACCTCTATCACCAACATTCTACTAATAAAGTAATATATAAAATGTTTATATTTTTTTGCACAAAATTAACAATATCACACAAACACACGCATAAGATAAAATATACTGATTAAGTATTATGTTTTCAAAATATTTTGTGAATGAATTTTTAATTTTTGGGTGAAAAATCATTATTATTTTTTTTAATGTAAAGTTATTTAAAGTTCTGACAAGCATTTAGGAAATCATTCAATGGTTCTTTTTCCTTTATTTAGTGATGAGAATAAAATTGTGGATTGTATAAAAAAAAAAAAAAACACAATTATATGTGAAAAAATTGACCGGTTGTTTTTGGTTTAAAACTAGTGTTTTCTCGATGAAGCTTAGAAAGTGGATTTTTCAGGACCATTATGAGAAGGGTAAAAGAAGGAAAACCACACTGAATAGCTAATAATTTGTGAACAAATTGACCAATCAAAATTAAAATTAGTAGGTCCGGTCCTTGTATAATAAGTACTATTTGTACTAAATTTTGTGACTATTGAAAGATAACTGCAACTTTTATTGAGATAACATGAAAAATTATTAACTCCAACAGCCCCAGGGAATGAACCATAGTACCAATAGAAACCAAATTTAAAATCATGGTAGATATATTTTGAATCAATACCTACACCAAATTTTGTTACTAAAGCTTGAAAATTGCTCCTTTCAGAGCCATTAATCTGCTAAAACTGCGACAAAATCGCCTCTATCAGAAACACCGTTGAGCCTTTCCGCCCCAAAATTGGTAGGTACTGTCCTTAACTTAAAGCACATACATATACCAAATTTAAGGCCTATCGTTGGAAATACCGACCTGTACGCTGTTCAATAAAAAATGCATGTAAACTGACCAAGTAAACGAACTATACGCCTGATTCGGACCAAAAATAATAGGGTTTTTCCTCGAGTGAATTCGAATATTTGTTTCAAATTTTGAAACCATATGATCAAAATGACGCCTGGAAATGAACTCAACGCAAAAGGAGGTACAAAAAAAATGAATTTTCAAAAATAATGCCAAAATTCTCAGAAGATTGTTAAACGAAAAACGTACCCACTCCCCCCCTGGGTCCGAATACTCGGGCAATTTTAATAAGTAAATTTTTCGACACAGAAACAAAACCTGAAACAGAAAACTTAATGAGAAATTTTGTTAGTGCTAGAAAACATAATGGAAGGGAAAGCGAAACAAACATCCACCGAACTAAAATCCTAAAATAGATCTGTATTTTGAGTTATTACTATCTCACAGAACCAAAACCACAGGGTTGAACTGAGAATTTGTTGAGAATCCAGTCCTTTCTTCGCCATATCAAACGTAACATAATGAACCCAAAAATTATTTTATGTTTTTGACACCATCATGCGACGATAACCAATGCATTAATGCAGCAATTAGAGGTCTCGATCAAAAATCAATCACAAAAAAAATTGATCGATCTAAAGAAAAAAAATTGATTTTTTTGATCATTTTAGAAAGTTAATCTGATTGTGATCTATCACATTTTTGGGTCATGATCGAATGATCGATCATGTTTTTTTCAAATTTTATCAATTAGTAATTCTAATTACTATTAGATATTGATATGATAAATTGATAATGATAATAGCCAAACTCAATAGATAGATAGGTACCTAATGGCTAATTCATTTTGTTCTCTGTTCTCGTCTCGTTAGATGTTAATTTATATTTAATCAATATTCATTCAATAATCATAATCCATTTCGTTCGTCGTGACTCGTGGTTAAGTGGTTTCTTATATCAGTTTGATGGGAAAGAGTATTGTTTGGAAGTTTGATTGAATGAATACTATACTTACCTGATATTTATGTACAAAATGAGACATAATGAGGAAATGAGATATGTGCAGAATTAGAGATATGAATACCTTTTTTTTTAATCATCTATTTCTAATTTGTATGAGCTAGAGAATTGTTGAAATTTTCAAAATTCTTTAACAGTGAATAGTGATTGTATTGTGTAAGGAATGAGGATGTAAACTTTTCATTTTATATACCAATTGACAATTTGTTCGTTTATGTTCATTTTCATATCAGTATAGTGCGTACTCTTCCAAATTTACCTGCGGGAGTTATATAAATATGTACATCCAATCAAATACGAGCAAAATTGGTGATCGTTGGGATCGATCAATGAAAAATCGATCTTTTTTCTTCGATCTTTGATCATGATTGATCAAAACAAAAAAGAGATCGATAGATCATGAACGATCATTTTTTTCTCAATGATCGAGACCTCTAGCGGCAATTGTATCATAAACTAAGAAAAAGTAAGAATGCTTGGTTCATTCGATATTGGAATAGGTATATTTTCTTCAACTCCTACCAAAAATCTTTTTTCATTTCACATAGTAGTGACAGCCTTCAGGTGCGTTCACAAAAATCCATACAAACTTAGACCGCTTATTTGGCATGTAGGTGCGTTATGAAAAGATTGATTTACAACGACATGGAAATGGCAAAGGCAAATTAAAATATCGGCGGCGCAAAGTTTCAACGTCATTTCAATGCGATCGTTGTTCATTAGGGTATAAAGGGATAAACGTCGACATGTCGTAGTATACGTGAAATGAACGCCTATACTAACAAACAACGATACCCACTTTAGCAGCTGTACTTCAAAACGTACATACAATATAAACAGTATATAGACACAACGGTAGCCCGACTTACAGCTATGTAGCTCTGCTCCACACACACAAACATACACACACGTACACGCGCACAAACTAAAGAAATAAATCATTCTTTGACAAGTTTCCTAACCACTCCTCGACCACCCCGATCAACGTGTCTCACACTTTTTCCATCTCTATGTTATGCCCCCCTCCCCCGTCCATTCCATTTTGTGGAATCTGTTTTTTCTTCGCTCCTGCACCCTTTTCTCTTTCCTCCAGATTTTGTTTTTTCATTCTCTCTTTCTCTGCATCATCTAGTTCAAATGCTGGAGGTTTGTATCGTTTTTTTTTTTTTTTTGATACATCTTTTTTTTTACTTTCTGTTATTTGAGTAAGCTTTTTTTTTTTTTTTTTTTGGGTTTCAACCTTTAAGTCTCTTTCCGTACACACACACGTACCCAAAACTGCGAGCGAGAAAGAAAAAGAGTGTTGTGGCAAAATTAAATCTTCCTTGCACGCTGCCACTTTGTCTATATTTTTGTCATCCATCATGAGGCTTCCATATATATATATATATATACATATACTATATTTGTTATGCAGTTTCGCCTTCGATACTAACCATACAGTTGTCTTTTTTTCTTTTTCGCAAGTTGTGTCCTTTTCTTTTGGAATACCCCTATTTTGGTATACTAATTTTACGTTTACATCTAAAATGAGCGGCGAGGCGTGGAAGGAGATGACGATTTTTTGACGCGTTAATTATTCATTTCGGTCGTCGTGGATGCTAATCAAGGGACTAATTGTTAAGCGAAAAAAAAAAATAGATCGATGCGAACGAAAAATATTACTGCGAACACGAATACAATGGTGTAAAGAAGGGGAGTGTATGCCTTAACAGGTTGCGGTTAGGCAATGTGTTTGACGCACGAGTGTCTGTAGTGGCAGGTGCACTTTTATTTAGGTACCACGGAATGGAGGCGAATATTATTAGAAAACACGAAGATGACAGACGTCGGATTGCGGTGACAAATAGATACGACATTCGAGAGTGAAAATGATTTTCACGATTTGCAATCAGTAAAAAACGAAAAAAAGAATAAAAAACTTTGTTTCAAAATTTATAATCTTCGAAGAAAGAAAGCTTTCGCAAAAGTGTCGTTAATCATTTTGGAATCGAAAAATTATAATGGTTTTTTAATCTTAAATAGTTTGGACATGTCGAAGAACCAAAGTGATAAGTAGATACCGAAACCCTTATTCTCACTTAGACTAATCATTTTTGATGATTTAAGCAACATACACAAAGAACAGCCTAGCAAAATTTAGTTTGTTTGATTCCTGCGGCAAACACGTTAGCAGAACGAATAATTTCAGGAAGAAGAGGCAGAAATATAAAATGAAAACCCTCAGTTTATACCACAAGCTCATATTGAAAGGGTTTTTTATTTGGAGGCTACTCTAAGTCGATAAATTAGTCTTTGACAATAAAGAAGTATCTTACGAACAAGATAAAACCAACAAGCCTTCTGCAGCTTAGCGAGACGGAGTTGTTTGGGATTGAAATTCTTCTTAGAAAAATTTACATAAAACGAACAATGCTGGAAAGAGCGACTGATTTAAGCCTTGCACGTATATTTTTCATAAACGATTTCTGTTTCCTTTTCTGCCAAGAAAAAATTAATTTAATTCAATAATATTGTGATATCAACAGCAGAATCTTAGAAAAAAAATAGACCATCATTTGTAAGAGGGACAGTAAATTACTTTTCGAAGACACAGTTGAAGGGTACACATAAATAACCTGCCAATAAGTCATATTTCTTTTAAAATGGTGTTTCTAGTACAATTTGATTTAAAATGTTGTGATGTCTGAAGCGAGTTAAATAAGTAGGCCAACCCATCAGTACAATTCACGTTTAATACAGTAAAAGTGACTTACAGTCAAATAAGACATATATATCTAGGACCATATTCACAAATGTCTCTTTAACCTCCCTTCACTTAAATTTCACTTTAAAAAATTTTTTTGCACAATTTTTAAGTGAAGTTTAAGTGAAGGGAGGTTAAAGTGACATTTTTGAATATGGGCCCTAGTTATGCAGTTGTTAAAATATGTATTGCCACATGGTCTTTCGATGTCCAACAAACCAACGGGTTCCAACTAAGTATAATTGTCGTTGTAATCAGAAACGGATATTCATTGAATGAGAAATGGTTTGGCTAATGATATTAACTTTTCAAATTAGTTTCAGTAAAAACAGTTTATAAAAGGACTTGAATGTCGAAAACAAAGCTGTAGTATGTCGTGAACATTTAAATTATTCACGACGAATGAGAAACATTCACATCTAAAACAAGACTAACTGTTCACGGTAAAACCAAATTTGTAAACAATTAAGGAGATAAAGCATTGGTTTTTCGGTGATCGAATTATAGTATATACATCACCACAAAGGTATATAAAAGGCATTGATTAAGTAGCTGTCGATATATCGTAGAAAGGGAATTTTATCTTTGTAGAATTTGACGTACATACCTGTGGCTCTAATGATAGTACAACCTTATAATTTGTGAGCAATTCCCTGAAGTAAATATATGTATAATAGTTAAATCAGGTGATGACGAAGGGAAGACTGTGGGGTTTTGGATGTCTCAATGTGATCTGCATCATAACAGGCAGATAAGATGAAAATACAACAAAAACAAATTCAATCAGAAATTACAAATTTTCGAATTTAAACTGTCGGAATCATTAGAAACGTGGAATGTATAAAATAAGTCAGCAGATTGTTAAGAAGTGGGAGTGCAATTTATTAAATCCTTTAGCCAACATCTTACAAATTCCTTTGAAAAAAATCTCTTTTAATTAGAAGGCACAGAATATTCTAACATGACTCGGTAATTTTTTTCTGAAGCTATGAGCACGTTTGTATGACATGGCACTCTAATAAAAACAACATTGTTCTTTCTTTTCCAGTTTTTCCAATTCACAAAACTAAACTGGCACCAAAACTGCATGGGAAAACTGAGAACTAACTTTCAACCAAACTAGACCCACCAATGGCATATCTAAGGGGGAAATTTACTTTCTGAGAACTAAAGTTTATTTTTTTCTTGAATTTTGCTTTGACCAATAGAGCAGCAAACTGGACTGGTTCCGAACTTTTTCAGTCCTCAAACAAACTTAAAAATGCCCGACGCTATTATTATTGATTTACTAATAAATTTTTTCTGCCATATCTGTTTGAGTGAAAAGTTATTAAGAAACCATGAAAATTGCATGAATTTTGTATCATCATTGGGCTTCTCCCAAAGATCCAGTATTCAACATAGTTCTGATGACAAATTAGAAGTATAACTTAAATTTTTATTTATTCGACTACGAAGGTGTCTGATATTTACCCCATGAAAAGAAAATCAGAAAATCATGCCCAACAACATCTCGACAAAAATAAGAATTTTTAGTAAAAATTTTCATTCATATGTTTATTCTGGGGACCTGCATGAATAGGTAGTTTCTTCGAATGATTTCCTGCCAGTAAGAGTAGGTGTGATCAACTACATTTTATGTTTTACCGGAATATGGGTACCTAATGCATAGACTATATCTGCCTCCAAAATGACAAAATTTTGAATATATCTCACACTACCATACTCATCTAGGTAAATCCCATAATTGATTACTCATATTGTAACGAGAATATTGGTTACAAAATAATTAAATACTCGTAAAATGTTAAAAGGTTGTATTAAACAAGATATAAAACAGTGAAATACTGAATAATAAGATTAACAGAGAAAGTAAAAAGATGAGTCAATGTAAGGTAATATATGATAAAATGTACATGGTTACATGAGTTTTTATAACTAGAAGTTTTGGGAGGAGAATATGGCGATTTCTTGGAGAGTGGAAATGGTAGTGATATGATTGGAGAGTTATGACAATACAAGTTTAGATATTGTCCAATAGGAGTTTAAGGAAATGACATAAATGGTGATTTTGGGTATTTGCAATATCTGCAGAATAGTTTCATAGAAAAGAGTTGTTATGAAAAGTGTATTTATGTTTGTTTATAAACATTGAAAGTAGAATAAATGAGTCAGTAAAGGTAAGTAAAGACTTGTTTGACATATATATATATATATATAAATTTGAGGTACTAGTTCCAAAATGTTGCTTTCATTATGAAAAAAAAAAGTATGCACCCCCACCCTCAAATTGTTCCATGATATCAAGATTAATAATTATATTTTCAATAGAAAACCTACTTAAAAATCATTTCCGACATCCTCGCCTCTGCAATGAATGCAAATCATGTAAATTTTTATACGCTTTTATTGCAGTTACTATGCAGTTACTAACATAAAGAAATATTACATAATTTGGTACCAGACCATTGGGATCGCTTTTATCGAGTTTGTTGTTATCAGCTAAGATTCGGTGCTATTCTGTAAATATTAGGACAGTTAAAAAGTGTTACGTATATATATTTACAGAATTGCACCACGGAATCTGTTCTAAGCAAACAAAGCTAATTTCAAATTATAAAAATAAATGCGTATTTTTTAAAAACTCGTTTTTAACCTAACTTATTCGAGATAGGTAATCCAGCACTGCCTTATACCGAAGTTAGTGCGGTAGAAAAAGATGAATCATAAAATCCTTTTACCTAAGTAATAGGTAACAGTCTTCATCACCTACTTCGATGGATTAGTTAGGTACCGAACTGATAGTCCGAACTTTGGGCGAGTAGATAATTCTTCAGATAGGTAATACGACTGTTTTACTCGATACGGTAAAGAGTAGCATACCCCATCGCTGGTACTTAGTAAAATTTGCACTATAACTGATATACATGAATACTCGGTTGCAGGCCTCTACCTTACACCATAATATAATACATTCATTTCCTCGCGGATTTTAGGCGAAAAAATTGTTCCTTTTCCGCCCTCTCTAAGTTTATTATTTTTTTTTTAGTCTTTTCTTCTTTACGTACGTCTCTCTTTGTCTCCGTCTCCGTCTCACACACACTCCCTATCTTTCCCTTTTCTGTCGGCTTACTTTTTGTATCTTCTCGTGGATGTCGTCCACACTCATCCCTTATCTTCTCTGTACAAAGTGTTCCATCGGAAAAAAAAAAAAAATGTAAGCCGACAGCAACCAGCGTTTAATCTGTGGGTAGGTGGTTAGCGAAAAAGAAAGAATCAGAGAGAGTGAGAGTGAGATAGAGTGAGAAAGCAAAAATCGTCCATTCGTAGATAAGCCACGTTAGTTATGCCTGAAAAATGATTTCGCTTTTGCTTAAACGACGTCACTCGCTTTCGAAACGACTGGGTTCACGAATAATTATTTCTATTTATACGTATAATTATTCTTTTGGTTCATTTTGGCTTGGTTCTACGCACCTACGTTCAATCTTTTTTTTTTTTTTTCGTGTGGGGGGGGGGAGAGAGTTCAAATAAATAAGCTTTTCCATTTAAGTCGAGAATAAAACATAGTCGGGCCAAAACGTCCACCGGTGGCCAACGATGTAATTCTAATGGTCATTAACCAGTGATTTATAAATCTGGATCATTGATTACAGGAGCTTGACTAATCTTCGTTAACGTGTTTGCACCTTCAGGTTGAATGTGCAACGTGAACACACCCCTAGACGCCGACTTCTGTGAGTGCACGTAAGTGCTCCCACTCAGAATTTTATTGTAGGTGCATGCATCCGCAAGCGCACATATCGATGTGGGGTGGGCGTAACGAGCGAGAGGGAGAGTGCTAAGAAAATATTTTATACAATCAATTTAAAAAGTCAGCCCCTATGCACGGACCACGTGACTGATGGCCTTGATAGTTACTTGTGAACTAATTCCCCTTCCCTCAAAACCACCCTATCTCCAAGGGTGGTCTTAAAATTTCACACAAATTAAGTAAATTGTCCTAGGCAACAAATTTTTCTAAAAACTGAAACCAACTCCCTATTTATTAGCGTACTTTTGAGTTACTGAAATCTACTGATCCATCCAGAAGAGCACTAGGCACTAACAAGAATTTGGCTTAACTAATATATGTATATATTAGATTTGTTTTAGTACTCTCAATCGACTGTAAGTTACAGTTTTTACTTTGACTGTATTCTGCATGTATTACAGATAAACTGAAAGAAGCACTCAAACAATTTTCTGCAAAGATGGTGACATAAACTTTATATTTCGGTGATAAATGCGATTAACTGGACAAATACCTTTATGGTAATTTCTTTTAAGTTAACAAAGACTTCCTGCAAAACTAAAATTGGGTTGTATTTTTACGCATTATTAACGACAGTTGTCAAATCAGTATTAAAATACCGTATTAGAAATTAGAAATATCAACAAGCATTATCATTTGTTTTCATTTTCACGTACGTATTTGAACAGAATTTTAGCAACATTATAAAAACCATACGAACAATTGAGCTGAAATTAGGCTGCGATATCAAGATAATACCTTAGTTTCAGATTCTCTGAAAATTTAGCTGCAATTGTACGTTGGATTCTGGAAATATTGCTAGAATTCTGAATTCATATTATCTGAATAATTACAAAATCGCAACCATATTTCAGTAATAACTTAAGAAAAAAATATACAATTTCAGCCAAATTTTCACAGAATATTCCTCTAATATATACTTGATGTCTCAATAAAATTTCAGCTCTGTATGATGAACAATTCTCTTGCAATTGTGCTTGATAACCTTAATTGTATGGAAGGAATAAAACTGTTTCATAGCATGTGATAATAAATTAACGAATTCTTAATTCAACCAAACTTCTTCAAAAAAGATTATTACATCGTTATAAAATGAAAATACATTACATGCAAGAGTTGCAACTCACAATGAATAAACAAACTTCTGGAAAAAATTTGTAAAATGTTTTGATAACACTTGATAAGATTCAAATTTTTTAATGTATGGCCACTACTGTAAATCTGTAAAGTCTACAATACCTTCGGAGCAACTGTAATTCAATGCAGATTCTGAAAACTGAAAAATACGGAAAAACTGCTCAAACGTATTATTGCAAGTGCTCAAATGCATTTCTGCATTTTTTGTTGCAGATTCCACAGATTATTCTAAAAACCTCAAGGGAACAAACATAGCTATTATCTCTACATATTATAAATAAGGTAAAAATTAATTTTTCTAAATACGCTTTTATAAGATAGGTAAAACTTCTTTCACCTATGTTCCACGTCCAAAACTCAAGAATAAACTTATGAGAAAAGCAAAAAAATCTGATACTAAGGGAATTTGAACATGTTAACCTTTGACTACAGAGTCATATTACTACCACAATGCCATAAAAATGGTTGGAACGTTAGGAAGTAACTTGAGTTGAAAGAAAAGCATCTTGATAAGAAATGAATGATAACAACAATCAGTGTACTTGAATGTTAGTAGGTACCTTCGACCATATACATAATGGACTGTGCATACTGATAAAATTAACATTGGCTTATATGGAGATACCATGAAGGCGTATATTTCATTCAAAAGTTTTCTTTTTTCAGGATTTATCAAATATAATACCTCAATTGATTAAATAATTTGGAGGGATTTGCATTGTCATTCTACAAAATGAAAGTGTTTTTAAAATTAAATAGCGTCATTTATTCCTTTTTAATATTCGTAGGTGAATTCTCAATTCGTCGCTGAATCCTAATTAATTCAACGGCGACGAATAGAAAAGAATTCGTAGATGAATTCTGTGAAAAGTACAGTTTGATAAGGGAAAAAACTTTTGAATGGAATGTACATTTCATTTGGTTGCCTTCAACATTTTATCAGTATGCGCAGTCCATATGTATATGGTCGAAGGTAGGTACTAGAACTACGTCACATTAAATCGCGTTAGTGACCGCAGTAAAAGTGTGTAATAAAATAATATGGACTAAAAACTGTAGAAAACACTATAGCTCTAGGTTTGATAGGATTACACCAACTTTCACCAACCTATAGCAGGAGTGCCATTCCACAAATGTAGAAATTTGATATGACTTTACGCCAAGTTTTACTTGAATGTTTGTGAAATATCCCTACTGGTGTAGGTTGATGTAAGTTAGGGTAATCCTATCAAACAGACCTTATCACTACAGAATTACAGGATGGATTTGCATGAGATTTTCCACAAAAAATTGTGTTATTCCAAAGAAAGTTTATTGCGATGAAGGAAGCATGTATCCCCTGGGGACAAAAGCACCAGTTTTTACTATCAGTGAAAACAGAAAACCAACCAAACATTTTTCGCATTTTTCAAAAGAAAATGAGAGGAAGTAAAAAAGAACTGAAAAAAAAAACCTCCTCTTCATCATCTGATGACTATACTGGTTCTAATTAATGAGGTGGATATAATTCTTTCTGTCAAATTAGGTTTTTTTTTTTTTTTTTTGTTTTCATTCTGATCTACAACAAATGAGTTAAAGCAATTTATTATAAGATACTAAACAAGTGAAGTTTTGGGTAACAGCTTGTATACATATAAAAATGTAACTTTTTTTGTCTCAAGTTGACTCCAGAACAACTGAACCAAATTAAATTAATCTTTTACCAAATTAATCATACTGATCCTCTGCTGGTTTAAAATTAATAAATTAGAAAATCTATAGGATAGTGTCTGATTTAATATCTTTAAAAAGAAGATTCCTCAAATAGACGGGTCACAGCGTCCAAGTACTAGTTAAAAACAGATGCGGCTCCAATTTTGTTTATTCTGTTACATTTTTTAGTTCTTCAACTTTGGTGTTTTTGCTATATGAATTTTTGGGTACAAATATACCTGGTGATTTAGTTTAACACAAGTTATACGATACGGGTGGGGTGAAAATATTTATTAAAAACAACCCAATTTTAATCGTAAATATACCTCTGTTTAATATTACAATAATAACAATAAATAGAATACTAATAAAAAAAAATAATATTCATATTTTTAATACTAATCATCCCCAGAATAATAATCCTAATAATCACGAACTTGTTCATTTTTGTTATTTTCTCGATTTGGAACATTTATTTTCGCCTTACCCACATCATTTAACACGTATTAAACTGAATCACCCGGTATGTGGCTGTAATTTTCTTTCATTCTAAATTTTTTGATGCCGAAATTTCCTTGGAGTTATGAAACGAAAAAGTACGTATCCTCACCCGCAAGTCATTCCATGACACCAAGATTAATAAGTAGATTTTCGAAAAATATTTCTTAGTTTACCGAATCAGAATTACAGAAAAAGAAAATTAATTTCCCAGCTTATTTCTGAAATTAGGAAACGAAAAACTTCGTCTGTGCGTCCCACTGCGAAAAATACGCAAAAAGAACTAACAAATTTTCTTAATGCGGTCCAAACCATCGTTTAGTCCCTTTTGTAAAGGACTGGAGGATAGAACGTAGCATTATATCTAGAACACGGACACAGATACACTCAGACATGCATCACTCATCCTCTAGGTACCGCTCAAGTTTCTAAAATAAAAATTAGCCGATCAGTTAATTAGTCACAGGAACTATCCCTGTACGAGCCAAATTTCAAATAAATCTGTCAAGTAGTTATGGTGTGATTAAGCCCTAACCAAACAAAATTTCACATTTTATAAGGCAGCGGTCGCTGCACTTTTTAGATTCATTTTAGGGCCAGGAAAAAGTGAGTTTATTATCGGAATGAGTCAATTAGGTAAAAATGGAGAGAAATTCAAATTTAAGCGCTCAACTTTGAATGAAAATTTATCACTGTTTACATATTATGTAGGTATACGTAAAACAGGGTCCAATCATGTAACCTAATTGAAGAATTAAGAAAATGAATTGAAAAAATGTAGGATTGAAAAACAGTTTTTCAGACTGTTCCACAAGTTATGTTACGAACCGTAAACCCTTCATACTCATTGTGAACTGTGAACAACCAAACCTTCCTTGGCACTTATTCAGAATAAACTGAAGTGACAGAAGCACCGAAAGACAAAGCTAATACAAAATGAATGAATAAGAGAGGCGAGGCTCGAAACTACGATAACAAGTTCCTTAATTTTTTTTTTTTTTTTTTTTTTTTTTTTTTTTTTTCAAGTGCCTAGGTATTTAATATACTTAAATATGAGCCCATAAAGCCAATTGTCGAGTCAAATAATCAGATTTTTTTCAATGCATTTTGATACCACCGACCTGTCCAAAGAGATAAAGAGTCTAATAACTGAGTTAAATAGGCGGCGATCGTTGCATCTGTTAGGGTAGTATCTAGGGATGTGTAAAAATTAGTACCTAAATGTTGGGAAATGCACAAATGGATCTCATTTTCATTGGTCCTTCGCCGCTAAATTTGGCTCAATAATACCGCCTAATTTGGTATAAGAGCTTACCTTTAGCATTAGAAGCCACGTATCCTCTTGTTGGCTCGTACACCTAACTGAAATTTATACAAAATTATGCCAAAATGTACCTGGTCTGTTATACAGTAGTGTAGGCCTACTCTAAATTTACACGTTCTTCTATACTCTGTATCTACATTTCCTTCGTGCAGTTCCTATCCGTATTTAGGTATAAATACTGTATAATATATATACATATATAGCGTATATACGGAATATAAGCAATAAGACACGTTTGCGCGACTTAAAAAGGGATTTACCCTTTAGCGGTATGACATGAAAAGATGATTGATGTCATTCTGGGTGTTGACTTATTCGTTTTCTGCGCCACGTTTCATCGCCATTCACCCTTCATCTCGAAGTTGACCTGTTTTCCCGTCGCTGCTGTCTTGGTTTTTCTCGCCAACCGTATCATTCCTCCCTTCATCCCTTCCGTTCAACACTCGTTAATTCAAATATTATAAGAGACGAAGAACAGAAGAAAAGGGGAGGGGAAAAAAGGCAAAGGAAAACCTCCAGTTTATTCGGTTTTTAATCCGCTTTTTCTTTCAAATTCGTATTCAATCATTTTCTTTTTCGTTGAGGCTATTTTTTTAAATATCATTATTAATTTTTTTTTCCCTATTAAATCATCCAATGATGATAAAACAATAATGAAAAGTAAAAAAAACACGAACGTACTTTATCTGTTTTCATTTTTTGGGGGAAGTCGAAATTAGCGTCGGATTGGATACAGGGAAGTAGAAGTAATACCGAAGTTCATTGGCCTTGAAATATTTTGTTTGTTATTGTTGTTTTTTTTTCGAAAGTCAAATTTACGTTCTGGATGAAAAAGTTGATTTAGTTTAGTTTGTTGACAACCACAGAAACAGAATTTTTCAGTCAGAAAAATGGGTGGATAGTAGAAGGTGGAGCAAGTCCATGGCAGTTTGGTGTCTGATATTAGTCTTGGTCTGAGTTTTTCACCACAGTCAAATCTTTGTTTTGCACCGTCAAGTCTTACAGCAGGACCAGGTAACCATGGATGCGGGATGCGGCCCACCAAAGAACTTGGGAAAAAAAAAGGAAATACAGGGAAATATGAAAAGATGATCCAATTACGCGAAAAGGATAAAAGTAATTGTAAATATGCCTATAACCTCTCCAAAACAATTTCAATAGCACAGGGTCTTATCCAGGGGGTGGATCTAACACCCTTCCCTTCAAAGGTTCCAATAAAAAACCGCTATACATATTGTGGCAACTTCCTGGCAATGGTGATGGGTGTATTTGTACACTCGCTGGTAGGTTGTGTTGCCAGTCCCTACATTTAGTAGGGTGAACACACTTTTTGATTCACAGGCTATATGCTTCACCATCTATAGTCTTATTTTATATTGACATAAGTTCAAACAGTTTGCCCCATATTTTTCAATAAACATGGCCCTGTGACTTCTGAATCTATGATTTTATTGAAAAATGCTTAGAAACAATGTTAAAGACTACTTAATTTTTGTTCAGATGAGTTTATTATTTATTATATTATCTCCAACAGAAAAAATGTAATTTTTGCAATAATTTGTTATGCTCCATAAACACCAAACTGCTATCAGATCTAGTCTGGTATGAGGACTACTTTTCCTGAAAATTTTAGCCCTATCCTTTTTGTAGTTTTCTCAAAATCGTGATCAAAACATTTTCTCCAGCAACTGTTTCTTTTCCAGTTTTATCGCAAACTACAAAACTAATAAACACGAATGTTTGATCAAACCTAAAACTATATGAGAACTATTTTTTGTATAAATTTTGGCCTGATCCCTTTTGTAGTTTTCTTATAATTGTGAAAAATCACTTTTCCATGAATTTGTTTTCTCTAGTTTTCTGGAAAACTACTGAACCAATAGGCACAAATTTTTTTCAGACTTTCTCCTATATGATGAATATATCTCGTGAAAATTTCTGTCCCATCATTTATTTCCATTATTTTCTCGATGGTGCATTTATTTTCACCTCATCTGTATCATTTAACCTGTGTGAGTCATTTTAACACGCACCATAGAGGATTTTCCTATGGTGCCTGTTAAACTGAATCACCCAGTATATGATCTTAAGCTACTATACAAGAGTATTAGAATACATGTTCTAGAACACAAAATCATATAACAGTGTATTGCGTAACTCATTCGGAGTGAACAATTCATCAACTAATGCAAACTAGTTGAAAAATTGCCGTGGACAATATTTTTTGCAACGAGTGTAGAGAATGCTGTATTTGAGCCAGGGGAAATAAAACCCATTGATTTCTGGGTCAAATCCATATTATGGCAGACAGACTTAATTTGAATAAAAGGGTGAAGTATGTTTCCGTAATAAATTAATAAATAAAATCTCGTAATACTGCCACCAAGATCCGATAGATAAGAAATATACTCTATTCCTCTTAGAATACCATGTTCTCCTGATACTCAATTGTAACGAAAGAAATAAAATAAAGAAAGTACAGGTTACTATCTTGGTAAAATGTGATACAAAAAAGTAGACTTCCCCAGTTAATTCTGATAGTAAGAGATGACGAGAATTAATATTATAATAAGTGGGGAAGTCAGTCTGTTTGACGTTTTTTCGTGCACGTCTAAAATAAATTAATACTAAGTGGTAAAATGAAATAAAAGTTCTAACAGTTCAAGATCATGTTTTAATAATGGTTTGCCTCCTTATTAAAAGTAGACGTTCTACAGTTATAAAAATACAAATGTTCACAAATGAAACAGAAAGGTGATTCTCAAAATATTATCTCCATGTGGTGCGGCTTATTGATATCGGATAACGGATATTCAATACCTGAACAGTAAGATTGAAACCAACATACACCAGCCTAATCATGTGTTATACTAAGTCATTTTGTTTAAAGATCATCCATCTGGATTGTTACAGCTTTTTATAATCTCAGGAGGAGTTGTGTAGGATGAAAATGACGTGACCTCATGTTCACAGTGGTTTGTGGGAAACTAGGTTCTCATGTCCCTCCCTTCTTAAATTCGAGGTACCCTGACTCTAAAGATCGATGATCTTGGGCTGTCTAATCTACAATAGGCATTTCATATAATTCAGATCTTTTCTATTTTTTTTTTTTACATAATATGATGACTACCTTTAGGGCGTCACAAAAGAAAACAAGACATTTAAAGGTGTGGTCTAGGAAACTACGAAACCAATTAGGCGTGAGAAAAAGAATCAAAAGGAGTGCGAGAAAGAATTAAAGAGTGTGAAAAAGAAACTGAAAAGTAAGAAAAAAAATTAATTAAGCAGTGAAAAAAGTAAGCATTCTGAAATTGGCCACTTTCATCATGCCATACTGCATTCATACAAATGTTGCAAAAAATTAATTTTTTCTCGGTTCGCTCGCGCAATTCTTTTCTCAATTTATACACTCCCTCTAAAAAAAATAGGTATAAAAAAGTAGGTAGATACTACACACAGCCCTGCATGTGCGTGCGTATTTGTAGCTACTAAAAGATACCTAAGATTCAAAACTTGTCGACCTAGATATACCCACATTAATTCTGTGGTCCATGAAAGGATTTGGGAAAGTCAATGCAGTCCGAACCTCAAAAAATATTGCTCAGGCCTCTCTTACAGTCAAATCTCACAATTAGTTTTAGTCACGGTCTTATTAGCAAGTAATAGTAGATCTAGAAGGAGCTAAGAGCTATAGACTCCTAGCCAAAATTTCTGGGGCGCCAATAAGCTGAAAGAATAAGACATTATTTTCAGCATTCAAAAAAAAAAAAAAAAAGAAATGTAACAGGTCATCCAGGTACCATCATAGTTTTGAAATTACTTTTTTTTAACACCTGCCTTAAAACCAAACATTTTCATGCCTTTTGACTGTATGTGAAGAAGGAGATTTCAATACAATTTTTGAAAATTATTTTTCAAACATGCACACTGATCTTTTTTAAATTATTAAACACTGATATATATATGACTTTCGTTTTCTCGTACACATGCGCACTAAGTCTCATTAAACATTATGATACACTTTAATATTACCTTTTTTTTTTCAATACACAATTTTTTAATTTTTTTTATTAAAAGTTTCTCTGCTTTGAAGGATCGAATTTCTAACCTCCAAGTTCGAACCACTGCGCCACGAATTCTGATTGAAGGAGTTGTTATACTTTGCGTTTATATGTTTTCCTGTTTCCAAAATATTTATTTTTCTAAATTTTTTAGTTTGTTTTTTGTGAGAGGGGAAATTGAAAAAAGAAGTATGTGATACTCATGGAAAGTAGGTAATTGCTACTCGTGTGATTTGCACTACTCGCCTTCAGCTCGTGCTATAAGGATCGCACTCATATCGCAATCACCTACTTTACACACTTGTATCACAAATAACTATTTCTGCCTTTGGGCGCCAAAATTATACATTCGCCTAAGGTTGTAAGATTTTTTCTATTATTGATTGCTGAACACTAATCATTCATGTCCTTCCTTCTAGAATATATAAGATTAATTACGTCAAATATCTGTAGATGGAAAATTGAACAAGGAACATTGAACATTGAACATTGAACATTGAAAGTTTTTAAAATTGAGGAATTACGAGCATTGCACCGTTTTTCATAATTTTGTTGGTTCCTCGTTGGGTTTTTGTCTTGCCGAGGCGAATTTTGTTTCGAGTCTGAGTCTTTTTATTGGTTTTGCAATAAGTACAAGACTAAGACCAATTATTCTGCTCAACAATAGTTTCAGAGCAAGTTCTCAGTTGAGACCTAGTGGAACGAAATGAATCCAAGAGTTAATCGGAATCATCAATGATGTTTACGTAGAGGTGAATAGAAAGTAGAGTAATGGTAATGAAGAGGTTACTAGTAGCACAGGTGAGAATTTATCTGAAAATTCAGGAACTGAGAAAAGAGAAGATTTGAGCGTAAGTTGACAAATTTCATACTGACTCTGTGACGATAGACTTAAACATTGTTGTTTTTTTGTTTTTCTGTTGTTTTTTTGCAAAGAATAAAAGATATTACAAATGAGCATAATTGATCACAGCCTACCACTTTTTGTAAGACCAAGATCAAAAGTAAGACCACAAGTGAATGTGTAAAACCAATAACCAAGACTTCGACTACCAACGTCTTGGTTCTACTTTTGTTTTTGTTCGCCACCATTTCCGTCCGTACCCATATAAATGTTATCAATTTTGTCCGTGGCGTCCCTCAACTTCCAGATCCTCTAATTAAAAAGATATTAAATCGGTAACGTATGACTACGAATAGTCTGCAGGTTTGAAGAAGGTATGATTCAACTTCCAGTTGCTTTTTGCCAACAATTTTCTGGCTCCTGCGAAATTCTTAACGCATTTTTGAAAGCAGTTTAAACATATTTTAGATGCTATTAACTATTTATAACAGAAAATTGTGCTTCCAGTCAACCATATGAGTAATTTCGTTATCAAAACTGTTGACTCATGTGGTTCTTCAAAAAGGGTTAAAATGATAAACAAGTAAATAGGCTCTTATCATATTTTCACTGTCATAACACTCTTCACTATAAACTGATCGGCTTCACACATTATACAGTTTATTCGCAAAACAAAAGTTTACATACAATCAGAGTAAAAAAATGAAAACAAGAAACTTTTTCTCGTTTTCCCCTATTTTTTCTCTGTTTTTTTGCCCCCCCTTTTTTTTTTCATAAAATGTGAGAGTGTTATATTTGATAGAATGTCGAAAGAAATCGTCGTGTCACCAGATTAATGAAACTACAATCATCATTTTTTATTCGTATCACGAACCATCGTCAGCTGCTGCCAAACCAAAATACTGGATAGAAGTTATACAGGAGGAGAGTAAAAGCGAGATAGAGTTACTATAAAAAAAAAAAAAAAAAAAAAACGGAAAAAAAAACGGAAAAAAGAAAAATGATTCGAAGACGGCCCACGTGAAAGCATGTTTATGATCTGCTCAACGCTACTGAGTGAAAAAGAGTAAAAGAGAAAAAACCGTTTTTGGTTGGACCATTTTATTTGAAAAATAATAATAAAAACACTAGGCGTAAGAGTAAGTTCTTTGTCGGAAAAATTTATGCTCAAAAATTGAATTATACCTACTTCTGAAATTGAGAATGTAAAAAAATAAAATTTTGACGCAATCTATTCAACCCATGAACGTCAAAACCGACAGATAAGTTCGACGTACACCGTTTCAATTTCGATTCATTTTGTATTTCAGTATACTGAGTCACGACTGAAAGCGAGAATTTCGGCACTTTAACAAAAATGATTGAAGCCAAGGGCGATTTTTTCAAAGTTCGGTACTTCCCCATTCGTGAATTTTATAAGTAATTTTATTCTTTCTGTACCTATACTTTTCTTTCCAAATTTTCTCATCATCCAAGAATTTCTTTAAAAGACAAACTGTTTATGACCCTAATAAATTAGACTTTTTGGAGCTTGAAACGAAAAACTATCTGGGAATCAGTTCAAACTTCCACATGAGGTCAATTTTAAAAGGCAAATTTTTTCGATGAAAACCTGCAAAAAACTCGGTGCTGTTCGCCTCGCCAGAAAAAACCCTCTAAATCCTTTACTTTTCTCAGTGGCTCCGCCCATTGACCTTTCAGTCTCATATCGAAACTTCACACGTACTTAATGTCAAAATTGAAGAACTTGATTCTAAAGCGGCCTAAGGTCAAAAAAATTATTTTTTCAGAAAATGAGAAAAACGTGGTATTTTATGATGTAGCTACATGGTGTTTGGTGCAAAGAAGAATTGAATACTTGGCAGCGATGTTCTCATAATTTTGTTCTTAAAGACATTGAAGCGAAGCTTCTCTATGTACACTCTGTCATGGTTCCGCCCACGAGTCCCCTGCGCACTGGCGATGCTAGGGACTTGCCATGACTGGAGGACACTGAGCTGAAGCGAGGCGAACAGTTGTTGTACCACCAGAGTCGCGTGCTGAGGTGTGTGACAACTATAAACTTTTATTGTCCAAGTGACCTTAAACATATATACTTAAACTCCTACCACTACACCCTCTCACAGAACAAGTTTTTTGATGACGCCATTTCTCATAGATGGCCAAACCAAAGATAACCAAAATTCTCAAATAACTATTTCAAGTTGAACTCGATGTCATAACGACACTCGATGTTTTAAATTCGATTTATTAAAACAAAAATTCTGTTCCTCTGAGGTGATTTGAATGGTCATCATACGATCATTTATTATTCGGAAATTTCAATTTTTGCCTGTGGAATACCTTGTCGTGAAGAAGTATTCTCACCAGAAGGTAAATTCTACATAATTAATTGCGTGTTCTGCCATTTCATATGTAAGTATGGGAGAGCCAAATCCTCAGCGAACACTGGTGATTTTAGAGCTGGTTCTGAGAGTTTATATACAGGATTTGGTACATGCACACAGACACACATATGTAGGGGAGACCGGGGCTAGTTGACCACGGTTTTTATTATTAATTTTTGAATATATTTATTAATTGTTTATTCAATAACTAAGTATCCCAATGTGTAAATTGAACCTTTGGCTATCTTTTGACATACAGATATCTTTCTATAGAAGTATACAATCATGAAAAAATTTCCATTTTGTAAAACTTTTTTTTGGCCAACTTACCCCGACCCCAGGGTAAGTTGACATTAGTGTTGGGGTAAGTTGACACTATTGGAATTAATTGCAAAAAATGAAATTATACAGCACAGAACATTATTTTTATAATTTTATTCACATGTATGGCAAACATAACACGGATTAACATCTGTACAAGCTTCATGAGCCCATCTGTAACAGGTGATACATTGTAACTAAATTTCTTTCAATCGGCTGTAACTTTCATTGCAAACAAGGCAAAGAACATCTTCATTTTTTTTTTCAATAGGTGTCAAGGATGAGGTAGGTTCTAATTCAGCAGCTTTCTTTTGTCGGAGTTTTTGTGCGAGTTTCATTTTAAACTGTTTAGGAGGAGGTTCTGCATCAGACTCAGAAGCATCGCATAAAGTGCTTCTTTTTTTCAAACACTGCGCGAGGGGTTTGCAGTCTAAGTCAAAATCAGATGATTCATCAGAGGATGCTTGTTTTCTAGCACGACTTTTTGGTTTTCTTGTGCGTGGTTTTGCTGACTGTTTTGTAGCCTTTTTTTTAGCGGACTGGAATAATCATTGTTTGATTTTTGCTGCTGTTCTTGCTTTTTTTTATTGTAATTTTTTTAGTTCTGGTGTATCTGTTAATATAGTGGTAGTCATTGCTTGCTTATTCGTGGTTGTCTCCTTTAACACTTTTTTATGATTTCCGATGCATACCTAAATTTAGAAGAAATAAAAACTTGAGAAATGAATGTGTCAACTTACCCCAAGTAGTGAATGTCAACTTACCCCAGATGATGATAAATTTTGCACAGCAATATTTTGGCATTAAAATTCAGTTGATTAATTGAAAGCACACATTAAAATGTTCATAAATGACCATTACTTCTACAGCATCCTTCAAAATTCCGATTAAATTGCATAAAAATTAGGAATATGAAAATTTGTTCGACTAAAATTTATCAGTGACAAAACAGAAAATCAGTTTTTTTGGCTTTTGCATTGTACAACTTATGCCAACACAAAAATGATAATTGTTGTACATAGGCGCACTCTATACACTTGATTTGTACTTAAAGCAGTGCTACCAACCAGCAGCTGGAAAAAATTATAATGAGTTTGTCAACCTATCCCTGTGATCAACTAGCCCCAGTCTCCCCTACATATACGTATGAAATTATGTCATCAGTTGCGTTGTTTCCTGCTTCCGTAAGGTGATAAGAAACGATGCAACACGTTTGGTATTGGGTTGTGAAATCACCGAGGTCGTTATCTTGTAATTGATATTGGCCTGTGCAATGTATCGTACTTGTACGTATGTACAAGTACAAACATACAAATGCTCGTGTGTATTTGGTCTTACATTGCAAGGACAATTATTTGCCAGCCCTATGGAGCAGCAACTATTGTTGAGGGGTCCGAGCCCCTAACCTCATACCAGTGAGTCCTGACATTGCCATTCACATTCCAAATTTTGATAGGTATTTTTTTTTTTTAATTGAGTGATGTATCGTCTGTTTTTCATTTTTGGACTAAACCTCTCATTATGAGCATTTTGTATCCCTTATTAATGGTTAAGACGATTTTTTCTTTAAAAAATTGAGTGACTCATCGTCGGTTATTTGTTTTAAGATGCTGAGTTCACATTTTCAGTTAGTTTTTGGATGGAACTACTCATTGGACTCCCTGTGACCTCAAAAAAAGGTTAGGATTTTTTTATTAAAAAATTGAATAATATATCGTCGGTTATGTTGTTTAAGGCACTGAATTTAAATTTTCAGTTCTTTTTGGGATTCAACCACACACTGTGGGCCTCCTGTGACCCCCCCAAATGCTTTGGATGATTATTTCACAAAAAATTGAGCAATACTTCGTCGATTATATTTTTGGAAGTGCCGAGTTGAAATTTTTAGTTCATTTTTGGATGGAACTACTCGTTAGGCTCCCTGTGACATTAAAAAGAGATTAGTGTAATGGCCAAAAGAGGTTGTAATGTACCTAATTACAACCACTTTCAGCATTACACCATACACGAGATATTGAATACTTGGCAAGCATTAATACCTCTATAATAATTTAAATATTCAATTTATCATCCACAACTATCATGGACCTTAACGTATTTGAGAGACTCAATAATATTTAACACACAATTTGAATTAATACTTTTAATAAAATAATAAATTGTACGATAACAGTACATCCATTAATACGTTAATATTATATAATAAATCTAACATATTGGTTTACAACCCTTTAGACAAGACTGTCTGTTCACTAGTAGCTCTGTAAGAGAGGTTCTAGGCACTAAGAAGTTACTGTCTAGGAACTGTCTCTTATTCCTCCAAATCGAGGGTTTATATACTCGTTTGGGGTATGTAAGTGTATGTATTGGATAGGCTAAGTGAGGTAGGGTATTGTTATTATAGGGTTGTGCTGACTCGCGATATACTCGAGGATAGGCACAATTAGGTCATGAATATACAGACATTATATCTATATTCATAAAATCAAATACGGGTAATTTAGTAGTTGTTTATAAAGAGTTATAGGATTTTTATTGTTAATGAATACCTACATTTTTGGTATTTGAAAACGTGTAGACGAATATGTTTGTCATATCTAAAAATAGACGAAAATATCCGTTACAATTAGGATATTTTTTTAATAAAAAAATTGAGTGAAACATCGTCATTATCTTATTTGAGGCACTAAGTTCAAACTTTAAATTTATAGTTAATTTTTGGATTGAACAAGTCATTTTCCCCCTCGACCCAAAAAGGGTTTGTAAAGAAATTTTTCACTATTTTATTAGATACTTCATACTCGGATTTATTTACTGAAGTGCGAAGTTTCTTTTCGAACATGTCTGATGTGACCCAGGTAGGTAGATATTCTTAATTTTTTTGAGGGGGTGAAGTCATCACGAATAACCCACTTTTTCTTATTAGCTGTGGTTCTGGTGTTCGCTAACGACCTGCGAATCCTACTTAGTTTTGATATTTCCTCCACTAAGTAAATAAAAATCTATAAAAAGTTAATAAAATTCAATAGTTTTTCATCTTTATGAATTACTTGAAAATACACTCGGTATACCTAAAAATTTTCAGCAAAATCATAAAAATATACTGCGTATACCGGAAGGAGTGTACCCAATGAGAACACCAGTAACACTTGGTCAATTAATTTACCATAATTAACTGTACTGGACGAATAACGGCTTCGTCAGTCATCGCTAACCCCTTTCACAATCAATTTAGCGCTGGTGGAGAAGGGTAATCTAGGAATTCATCTTTTTAATTACAACCTAAAATTCAAAAACTTCCTCCACTGTTGCAAATAATCGAACATTCAAAATAAAACTGCTAATAAAACTTGTACGTAAATTCGCTTACAGTTCAACGAAAAAAGTAAAATTTAAATCGTCCAAAAAAGCGATCACCCAATTTCCAGATAAGAATCGGAAAAAAGAAAAAGGGAAAATAAAAAAATTACCAAAAAAAAAAAAAGGATCGTAAAGAATACAAGTTTCGTATAATGTTTGGCGAAAAGTCACTACGTACGTATTTAAGGTGGTAGCTATAAAACGTGCAGGAACATGGTAAGAATATTTTGATAGGCAAAATCCATCCACTTCAAAAATAAACGTATATATTTTATTATCCTTATATTCCTGCTTTTTTTTCGTCTTGGCGTATGACGATGGCTGCGACAATGTACCTTTAAAGCAGAGGTTATGTTTTGGAAGTGTTCAAAACGCGTCCTCACTCGGACACAATGTACGAGAGAGAAAATATTCTTTTCGGCATCGCTCACGTCTACATTTTGCTTTTCCTTTTTTTTTTTTTTTTTTCTCTTCCTCTCCTCACCGTCCGGTGAGGGATTTTATTCGACGCTTTAACAAGATACGTATTTATCGTCGAGATATTTTTGCTTTTTTGACACGAATTGCGAATTATCTTTATTGCCATTGTGGCGTCCCCGAGGGTTGGAAATTGTTTAACGCAAAAGAATGTTTTTTTTAGCTATTTGCCGCGTTTGTTTCACCTTCGTCGTATGTTTCAGTTTTTTTTTTTTTTTTTTTCGTTTTTTTTTTCCATTCTTTCTGCCTTAGCCACTTACCCTTTCTTTCACGCCAACTTAATTTTTAAAAAAACAAAAAGGAAGATAATATTCCCTCAAGAAAAATATCAGTTTTTCTTTTTTCGTCGCCATCGTCGCCTCGTTTCGTTTACTTTGTAATGCATATTTGAGGAAAAGTTTTATTCGTTGACGTTTTTCGAATTTTTTCGTACACCAGTATCGACGGATGGATGTATATTTTTGGTAGAAAGAAAATTGAGTTTTAAATTGACGTAGCGATGTGCGTATGTTTTAATGAAAAATTCCTCGGTTGGAGTAACTTTGAACCATTTTTATATTTTTATTTATCTATTTATTATTTACTTATTTATTAAATTTCCACGTAAACTGGGAAGATAGAAAAAAAAAAAAAAAGTAAGATTAGTTGATTAATTCGCAGACTATAGTCTGTAACTAGTGACGAGCAAAAGCAAGACCATGCGACTATCGTAGTTGCTACTAGCCGTGGTCTTGGTTTTCTCAACAGGCAAGTTTTGGTATTGATTTTGATCTTACGCACTTCGATTACTCCTACAAGGTTTTTGCTATTTTTGACACCTACGAATTAATACGTTAAAATTCATATCCTTTATTTTCTGTTAAACTGAATAATAAACTTTGAAAATTATTTTAGCAGAAAGATTTCAAAAATTTTCGTCTGTTTGTTCTTGTTTTTTACGTATATTTCTCATCCCCTCCTCCTCCGCCTCATCACCCTCGAGGATTAAAATCCGAATGTCCGAAAATGTGTAGGTTTATACCACACCTCCTTCAATAATTCGAAAACTATTATACCAGTGAGTCAAAGAATATACCATAATATCGTTGAAGGTTATATGACGAAATAATTTGAGCGATGCTTACATTTTGTAATGAAAATGGCAGAGGTTGGAAAACGAAATGAAAAACAAAACTGAAACGTGTAGGTATTGAAAACAGTTTTTTTTTAAGAAAAAAAGAAACTATTGTCCATCCAACGAGAGTTGATCCCAAAAACTAAACGCAACCCGCAACTACTGTACAATTTTAC